>CM056579.1:91295646-91770646 GCA_029721435.1 Gymnothorax reevesii
ATATAGTTTCAATTCAGGGGTATTGGACAATTGGTGCTTTTTATATAAAACTGACACACACACATCACAATTATTAGTAATATAATTCAAATCACCATAGGATTGACACACATTTATAAGTTTTTTGATTTACAATGATATTACCAATAGTACAGCCAACCTGTAATGAGTTAAGAGTAACACTAAGGTCATTTAAATAAGAATTTAACAACTCGGGTGACAGGATACCTCCCTGGCGAACACCATTTTTAACAAAGAAGGAAGCAGACAGACATGAGCCCCCATCTAACTTGAGCTTTTTGTGAAGTACACTAGACACATAGTAGTCTTACAATTATCAAGGGAACACCTCTATCTATAAGTTTATAAAACAGGATCCAATGATTTACCATGTCAAATGCTTTCCTAGCATCCATAAAACAAAGTAAAGCATGACTGGAATGTGACTTGTAATAATTAATAACCTCTTTTAACCCTTTCATGCATGGTGGTCACTACAGTGTACAGCTGTTTAAAAGTGTTTTTCTCTATATATGCCTGTAATTTTGGGCACTGCTGCATATAGTCCACTCCAGTGGGAAGCTACTGCATCATCCCATACAAAAAATCCCATTGGCAGGTCATTGCAATGGGAAAAAGTGGTTATTTATAGATTAAAGATATTAATATTTCTTTCTTCAAACCTTGTTTTACATTTTTAAGGATGTATAAAACCACTTAGAAAAAAATTTTGCCATAATTCATGCATGAGAGAGTTAAATCAAAAATACACATATCAGTTGACAATCCATGTTTAAAACCAAACTGTGAGTCAGCCAACTTTAAATGAGTCATCCAACAACAGACCAGAGTAAAAGGTTAACAAGTAATTTAGAACTTTGTTAAAAGTCCCACCATCCCAACAAGGCCTGGCATGGCTCAGTCACCTCAAAGCTTCAACAACACCCATTTACCATCAAATATCCCAATCCTAGCCTCCTAACTCTATGCACATTGGGGCTCGTCACCCCTACAACAGAACTAGAACAATTAAGTTGCATTGTTACGGGATACGTACTGTACACTTTCCAGTTCATGTGGCTTGTAACTAATTTCGGTCTGGTGAAGCAAAATTCCTTACAGTACAATAGATTGTGAACTTCAATAATAGGAAATGAGTAGTAGTATTCTTTCAGTATTTGTTTAACTTCAGGTTAACAATTGCAGATACATTAACTGAATGCTCTTAATCGAACATTCTAAAACTGTTGACGTGACAATCAAATGCAAACAATGGAGTTTTAAAACATGACTAAAGTTTACAGGTTATTTATCACATGTTCTGAAGGTTAAGACTGCAGTCTCACCTCAACACAGTAATGGCATTTACAGATCATTTGGTCCGAAAAACCTATGCGTGTCAACTGGAAAAACTCTAGGAGTGTTCCTGAGGTGCGTTTTCATCCTGAAAAATGTTAGCATCGAGCTTTGTGTAGATATGCAACAGGGCAAAAAACAAGAAATTCTGCCTTCAGCAGGGGGGTCATAATCCACCTTAGAGAGTTAAGAGATGAGATGATGCCAAAATGAGCATGCAGAGAGCTAAAGAGGTGTGCGGGGGTGCGGTTATGGGGAAAACACGCAGGACACTAATCAGCAGTGATATAGCATGTATAACCATCTCAAGCATGACAACTGAGACCCCACAGAATACAGCATATTAAATGGAGAGAAACAATTCATGCGCAGCTGGATCTTGGACAATTTTTCCCAATTATAAGGGAACCCACAGAGCGACACATGATTCCTGAACAACAGAGTACTTTGACTCAGTGATGCTTGAAAGCATTAGACCCACATTACTTCACTTTTATTCAGCACAAGCTCTCATCCGGAGTGACTTACGACGGAAATGCAAGTGCAAAGATCAGGGTTTGGAGGGCAGTAATTCTCTACAGCGGAATGTTCAGTCTCAAACAGGAGGGCAGAGATTAGTTTGATATTTGTAATTACTTATTCATGTATCCTTCATTTAGCCAGGAAGGTCCAATTGAGACATTGGATCTCTTTTTCCAGGGAGTCCGATTTAGCTGACAAAATTTGGTTTGCTTTTACATAGCAGGTTACAAAAATTCAGTTTTAAGTTTTCAAACAAAATAGGCAACTGGCAAGCTTTAAGAATGTTAAGCAGTATAAATACACATATACTGTATCAGCCTTGGAATGACATATTTGGCAAGAGACGTCACATTTTAAATATTAGCTAAATTTTGTATTATTACGGAATAATACATTGGTTATTCTCTTGTTGTCCTACAGGCTGACTGTGTATCTGATCCAAACTCTGTAACTGGAGAAAATAAAGCATTTTTTTGGCACAATAATGATACAGATTAAATCACAGCAGATTAACCACACAAAAAAAACTTTTAAACAGCTACTTACATTCAAATCCCTCCTCTCTCGGGAATAAGCTGCTATTCATACCGTGAGACTGCCAGGATTACTGTGTGTGTGCGTGTATGTGTGTGTGTGAGAGTGCGAGTGCGAGTGAGTGTGTGTGTGTGTGTGCATGTGTGTGTGTGTGTGTGTGTGTGTGTGTGAGAGAGAGCGTGTGAGTGTGAGTGTGTGTGGGGGTGTGTGTCTGCATGTGTGTGTGTGTGTGCGCGCAGGTCTGGGGTATGTGGTGTGCAAGCTTGTGTGTCTGTGTGCATGTCTTAGAGTGCCCTCGGGTAGGGTGTGTGTGCTATGCTGCAAAGGAGTGTGTGAGTGAGTAAGTGAGTGTGTGTGAGTGCGTGCGTGCATGTGTGTATTTGTGTGCGTGTGCGTGTATGGATGAGTGTGCACGTGCTTGCCTTTCCTCGCCATCTAAAAGATTAGAAGCTTCAGCGGTCAATCTGAAACTCTCAACTCGGCCATCTTCGTGCAACAGCTTTCAGGTAATCAGTGCAGATGAGCACTCTCAGCAGAATTTATTTCATGGCTGGACTGAACAAACACTCCTTGGAACAGCCAACTGAAAAAAAAACAGGCTTGCCACATGGGGTCCCGCACTGGTCAATACATCACACAAGTAAACTTCCTGTCCCTAAAAACAAGGTCACTTATGACCAATCGCTGAACACACCAGTGGTAACCATGTATACGGAGACCCAGTGACCTAGCAGGGGAATGGTCCGATACAAATGGGGAACTTATCACTGTGTACAGAGTTTCTCTAAGCTCAGAGATTTTGATGCTTACAAATTCAGTCTAATCAATTTTTTCCCCATAACATTCCATTTTTACATAGTGTATTGGCTCTTAAACAGCCCTTTGGAGAGTGTTAAATTAATTATCTACAATCCCTCAAACTACTTCAAACTCTTGCCGGAGTCTTGCCGGATTTTAGGTTTATTTGAATTTCTGTAGCACAACTGTATCATTTCCAAATAGCTTTAGTAGGATGGTCAACTCAATCAATCTGTGATGGCACAGACCACTACGTCCAATTATATAGTACATGTCTATACAACATGGTGTTTAAGAAGGCCCAGTTGAGTGAGGCATACCCTGGGGTCCCACAATTACAGACAGGTCTGTATTTGGACACTGACCATCTTAAAATGAGTTTACTCACATGTGCACTTAAAGACCTCAGTGTAGGACCAAATATTTACGGGTTTCACTTGGGTCCCATAGCCAGGCCTCGATTAGCTCAGCCAAGCTGGATACACAAACTGTATCCTTGAGTGCAGCTACAAGCATCCACAGCCAACTGAGAGCAGGAGCCCACAGGGGAATGGAATAAACAGCCCAGCCCCGCCGGAGGTATCATGTACATCAGAGTCAAATGGGCAATCTCAGCCATTTAAGATCTCTTTAGATACACCTGAAGACACTCCCAGAAGGTTCCCAAAGGACTTCAACCGAATAGCTCACAAAACACATTGTACGATCACAGGGTAGAATACTGCCCTGAATATGCGTATAAACAAAACATGAAAGATTGTTCATCGAACGAGGACTTGCCGAAATTCCACCCATTGACGTCAGTGATGCCATTGCAACCCATAATTACTAGGACGGCATTGACTTCATGAACAGAATGGCATTAGTTTGAAGTCTCCAGCTTGAACAGAAGCAAATTTATTGACCAAAATGAGTATTTGACCTTGACCTTGATGATAGGATCACACTGAAGTATAGGCTTGTAGCAAAGACGATTTCAGACTCGATGACATAAAAACTGAAACGATCACAGCAAGATCGTTGCAAGGCAATTGCAACTAACAAATGAACAAACAAACTATCTAATTAACATACTTGCTGAAAGAATTTCGGCAAGTAATAAATTAATCTTAACTACGACTAATTTACCGGGTCTGAAAAGAGCAACTAACCAAATGCGGGTAGGTTGTCTGAGTTGGGGAAACAGAACAGCTAAACCAGACACAAGATTGGGTACCATTTGGGGATGGTAGGAATAGGATACATACATTTCATTTCACATCAAGTGCTTTCAGCAATTGGTAAGACGAACCTCAAGTAAACTAATCGTGCGTAAAAAATAAAAAATAAAAAAGGTAGACACGCCTGCACCTTTGACAGGAGGAACAGCAGTTCATGTAATCATTGATTGGCTGTTGGAACATGCACAAACACAGAAGCAGCTCTGATTGGCTGTGTTGGCTGTCCCCTTCTTCTCACAGTAACATGTCAATCATGTGAAACAGTAACAGTGGGTGAGGCGCGAAAATTAATTGTTTGAAAATAAAGGGAGTCTGGTGAAATGTCCAATTGGCCGTTAATTTTTTTCATTCACTTGACACCATTTTTGAGACCTTGTACTTGTGCCAAAAAGGTTGTGTTATTTTATATAAAGCATGTGAACCAAATCTGATACTTTGTGGTATTCCTCATAGAAGTTAGTTCCGCTCAAGACAGATGCCAAATGTCCATGCTAGTTTTTTTTTTTTGTTGTTGTTGTTTTTGTTTTTTGTTGTTGATTTGAAAAACCCACAGTAAAGCAAGATACACTATATGCCACTACTGGAAAAGACACAATTTGAATTCCCTTGCCCATAATCTGCATGGAAATCTAGTCATTTTACAGAAATAACAGAAAGATGTGCAGCCAATCCAAGAATTCCATCATAAAGTCAAGGATTGCATCGAGAATTGCTATTCGATTTTGACAAACAATTAAAATAAAGAACACTCCTACAGGATTTCCATATTCAGTAATTGTTAAAACCCATCAAACTGTCAACAGCATCATCTTTCCATGTCTTATTGCATTGGCTGATATACCTTGAGAACTTAGCAGTTCATTGTAGTGGAAAACTGATACTTCATGCAAATTAAACCTTAGCTGTTCCAACAGCCTTTGGAATGGACTTACTGCTCGATGCACTGGATAAAATTCTACTTAATAATCTAATGCAATGTAATGAGTGAACAAATTAATAGTGAAAAGCTTGAATTCACCTGTAAGTCAAAGCCAAGGACAAGTATTGCCTGTGCTTAAGCCAGAGCTTCCTTCACCACATTTTCACAGAGTCTCAAATGGCCACGGGTGACGACCTGGAATGCCTGGGACAGGGAACGGGGCCGGTCACTGAAAGTTGGCGAACTGCCCAGCTGGAATTTTAGGTACGTCCGACATCACCCGTCAGCAGCTTTCCAACCCCACCAGCTGTCACAGCAAAGTAGTCCCTCATCTCAAAGCCCAATCGACCAGGCAGTGAAAGGTCGCTTGTGTCCTGATATAAGTTACATGCAGTCATTCCTCCTCAATGGACATGCATGGCCAGTAAAGTAATGCACGGAACGATTCCCAGCGTGGCAGTCACATTTACAAACCTGCTGCTCACAGATACCACATTGGGTGACAAGATCTCCTGAATGAAAAGCTGTGTACAATTTTTTGAATAGATATTTCGCACAGATTTTTTTTTTTAAACCAGACCACAACATTTTTGATTGGCCATTGAATGATAGATTTTCTAAATCTCACACCCAGCACGGGGCACATTTCCCAAAAGCATAGTTGCTAACTAAGGTCACAATTTTCTTTTTTTGTCCATTCAAAGTCAATGGGCCCAACTATGCAAGTTAGCATCTGTGCTTTTGAGAAACGCCTCCATGACTAGGTGAAATCCTGCTTGGTGCTCAATGCTTCCTTCACAACACAAATCACCAATAACGCACCATAGGAAGCCCATGTACTTAACACAAAAGCTCTGAGCCAGAGGTCCAGATCTACACTATGCCAGATTGATCTCGACTCACCCAAAAAAACTGCCCTGTCAGAGCACATTTACCTCTCATGCCCAAGACCAAAGCCTGAATTTAATAACAGCCAGTCGTCTTCTTTCCCTGCAGTCAAACGAATGCAGGTTTTTCCCCCTTTTACAAATCCAAAGTTCTCCATACTAAAAGCATTTCAAAACTCACCAGCTAATAAAGTCTCATTTGTGAACTGTAATGGAATGTTGCCATTTCTACGACAAAAAATACTTTCCTTGCGTTCCCCAAAATTCTATTTTTAGATATCCAACAGTCAAATGTGAACTAAATTTTTGGAAAAATGATGATTGAATCCAAACCCTGGATGAGACACACTCAGATATAGCCCAAAAATCTGGCCCTGGTTTTGTTCCTTCCCAGAAAGAAAAGGAAAACCAGCAGTTATTGACCCCTGGGGACAACAAGCATAAAATACTCAGATCCACTCTTACAGGATGGCTGATATCCGGATAGGAAAATAAATTAAAAAATAAATTAAAAATAACCCCTGTGGAGGAACAAACATATGCGCAGGAGGACGGACGGAAGCATGAAAAAACACAACTAAACAATAAGATGTAATCATGCATGAAATTTTGTAGAGAAATATTGAACGGTTTCAGAGTTCTGGCTTGGAAAAGAAGCGGAATGGACAGATGGACGCACAGAAGGACAACACTCATTCCCATATCCCCCTCCACTTCATGGCAAGGGATAGTGACTTGAGGAACAGGGGTCTATTGCTCTGCATTTTGCGCCATCTGGACTGTTCATCAAATGTGCACGAACAGGCATTGGCTGAACAAAGCAGCTGTTGCGGTACGAGAAACCGGATCATGACAGAAGAGCGGGGCACGCGAGGATGACTGGCGTTGATGACAGGGCTGAACAGTGACAGACGCTGGACACATTTGTCAAATGACACTGATAGAGTCAGACGAAACAGTGTGAAATAAACGAGCTCCCTCCTCTGCCATCCTCCTTTTGCCTCTGGAGTGCCCTGTCCAATCACACTTACAAGCTCAGACAAAACTGACACAAAGAGAACTTGATAAGCAGAGATAGAAGTTGGACTCTCCACTGCAGGCAAGATAATCCTAAGCACCCAACTGTTAAGCCAAAATGGCGGACCAAGAGCCCCAGATGGCACCGTGTGACATATTCCCACAAGGAAAAAACGAGCAAATTGACTGTTATTTATGCGTCTATAAAATGAGCCAAAATGGTTGATTGAGTACCTGATAACATCTTTCAGCACATTTGCACAGGAGAAGATGTAATTTTTACCATTATCAAACAACTCCTTCCACCAAAATGTGGACGCTGAGCGTGGAGCCAAATGGAAGCTGAGAAGCCGAGTCAACTTTTAAGGCTTGTAGTACATTTTCACCCATAGAGTATCTCCTCAGTTCAGTGATGCAAGCAACCCTGGCTTAATGACCACAATGCTAATTATAGGCATTAATAGGCAGAAATTTAGCCAACATTTGTCCAAATTTCACAATTACAAACGAAAGGTGATACTGGCTTATCTTTTATAAACTTCAATCAGCAAAATGTTGCAATTACACAGGAAACCGTGTCTGCAATGGGACAAAATTAATAACGAGTACTTAACTTCAGAAAAAAAATCTACAACAAAATGTTGACAGAAACCCACCATCGCTACAAAATTTATGAATGCAAACGTAACCGTGCCAACATGCGGCTCCAAGTAAGGAAATCATTCCTCCCCATCATTACAATCTAATCATCTGGAAACAAGATGGTATCACCCTCTGTGTCAGTCAGCTTTGAAATACAAATTAAATTGGTGAAGAATAGAACCACTAGCAATCTGTTGGTTTAATCCAGGACCGTCACAGCTAATGATGGAGGGAGTGGGAGGGCAGCGGGGGGATAAATGCCTGAAACCCACTCCAGCGGTCAGGCCATATACAGCATGCATCTGTCACTACAGGCGGTATGCATTTCACAGGGGCGGAGCCAGGCGCAGGGAGATGTACCCCGTGGACATTTTTGGGGAGTCCTACTCTGACAGACTCTCCGCTGGCAGCGGTTCAGTCGGGCATTCCCCTCGCTTCACTGCGAGCCCGTGGTGACGCATTCTCACCTCCCACCGTGACAGGGAGCCATGGGTTAGCGGCGCACCAGCTGCACGGCAGCGCGCACAGGTGTAGACTGCAGACTGGAAGCATTCGGACAGCAAAAGCATCGTTTTCTTCTCAGGTCTGTACACCAGCACATTGAAAAACTGAATACAAGGTTGATGTCGAAACAGTCCGCTTTCATCTATTGATATTTACTATCGAATTAACCTTTCATACTGTGTTTTGTTACCATCCAAATAATCATGATATCGGACTATATATCACCATTTGTTATTCATACATTGAGAAGATCTACGTGAATTCCTAACTTTTTAAAGCATCAAAAATTCTGAAAATAAACTTAATACAACATTTTATACCTCTATCTACTACAACAACTTGAGTGGCTATTTAAACCAAGGGCCAGCAGAAGCAAGCCATAACCATGATGTCACCATATTCTGAATCTATACTAGGCACATAGTAACATTATACAACATATACAGTACAACACTGAAAACCATAGCAGTATGTGGTCAATAGTCAACAGTCTATGCACTGCAGAGCAATTCATCGTACTGTAAAAAGGAAAATCGTCTGTCTGGCCTTCTGTCTGAATCCATATTTTTCCTTGATTGGCCCACCAGTCAATCTAAAGTTGCGCATGGGCATTAAGCACTGGCATAGGCAAGAAGTGACAAAGCAGATTTTTTCCATTTTCCCAAATTTAAGCAGTTCACAAGCAAATTTAATGTGATTATGAGCATTTTTGGCAAGTCTGCCGCAAGTTCTGGCGAGCACATCGCTGGAAGTCTGCGCGGCATCGTGCCACACACAGCCCCGGGTGCGGACCAGTGAAGTATGAAAACAAATCTTAAAAATAACAAAATAACATTGGCAGAGGCAACTCCAGGATGTGCTCAACTGACCCCCTGCTCGGCAAACTCTTGTCTTTGACACATCCTCTGATGGTGTTTCAGGATTGGAGGGAACCAGAAATTTTGTCTCCCTTTCATGCAACTCATTCTGTTCACTTATTTTTCATACACATACTTCCTTCCATTTATAGCAATTGACCCAAAAATTGACTTGGGGCACAAATCAAAAAGGATATTTCCATGCGCCGATCCAATATCTATGCTTCTTCCTGACTTGGGCCGCAGGGGAGCTGGAGCCTCTCCCAGCTAACTATGGGGAAAGGCAGAAACATACCCTGGACAGCTCGCAAATCCATCGAAGGTCTCCCACACCATTCATATACCAGTCACTCGCGGCTATTCAGGCTCTCCAACCAGGGTTGGGTTCATTTACTTTTTTCCAATTACAATTACTTTCTGGACAGAATCTTCAATTACAATTACAATTACTTTTCGATAAATTCAATTAAAATTAAATTACAATTACGAAAGTAATTGATTACAACTACTGTAATTGTCATTAAAAAAGTAATTGAACCCAACCCTGTCTCCAACTAACCTTCATGTTTTTATGCTGTGTCACAACACGCAAACTCCATCCAAAAACACCCAAAGCCAGATTCAAACCCACAACCTTTTTGCGGGGAGAACACAATGTGACCCCTGATATCACAATTTCCAAATCTGTTCAATGTGCCCTCAAGGAGTTGGAGAAACAGAAGTTAAGAGTTTCCCATAGATATTTTGAGCATGGGAACCAGAGTGAGTCCCTTGAGGAAGTATTTTTTTTGCAGTGCGTAACATAAAAATTATCATCACAGGGATACAGGCCACTTCTCCTCATCTGCAATGCCTGAAACTGAGTGAACTGACACTTGAAGAAACAAAGGCCGTCCATTACCCCAAACCATATTCCCCATGTCCTCCCTTCTACAAAAAACCATCTTTTCCTCACACCCCCCAATGGGCAGAGCCCCACGAGGACAGGAAATAAGGAATGCAAGGAGGAGTGGAAAGTAAGAGTTCCCAGAGTCCACAGGTTGTGTAATGGCGCTATTCCACTACATGATACTGGCTCTACTCTACTCTACTCGGAACCGAGCACGTTTTTGGGATTGCTTTTCCATTAGAGGATAGTAGCCTACCGCCTCCATAGTACCTGCTCGTCATTGCGATGCAGGATGTTACTGCTGCGACGGCATCCTCAGTTATATCAAGTTTACTTTTATTCCGTCGATTTTGTTAAATATTTGTGTATATAAATCAGGGGATGCGCGCTACCGTCACCACGTTATGGCACTTACGTCTGCGAGTGTTTAATTGTAATTTCTGTTTGACATTCTCCTGATGCATTGGATAGCAGCTGGCGTGGAGTCCGATTCGGCTGCACATTAAATAACGTAGCCTACCACCTACCAATACGCAAAGCAATGATATAAGTAAAAGGTAGAGTATTCATATTCAGGCTTGATGTAACATTTCACTTAGAAATTGTAGACAAAACACGAAGCAAATGCACAAATCGCAGGAGATGGCAGAGTATTAGAATTTATCGCTTTATGATATGTCATCTCATCTGATACCATTCCTTAGAACAAAATGCCTCATCAGCATTCGTAAAGTTACTTTCCGCCCAATTTTCATTAAATAGGGGCAGCATAATGACTTTCTCAAAGGGAATTAGGGGAACAGAATTGGACCCAAACCCGTTGCGCATTTCCCTACGAACAGCGTCGCGGACAAAGAAACGCATTTCATAAATGCTGCCGCTTCGGTGAACAAACGCAACCTTGTTTGAAAGGTAAGGCAATGCATAGTATATTCATCAAGCTGCCTCAAACAATACACGTTTCAAGATCACAATTTGAAGACCCGTTTCAATGATGGCAAGTGAAGCCACTTTCCTAGCGATAATGCGGAAGTGAGTTGTCTTTTGCTGAGACGATTCTCTCTAACCAATCAGTGGGCTGCAATGTTGCACGTCACATTTTAGTACCTACTAGTACCTGGTCAGCCATTTATTGGAACCCCAGGAGAGCAGGTACCAGAAAAAGTACCTACTAGTACCTGCTAGTGCCTAGTACCAGGTACTTTTTCCCTAATGGAAAAGCAAAAAAGGAAAGTATAGTAGAGTAGAGTAGAGTAGAGCCGGTACCATGTAGTGGAAAACACCATAAGAGAGGGAGCCGGCCATCCTGGTCTCTGTTCAACACCATGTTGAAGGTTCAGAAAATCTGTCCCCATTCTGGGTAGGCAGCTATCATTGAAGGTCCCTAGTTCGACCGTAGTGTCGGAGCAAATGTCAAAACCCAAGCTCTGAGATAACACCCAGAGCTCCTCTGTAAAAACCCATGACACAGCGATAGCCCAATGATCTGCTGTGAAGATCTCCAGCTTCTCCCATCAGAAAATACAGACATTGACGGTAAAACTCAATAATACCCTCAAGTCGCCCGCCACTTTACAGGCTGGCAATCAAATCACAGAGGAGAAATCCCCTGGAACAGTTTCACATAGTTTTTTTTAGACTCTTATACAAACACAGACACACGTCGTGCACACCCATGCCCACACACAGACACACACAAACAATGCAAACAAACACGCACGTAGACTGGAAGTAGAGCATTAGCGCATTTCCTATAGATATTTACTTAAACAAAGATTTGCATTTCGTTTCCGCACGAGGATGTCGTAAAGATTTCCTTTTTCTTCCTGCACTCATGTGCTCGCGTGCATTCAACTGTCACGATTAAATAACCATTGTTGAATCCCAGCTTCTTTGAAGTTTTTGTTTGTATTCGTATCGGAGTGCGACTAGCAGCAGTATTTTCCCCACATAAGGACACAGCCGACTCACACCAGGAGAGCATTAAGAGGAAAAACATATCTATCATTTCTAACATATATCTGCCCAACCATTTTTAGAAGACCACATCATATGTCAGGAAAAAAGAAAATACAACAATAATTCAGACCCAGATTATTGAATGGATAACTACTTCTTCGTTCATTATTTATCATGGTAGCTTTCATCAGGCATTATAGCAGCAATAAAATCTTAAGAAGAGGTCAAGGCGACCCCGAGTCTCGGCGTTTATTCTTCTCCCAAGAGTGGGATCTGGCTTTCAACACCCTCTAAAGAAGCTGTATTCAGTAACCAAAAATCTGAGATTTCTGCTGAAAGACTGAGGAGAGTATACCCCACAGAGGGACAGCTCACATGCCACAAAATGCTCCATTAAGACCCAGTGAAATAAAACGGCGCCCATTCAGCTTCTTTTGCGTTTCCGTTCCGCTTGTATCCGAGAGCCAAAAGAAACAAGAAAACCCAAGAAGGTGGAACCTAGATTCACGTGAGAATAAGGAAGGCAGGTGCTTGTGGAAAGCCTTCAGCTTGCATCCCAGAGTGCAATCCGCACTGTGCCTTTACCCTTAAGGCCCTGATGCGCACAACAGCGATACTGTGGACACCAGGACGAACGGATCAGAGCAGTTAATAATAACAATGACTGCACAGCTGATGGCAAAATAATCATACAGTGCTAATGCTAGCGCAAAGATCATCAAACCATGGTCCTTCCAAGTCCAGGAAGTGCCGTTTCCACCCTGCCTAAACCTGGAGTTCAGGTGTAATGACAGTCTGACCAATCACAAGCAAATGTTCGTTTACTGAATTAGGAGAAAAGAAAATCAGAGATGGATTTGGATTCAAGGTCCAATTTTGGTGATCCCTGAGCTAGAGGAACTAAAAGTACGTAAACGTCAGCTTTGCCAACAGGACTAATTTTTTAAAATCGCTCCTGCATATTGGTGTGTAGAATGCCACAGTAAATCCCAGGGGTCAAATGCAAACATGATTGAATGCCACACGACAAATTTTCAGCCCCAACAAACTGCGCTCCCATCCTGCAATGTAATTCCCCGAAATTTTCTATGCTTTAATCACAGCAATGTTTTAATCATTGTACATTGAGCAGGACTGTATATTAATTAAATGCATGTTACAATAAAAAGATCTACCAGTTTTACAAATATCATGGTGATGGAAGGAAGCAATCAAGCAATCTCCGACGACAAAAGAGTAGTAGTAATTAAACATTTTTCCAGCCATTTCATTGAAGTATGAAACCGTTACACATTTATGTCAGGGGTTGTCAAGACAAGGAGGGGGTAGGTTAGACACACTGATAGCATTCTGCTTCCCTCTCTCCGCTTCGCTGGTCAAAGACGCCGAATCTCGCTCAAGCTCATCTGGCGTTTGACTGCATCGGCGACTGGGTCGGGGCAGGGGCCTTGGGTGGAACTTTTAAAGGGGGTTACCAAAGCCAAAATCACAGACTCACACCAAATCTAGCACCAAGAGCGAGCCAGGTGCAAGAACACAGACTAAATAAGTGTAAATACAAAATCTAAGGAGACAGCGAAACAGCTGGGACATTTCAGAGAGGCAGCAGTCCAAATATGGTTCCAGTTAAAATCAACCGCAAAACAACCGAGAATCGCAAAAATAAGCTGGAATGAGCGACACTGAGCCAGTCTCAGGAAGCAGAGGGAGAGCAGAGCACGCTACGCAAATCCAGCGCAACCTTAAATAAAATTCAGAGCAAGAAGGCAGCAAAAACAGCCACTGACATCAGCCACGACAGCAACAAGGGCACAACAACCCTCCAATGACAGCACAGCTGAAAACAGGGGGGCCCGCAGTGACGGCTTTACGATTTCCTCTGACAACTAAACAACCCCCCACTCTCCTCTTTGGGGCTTTACGAGCCGCTGAAGATAACAGCTTTAAAAACAATGAATTAAAATCAAGACTGATTCACTTCCACAGATCAATAATGTAATTTCAATGAGTAATGAACAGTGATATACTTCAGATTTTGCTCTGGGACGAAACAGAGTGGACTGGGGTAGATGGCAGATAGCCATTAGCATAGTTTTAGCATAGTTCTAATGAGTGGGGGTGAGAGATGTAGACATTCTCTCTTCAAAGAGCGGGGTTATCCGCTCATCTCTGGCGGGGGAGGGGCTGGTATCTGATGATGAGTTTTTGCCTTGTACTTCTGGAGGGAACTCTTCCTCCTCCCCACAGAACACTTTGAATCCTCCTCCATTGTGAGACAGGACGTGCGCTCTTTGAAGACTGCGGCAGGTGTCCTTCTTTGGCCTTTCGCTGCCTCAAACCCAGCTCGCCCCCTCCTTCCCCCTCCCCATCGCACAACAGGAAAGAACACCTCCGTCTTCCATTCCGCCGGCCCGCGGAGAACACCGCAAAACCCGTAGCTTCGGTTCGACTCAAAGAGTTCACGCGAGTCCTAAAGCGACTGCCTCAACTCCTTTAGAATTAAATGCTCTTCAACGCAGCAGATTTAATACTAAACTCAAACCTGCTTTCAGACATTGAAATGTTGATACTTTTTTCTTCCATTTAAACACAGCTGTGGAGAAAAAGACACCGTAGCACATTCCATTATAGTGAGGGTAATTCTGGTTGAAGTGTGCCAACTTTGAAAAATAAAATTCCATGGGAAAAAAAGTGAAAAAACATATTAACAGATGGTGTCCATTTGGGAAATACTACATAGAGAAGTCTGGATTGAGAAACAAACATTGAAATCAGACAACAAACCAATCACAAAACTTAGCTAAAACCACATCACAAAACTAAAACTTCTCTCCATGATATTAAAAACCTTTTTTGGGAGATCACCAGCAAGTTTGAAGCATTCACCAGGGTATAATCTCACCAAGATAAAGCAAAAAAAAAAAAAATCAAACCAAGAGCTGGACGTTCAGATTTTTTGAGAGATCATGCCACTTACGCACTAAAACGCTGTCTTTCAAATGCTTATGGAGTGCGACGGAGGCCATCGAGACTTTGTGTCTTCCCACAATGCCTGGAGAGAGGCTGCTCTACCCCACACAGACAACACTACATGAAAAGGGACCCCATCTCCGAGCGTATCGGCCGGGTACGAGAGGTCTCCACCAAACCACTAAAAGCACCACCACTGACACAGCCGCTGAACAATACCCAATGACAAGTTCAGACAATGAGCAAATCGAACGCCCCGCAGACAAAAAGATTTATTATGCGGGAACAAAGGCCGCCCACAGCGATGACCTTCCAAAGATCTTCTAGAGTTCTGGGCCATGGTTGATCTTTGAGGTGTAAGAGATTCTTTTTGTGGACCAAACTCTTCAACCAATGAGGCAAAAGGCTATAAAAATTCAAATTAAAAAAGAAAAAGAACTGAATACCAAATTTAACACAGGGCCTCCATTTTCCTTCTCTCTCTCTCTCTCTCTCTCTCTCTCTCTCCAACTATCCCCCCTCCCTGCCCCAACTCAAGCTCAATGGGAACAATTCTGCAATTCTATGAAAATCTTCCAATGAGATATTTACAGAAATTTAAACAATGGCTTTTAGCCAGAACTCAAGGAACTTCATCAGTGTCTATATTTGTATCAAACAGGATTTCAACATTTAAAATAAGTTCAAATGCAGCCATACAGCAAGCAACTTTTGGAACATCATTCATATATACAATCCCAGCAGCTGCACAGATGGTACACAAACGGTCGCCTTGTTAGAGCGGAACTTTACCCTAAAACTCCCAAGTGGACCAACCCACCAACAACACGGCAAACTGAAAAATGTCTTGACAACCGCAACTCAATGCCATGACCTTTTTTATCTTAACCTCTCCCAGAAGAGCAAGACAAAACACAGCAACATGGAAACAATACATTTAACTAATTGGTTTTAATGATAAAATAAGTCAAATGACACCACCGTGTCACGTAGTTTCTTGCAGACATCCAAGATACAGTCACAGTGATTTTCGGTAGATTAAGACTAAAAATTATTGCGTTTATGGGGAGGGCATGGGGGGGGTCCTCCTGAGGAGAAATCACTGCTGACATTCATACTACCCAAATAACAGACCTACCAGTGGCCGCGCACGGCTCAGTGCGGTTTCCTGGAGAGCTCGGTCCCCAATTCGTGCCCTTTCTCTCCCGATGGTACATTAGGTGAGGTTTACTGTGCTCATCTTCGTACACCGACCCATCCGAGTTCAGCAGCGGCTCTAAAAAATATTCCCCACTATGGGTTGTAAATGTTCCAATCTGAAAGAAAAGGGAGGACATCAAATGATCAAATCCTGAAAAGAAACTTAATGCACAAAGAATAGGTACCATAAGTATTAGCACTTCAAGGTTCTGTTTTTTCCTCAAAAATTATGTCAATAATTATGTCAATTCAGTGGTCAGTAGTGAGAGCAATATCAGCATATTAGAATTATCAGTCAAGACATTGTCATTGTACATTTATGATCTTCCACCAGCGATGCCCAATCATGTGCCATATGAGGGCTGAGATTATCCAGGCATTTATTCCCACCAATCAAAACATCAGCTGATTTCACCGATTAGCACACTCCCCAGCAGAGAGGAGGAAACTAATGAATGAAATCAGCTGGTGTAGAGATTGGTCGGAATGAAAACCTGGATACTTCCAGTCCTACATGACACATGATTGGGCTCCACTGTCTTACACCATAGAAAGGTTAGAGTATCGATCGTCAACCCTGTTCCAGGAGACCCATCATCCTATGGGTTTTCACTTCAGCCCAAAGCAAACCTAATTCCACCAATTACCAGCTCAAAGAGATCTTTAGCTATTCAATGAGGAGTGCTTTGTTAGAGTTGGAGTGAAAACCAGCAGGATGGTAGATCTCCAGGAACAGGGTTGGAGACCGCTGGGTTCAAAATTGAGATTACTGATAGCACAATGAACAGGGAATGCCAAAATGACCCAATACACCGCCCACTAAACTGGAAATGGGTACACAGATCTTGTAAGAATACTATCATGGCGTGTGTTCTTGATCAGTCTAGTGTCCAACATGCTGAATCTGGACATTAGGGAATAAACAATATGCAACAACGTAAATATCATGCCATGTACTTGCGCACCACCAGCATACTTGTCATGCACCAGCATTTTAATGAGGGATATAGCCAGCAGGTCAGTGAAACACCCAAAATATCTCTGTGTCGTCCTTCGTTGAGTTTTCCTGTGGTATGTTAATGTTTTCCAGTTAAGCTTGATTTATTTTCATGTACTAAGCTCCGTAATATTTAGGACATACGCACTTACACCTACTCAAATTGACTCACCATTCCATGACTTTAGTCTTGAATCCAAAAGCTTAATTTAAGGTTAAAAATGCATTTGTCATCCATTATGCAATTCTCTGGAATTTCTACAGTGAGGCAAAAACGTAAAGAAATACCCTTTAATTAAAGCGAAGAATTTGCACTCTGACCATGTTGAAATTGTTTGATTATAAATCTAAAATAACAGGCGTAACTGTATGAGCATCACATTCAGGGAAAGGCAGGTGTCCCACAGGCAGCGTTCTGCAGAAATGATAGTGTTTTTTTGTGTGTGCGGTAGATATTGCTCTCCATATGCCCCTCTATTCAGGAATGTGACACAATCGCATGGTTCAAATGTTTCCTAGCCAGCTTAGCGAAAAAGCAAATGCGATACTTTTAAAGCCCCACAAAACAAAACAAAGCCAACTGCCACAACGATAGCCCTGTTTCCGTCACTCACAAAGCACACATCATCACATCGGTATGTGTGCTGCTCCAGTTCAATTCAACAGCAAAATCTTCAGCAAATCTCAGAATAAAAATTAGATTATTCAACGAACACATAGTTTATTGCAACATTACAGCTTTAGCCAAACATCTTAAAGGTATTAGCAATTACTTATCAATTCATTATTCATTTAATTCTAACCATCATCTTGATGTTATTTGACACCTTGTTGAAAGGGTTAAAACTGACATCATGATAAGACGGCTGTCAAGAAAATGAAAACATTGATCCGGAAACTTAAGCCCTAGCAAAGCTCCTTATGTTAAACAAAAGCTCAATCAACACGGCAGATCAAAAATGTTTATGTAGTTACGCTAGACAGCAGTGGTTACTGTAGGGTATCCCTCAAGACATTTCCTTTACTGTCCTGACAAACAACAGCCTTCACATCAGGAACATGGCAGCCCATGGAACCACAGAAGGACAGCGGAAAATTACATCACTCCTCCTAGAATGAATCCTAAGCTCCATGATCTCCCATTTCCCCCATATCCAACGGGAAATCATATTTTCCAGAAATTCCTAGAAAGCTTGAATAAAAAATAATAAACAGTGATGAAGTTCAGCTGCTCAGTACTTCAATGTTCTAAAATGTGGACTGAAATGGCCCCAAAAAAAAAAAAGCAAAATAAACTTCTTTGATCTTGTCATATCGTAATGTGGAGGTATTTACTTTCCTCTTGCAGATACAGATTGGAGAGTTCAAGCAACCCTAAAATTAAGAGGCAACTTAATTCGCAATTTTTTTGACTAGTAGAAACAGCATTCAAACAGGAGGTTGATCTCATTTTAAGAGGCTCCACAGCAGGATGCTTACAGCATATTTCTGAATAGGTACAGGCGGTGAGCACAAAATGTATCTGAGACAGGATTTGTAGTCCATATTAAAGGGCATCTAAAGTCGATTCTCAGACAGGATGTTGAACGTCCAAAGTTTACAAACAAATCACTTGCTTTTGTAGACATCTTGCATTGTCACAAGACTAATTTCATTCATATAAACCGATGTTTTGTGTACATGCGTAGATAATCCTTCTATTTCAATTCGTTTGCGCAGGTGCGGCTCGCTGATTGGTCGATAAACAAAATCAATGGGAATCAACTTTAGATGCCCTTTAAAAGACGGACATTGGCCACATACTTCTTCCTTATGTTGACAAGTCTTTTCAGGTGCATGTTTTCAGTATGGCAACTGTTACAGACTGGACACTCAACCATACAACCTACTCAAACCCTGAGGAAAAGGAATGAATAAAAATCTTCAGCTTTGTACTGCAATCAAAGGCCTCAGCTGCTGAAAAGTGACTCCCACCAAGTCAGGGGTTGCAAAGTCAAATCTTGACGCGCCACTGCGTCCGCTAATTTTTGGTTTGTTCCTGCACTTAAGTGCTCGCTTTAAGTACTTGGTTGGCCAAGGTGTCCACTCTCCTTGTTTTCTAGGCCTGACTTAGCTGCTGATTAAATGAAAATCCCAAAAACTTGTAGACACTGCGACCACTGAGGACTGGAGCTTGAGACCTCTGCTCTGCACTGAGGCCAAAACCTCACTTTATCTTTGAGTACAAGGAAGGTAAAAATCCAACTCTGCCTTTTTTTTGTATAGGATAGGACACAGAGTATAAATCTCTCAAGTCAAACAAAGTATAAAGAAGCTATCCGGCTCATGATCTTTGCACAGACGTTTATCACTATCCAGTATTTGCGGTATCACATCAGACCGTGAAATGAATGTCCAGAGGATCCACCAGGATTCACAGGCTATCCCTCAGCGTGTGAACCATGGGCACAATTTCCGAGGGAACTTAAGTTTTCCCACACAGGAAAAACCCCCAATACCTCACCCTCGAGACCTCACGTCACTCATACCAGCATTTCCACATCAGCGCAGATACAGAGCCAAATCTAGAAGTATTCAGGGGTAACAGAAGAGTCAGTCAGTATGTAGGAAAGAAAGCCAATACATAAATGAATGCAGTTCCTACACAGTTTGCATTAAGGGGACACAAATGATGTCATAGGCTAGGGCTGAACAATACATTACATTTCATTAAGATCACATTTTAGCATATCATAATAAGCATTTTCCCCCTTGGATGTAGTATTAGAATGAACAGAATTCATTTCAGGTTATAAGAATGGAGACACTCAGCTGAGAAATGTGAGCATGTGATTCTCTCTCACTGCAGGTGTGTGCACACTGCTGACACCTGAAAGCCAATGTATGCTTCAGTTAAGCTCATCTCAACATAGCTTTTCCATGTATACACTATAATTTCCCTCTTCATATGAGGAGGTGGCACTGGCAGTGGTTTTCATGTTGGTCCAGCAAAAGCAAGGAACATAGGCAACTTAGATATGTTCTTATTTTTCCATTTTAAACTTTTAGTATTGGGAGAATGTAGGAGTACTGCATATTACCACTGCATTATAAAATTTGTTAATTGCATATCACATTTTTTCTCTATATTGTGCAGTCCTAAAAGAAACATCTCTATTTGAACAGCTCAGCTGCAAAGTAAGTCCACCTGACCTCTTTTGTTGTAAAATGAAGATTTTTATCAGGTGTTAAATGTGGTGTCAGGTGTCAGCTGAAGGTGCTGAAAGATTTAACTGTGGAATTTACGGGGTTTCGCCAAAACTTGATTTTATTATTGGCATACACACACTGAAAGCTTGTCAAAATCACATTTAACTCAATTTTCATATAAATGGCGTTTACCAGGTTTTGCGCCTGAAGTCTTCATTTTGACTTCATATTCATCATCTCCCATTCGGATGAACTAACAAAAAAAAATGACTCCCGCACACCGTCCTCTCACTTGCAATAAATTTATTAGTCGACGTTTCGGTCAACCGACCTTCCGCATGAGCACAAAACCATTCGAATGAACTGAAAAACAGAGATAAAATCAAAATTGAATCACTGACCAAATATTATCAGCCTGGGCTTCATTTCTCCTGGTTAGTCAGGAAATACAGATTTCCAGAATATTAATACCTATTAGGTCATCATTATCTTGATTTATGGCAGGATAGACCAACAACTGCTAGCAACTACAAATAGTCTTATTGCACTTTTGTATGCTGCCGCAATAATCCTCCGTCTTTTTAAACGGCGATGGTGAAGAAGTCCCAGCAAAAAGGCCAAACAAAATTCCTTTCCTTTGATTAATATGTCCCGATTAATCAGGGCAAGCGACATTCTTCTCCAGAATAGAGCACTCTCCTGATTTTGACTCCCCAATAGTGTGACTTCTTTCAATAGGTCAACAGGGGCAATGCAACACAATGTGCCTTTCAACTCAGGGTAGGCTTGCCAAAGTGCACCATAACAGGCAACATTCAAAACTGAAGAAGGGAATCTTATCTTCAGATGGTTTTCACTGTGAGAGTTCAGTGATTCAGTCCATTGGATTCCCATTCCATCCCTGCCCCCAACAACAAAATTGATTTGATCTGGCAAAATGACCCCAGATGTTGGTGCCCTGCCACCAATGCGTGGACTCGGTGACCACATCGCATCCAAATGTGAAGTGTTTAGAAGTTCAAATATTCATGCGTTGAAACAAGGGAATTACCCATTCTATGCCCATTAGGGTGTAGCCGAATATTCTGCCAAATGGCCAACAGGGCTATTCAAACCAGTGATGTGTCTGTCGTCATTTTCACACAGGATGAAAAACTACGCCAACAATAGTTCGAACTGCATTTTACAACACACATCCAAACAAATATGTTTGGACACCAATGCTTGAAGACAGGGCCGTTGTTCGCATGAAACAGAGTTATGTTGCGGAAGACACGAGGGCAGGTTAAAAACTTAACTGACATATGAAACACATATGAAAGCAGTTACATTTGTTCAGTTCAGTACAGTTTTATTTGTATAGCATAAACTGTCACAAAACACTTTACAGAATAGCCGTAGGGCACATGCCGGGCCCAAGTCACCAGAACAGCTTACGAGGCAAAAAAAAAAAAAAAAATCCCAGTAGGGTGAAAAATCCACAAAGGGAGGTGAGGGGGGAAAAAAAAAAACTCCTCATTGGGAAGAAGTCTCAGAAGGAAAGCGGCTATATTGGTGAAGTCCATCCTCTGCGTGCTGGGTAAGCTAATATTAATGGGTCATAGTTTTACAAGTCAAAGTCCATTAAAAGCCAATCATACAAATGAATTTGACTGACTAGGCAAGTATCACCCAAGAAATACGTAAATAAAAGCAAGGAGACGATTATAAAGATGGCGTTTGTGGTCCAAGGCGCCGTGGTGGTGTGTCAGTTCCAGGACGTGACCAGGCATGGGCACGCAGAACTGTTGTCAACTGCCAAAAAACAAACCTTATATGATGCACAAACAAAAACTTGCAATCTTAAGACAAAAGACCATGCTAATATTGGTGAAAAAAAGTTCACTTCCTTTTATTAATGATTGGTAAACCCTGCTGGAAACTTTGACGATACAAAGAGAGGAATGCACATCTCGAAAGGATGACAAAGGCGCAACTGCAATGCAATGCAAATAAAGTCTCCAATGCACAATAATTCCAGGTATTTTAATTAATGTTATTCTTTCTGATTGGAAAAAACACACAACTACCAAGGTATTCTCCACGCCCTCAGACTTTTCCAAGGCACACAAATGCTAGGAAGTTGAAGACTGCAGGAGCATATAAATGTGTTGAAACTTGTGGATTTTTCAGCATAAACCAATTTTTAGCAGCGTAAGCCCCACAAATGGGAGCACTCAAAACTCCAGCATTGATTTTTAATCATATTATCTTGCTGCACGTAGAAATTTTAAAGTAAAAAAACCTTTGGCTTAAGTGCACTGCGATCAAACCAAAACAAAATCGAGGGTGAGCGGTTTGCTTGTGCTGTGTAAACTAACAACTCAAAGTGAGTGGGAATTTAGGAGAAAATTAGTTATATTACGGTTATACTACGTCACAGTCACATGACGGTCAAAGCATACTTCTGCCTCTCATTGGCTAAACAGTTCAGGGATGGAAAGATGACAACCTCCAGTTTTTTTTTTTTTTCCCTTCAGTCGTATTCTCATTATTCAAAACAGTGTACAAATTTACAAACAAACTTCGAAAATCCAATTCATAATATTTGGATATTGGATAATTGGATAATTCTTCAATATAAATTTGGTTTTGTGGAAAGCCGTCTTTCACTTTAAATTATGTCAAATTTTTATAGTAATATTTTTATTGAATATAAAAAGTAATTATTTTCTTTTTTACAGTACTCATCTGCCTGAGGGTACCTGCTTCAACATGGCTAAGAAGTGCTTTGAGAAAAGGCAGGACCAAAGTGTGGTCAGAAAGACATTGAAAAGTATTCCCCGGGTCTGTCCAAATGACCTCAAGTGACCCATGACATCACCCTTCAAACATAATCTAATTTTCGTGCATGGGGGGTTCGCTGGAACGCCCCAAACTTCACTGAAAATAAACTTTGGGAACCCCGTTTCCCCACTTTTATTTAACCAAGGGAGGTCCATTAAGAGCATGTTTGTCTTCCACTAGGATGCTCCAGGAGAAAAGCCAGATAGAACAGTAGCGAGTTGGAAAGTGACAGACGGAAACAGTGCTGTATAGCATTCGGACAGCACCCAGAAAATCTTAGCACAAGCCTGAAGCCTTGACAAGACAGAAATAGAGATTTGCCCTGAAAATAAACTCCAAGCGCTGCTGACCTATGACTCAGCAAACACAAAACATTCTCAATGTTGCTGCCAGAACTGCAACACTGACATAACATTCCCGAAAAATTGTGAGAACCTTTTTTTTTTTTTTTTGACAGCTGGGAACACGTACAGTTTTGCCATCTAAAATAAGAGCAGTACCTCACATCAGGCCAAAATGCACACATTCTGGAATTACAGCGTGAAACCAACCTCCAAATAGAGATTCTGTCATCCCACTGAGCAGTAAAAAATTGAGCCAGTGGTCTGGATATCCCTTTTAGTGACAGCAGAAATAACAGTCAGTATGCTGGATTTCTAACCCAGACACAAACACAAATGCAAACCTTTACACGAATTTCCACTGGAAGAATACCATCCAGCATCTGTCTTTTGTATCAAGTTTAGGCAATTATTTCTTTGCCATGTTTTATTTCAAATAATGACATAACGAGGGTGCACTGAAAAACAAAGCAAGGAGGTTGTGGGTGCAAATCCAGCCTAGGGCCTTCCTGGGCAGAGTTTGCATTTTTCTCCAGTGTCCGTGAAGGTTTTCTCAGGGTACTCTGGTTTCCACCCACAGTCCAAAGATGTACTGAATGGATAAGGTGCCCCTCGGTGTGCGAAAGTGATTGAATGGTGCGAGATCCCTGTGATTGATTAGGGAAATGTCCAAGGTGTGCTCCTGCCTCTTCCCCATTGTGTTGTGATGTACACCACCCCCACTTGGAACTAACCAGGAATGAGCAGGATAGCCATTAGACCTATGGTTTTATAAACTGAAAGCTAATGTCTTTCATGTCTATTAACCCCTCTGTGCAGATTGAGACGCCAACATCTGTATATTCCAAAATTTAATTGCTAAATAATTCTGAAATTAAATTTACAAACATCTTGCTTCACTGGAATAATTTTCCAGTGGTCTCTCTGACACAAATACTGACTTATAAAGCCTTAGATAGACTCATACACAGCAGGAAAAATTGGGGATATTAGTATTCTGCGCAAAGGGGCTAAGATACCAGCGAACACTTCCTCTACACTAGGGATGGGGAACCATCAAGGGCCGGTGTGGGTACAAGCTTCCATTCCAACCAAGCAGTTACTTACCTGATTCTAATAATCAGCCTCTGGAACCCTTGCTAAAGAGTTTGAATTGTAGCATCAGGTGTCTAACTACTTGGTTGGACTGAAAGCCTGCATCCACACCGGCCCTTTCTGGATCAGGTTCCCCACCCCTGCTCTATACTCTACAGGGCACAATACATGTACTGTATATTGGACCAAACGGCATCAAAATCAACTGCAGGGCTGGCTCCTATATTTCAGTACTCACTTAAGCCTGCTCACTGAATCACTCTCAGGCAATGATCACATGTGCATGTGGCCTGAGGCAAACCCCTCCATAATTTCAGTCCAAAAAGCAGTCTTTTCAATGTGCAAAGAAAAGCTTTCAAAGCGAAAGCCAACCTCTGCCTGTGGTGATCAGCAAACCAAAGAAATGATCTCAGGTGGTACAAAATGTGCATTAAGTCATTTTAAGTCAAAGCTGAACTGAATGATAAATAGCCTACTTTAACATCTGCATTAATACACTCATGGAATCTGCCAATTTCCCTTTACCAGCAACGTCTTGTGTCCTATAGCCAATTTACAGCTAAAGGTAAAATTAAAGTCTCATTGAAGACCTCAATGAATTATCTGCTTTCCCAGGAGTGTTCTGACACCCAAAATCTAAACAAACTGGCAAATTAATAAAGAATTGTACCCAAAACAAATGTACAGCTAAATAACCAAACAAATATGAATGTAGTGTTATGTGTTAACCAATCTCATATATGGATAGTACTCTAACGATGATGCCTGCAAGGCTAACCACAAAAGCCAAAGCATTAATTTGTTCACTAAACATGCTAGGAGAATTTTATGATCAAAACTGTGGCGGACATCGCAGATCTCGTAACTATAAGAGGAGTGGGATAAAGCCAGTAAAGGTAATACCTGCCCAACATAATGAAGATGACAGCTCATTTCACTCCCGCATACTCCGAAAAAAAAAACCAAAATGTACAAAAAAATGAATCATAAATGAATCACCGGTCGCTTGACAGCCAACACAGAAAGGGAGAGGGAGTGCAAGTTTCAGCTTTAACCTATTTAAGCAGACCAAAAAACGAGTAGGAATTTAGTACAAGATGAGTTTAGCCTTTTCAGACTTTGTTGAGGCTAACGGTCAGTCGATGTCACAGTCATGTGACTGCCAAAGCATTCCCTGGCCTCTCACTGGCTACACCTTATCGTGGGATGGAAAGATGGCAACCTCCACTTTTTTATTACTTGGACGCATTTTCTTTATTTGAAGCCTTGTACAACTTCACAGAAAAACTGCAAAAAAATCCAGGTAACAATATCTGGACTGCTTACCGGTCATTCTTTTATTTAATGTTGGTTTTCAGTAAATATTTGTCTTTCCATTTCAAAGCAATATTGGGGTAAAGACCCTGATGCAGTTTTGGGTTTAAGGACCTAGCTCAAGGGTTCAAGAAGTTCATCAGATGAAATTCAGCATCTCTACCTCTAGTCGGGGCACAAACCATCAACTCTACACTTGTCAGTCAAACACCCTACAACTAGATTACCCTGCCATCCGCTTCAAAGGGGTTCAGGGAAAAAAAAACAAAAAAAAAACTGTCCTTTCATCTGTGGTTAGAAAGACCTTAAATTTCGTATTGACACAAAGCTTTGCTGTATCAAGCTTCCCGTGTCAATCCACATAATAGCTAACCCTTTATTAATTAATTCATTCCAGCGATAGGATCAAGTTTTGCTCAGAAAGCACTTAACTGTGATGCTACCACAACAAGTCACTCCCTTTTGCTAAATAACTTCCAACTGACATGTACACCAGCAAACATAAAAAGTGGATACTCTGTATAAAATGTGGATGAAACTACGTGAATAAGCAACAAAAACGTCCGGTCTGTGTGCTTAAATCAAAGGGGGAAAGTATACGAAGGCGATGAATTTCTATCGCCCTCCTTTAACCCCTTTATTGTCATTGGGCCCTAATTAGGGCCAGGCCAAATGTAAGAAAATGCAGGTGACAGTTAAGGGGTTAATATAAAGAATGGAATGCACTCAAAGCAGGCAGAAAGGCACTTAACAGACAGTGCGTTGTGAAACAGCATCAGCGGATATACTCGCGCAGCAGTAAGTCGATTCACCGTTACTTCTGATCAAGCAGCGGCACAACAGAAACTTCCCACATGTCACCAAGGCAACCGCGAAAAGCGCGAGTTGCGCCACCGCACAGTGAGGCCCGCGGAAGCGCGTGCTCTCACATACTCCACCCTCAAATCCACACCACCAATATCCCTCCCACCACTCCTATAGACAAACATACATCGACACACACACGCGCACGCACGCACGCACGCACGCACGCATCTCACTGCACTGAAATGAACTCACTCGCGCCGATTATGAAGAGGGAGTTGTATGACATTGCACTCAAACATAGATCCAGTGAGCCCAAGTGAATCAAATATGTTTTCACATGTAATGAGGCTAGACAACCAAACACAGTTGGGTTTCACATTAGATGAATACTCACAAGGCCAGTGCATAGACTGAAGACTGCAGGAAAGTCACTTTTTGAGTTAACATGACCGCTGAAAAAGCAGTGCCTCATGTCAGTGCCGTCTTGCTGAGAGTCCGTGTAGTTGCTCAGCTCCACTCCTAAGTGTGTCACTGCGTAAGAGGGGGCTATGAATCCGGAATCAGCTGTTAAATTGAGGTGAAAACGTTGGCCGAAGGCATCTATTCTGTAGTGCGCCCGTAAACCCGAAAATCCGGCATCTACGCTCCTGCGTCTCCTCCTGTAGTGCAGTGCGTGCGGAAACGTTTCTCCGAAGTCATTTACACGCAGCGGGGTGATTATCTCATACGATGACAGCTGTTTGATGAAGCTTTCTAGAAGACATGAACAAAACATTACATTTCAGATATAGAACACTACGACCACGCAAACAGCCTGCTATACTCTTAATTTATAGAGTAACTTAAAAAAAAATCTATTCGCAGACGCCAATGTTATGTCATCGCTATGGCAGAATAATACAGTTTCTGACAGTTGCTATTTCAGACAAGCACGAAAGAAGCGCCACAAATTAATTTATTCTTCTAAAGGTACAAACCCGACAGCGCCATTGCCACCTGTTTAAAACCTTTTTTTTTTTTCTTCTTCTTCTTTTATTTCAGCGGAGGACTGTATTACTGATTATGCCGCTCGATCAGACGTTAGCCTACCTTGCTTGGGATGCAATCGGTATTCCAGTGAATTCCAGACGAGAGCGGAGAGATGACACATTAGTCCAACCAGCCGGTTTGCAAACTGCATGATTTCCTCACCGAAGAAACCACGGCTCTTCGTTCTCCAGGGCAGTACCTTCTCAAGCCGCTCTCTCCCCCTCCTCCTTCCTCCCGGTTTGTCAGCAGCAGGTCGCGGGGTCTGTGGAACGTTTCTGCAGCAAGAATCTCGAAAAGTGCGTCGTCCTCATCGCATTCCTCAGCAAGTCTTCCGCTATACTATGTAAAGCGCACAAAATTAACAGTGCATCCTAAATAATTGCGCGTACGTATAACTATATATATGCAATGAAGCGATTTGTGCCAAGTGAACTTTCGCTCAGCCATCCATGGAACACCCCGGGTGCCTCCGACCACAGCCAACATCAAAAACCCAAGGAACGCCTCCGACACAGTGAACCAATCAAGAGGCAGCCATGGTTCCTAACTTAACCAAAGCTCGTAGAGAATCGATCTGCCGATTCTCTCTTTTCCGTGGAAGAAAAAAGGTGGTTTGCAATTGAAGTGCGTTAGGAAGAAACGCACACCATACATTGGAATGCTAAGTGCCCGAGTGTTAAGTTCACGCATATCGTGCACGTGTCTGCATCGAAGCAATACTTGAAATTCACTTCTTTTTTTTCAGCACAGTAACATACTTCTAAGCTGCCGACGACCAGAGTTTTTGTTGGACTGATTTTAAGCCTCTATGTGGAAATAATCTAATACTAATTCATATCATTATTTGGTTTTCTTCAGAGAGCTAATTGGCGCGCATGCAATGCTTTTTTAATTACTCAGTCGAATAAAACAACAGTATTATTTGTTGACATAGTTGCTGCATAATCATGAATGAATAGCCACAGTTAATTGCCCCGTGAAGTGAGTTCACTTCTTATCCATTGAGCACGTAGGGCCTGCAGCTCGCGCCGAGCAATGGACAATTGGGAGTTCCCTTTCATCTCAGCGCGCACCAGTGTCGAGCTATTGTGCGTAATTAGATTCGGTCCGCTTTGTTCATCACTCACCGTAAGCCTTTATTATTACTAGACGTCATCCTGGGTTGCGGACATCACTCGCTGAGCATATTCACTGACGACATTTGGACCTAAACAGTTTCTTTTTGAACTTACAGCTGGGGCGGTTGAATTTCATTAGCGTACTAATAGCGGAGGTCAAAGACATGCCATTCTTCTGCGTTGATTCAACTTTAAATTGAGGCAGCACTTGTCCAACAGAGACCGATATTCAGTGAATTCGAACAAGTACATTTCATTTAACTCTGAATAGTTCGCTTTATATTTTTTATATAACCGTGCAGTTAAATTTTCTTGACGCCAGAAAATACCATGATGATCTCAAGCACCAGACCATTGCCTAACTGTACATGCAAATAGATACACTGAGCTGAATGAATGTTTTGTTCGTTTGTAAAGTTTCTTCATCAGCAGAGCTACCATAGGGAGCTTAATATTAACCAATTTACCTGGGGCCCTTTAGTTCTTTTTATTGCAATGAAAACAGCTGCGTTGATAAGAAGAATAGGGAAATAATGCCGAACATGTTAAAATCAGAGTATTATGTTCCTTACAATAATTAATCTTCAAGAACATTAACTTCAACTACACAGCCATACGCAACAAGAAATGCACGCACATTGGAACATACAGATATACATTAATATAAACAGCCACTTATACATGGACATAAACTCAGCAGACACATGCTCACACATAATAGCACTGCAGTTCATCACTTCTTGCACGATAGGATTTGGCTTCTAATCACAAGGAAGCTTTCCTACCAATTCTGTAAGACCCCAATTGTATTGCACCTGCACATCTCTTTTGCCTTACCAAGCATGTAAATGCATAAGTGTGCTTTCAATGTCTCTGTGTTTAAAGCAAGGCAAAGGTGACAAGATTGTTTTTCACTTAATGTTCTAATTTTGAAGCGACAATCACCCTTTATTTTGCGCAAAAAAAATTTATTAACTGAACATTCTAATGTTGATTTAACATATATTACTGGCAATTGGAATGCAAATCGTTATTATGATCCAGGCCAGGAACCAAATGCAGAGTCAAAGTACAATCCAACAATAGGTTTTATTGATAGTAACACAGTATGACAGTGGGGCGGATCCCAGAGCAGAATGACACAGTTCAGTTTTGATGGCACAGACTAAGGTGCGAGGGCATATCCGCACCAGGCTAGTGACTTTCCAGGACAGATGCTTGGTGCTGTGCACCCTTTGCCAGAGATGAACCATGGAGTTTAGCAGGAATGCCGCCACAATCCTGATGATCACGGAAGGCTTGAGAGGTTGTTCCTAATTAACTGGGCAGAGGAACAGACTAAGGTTTGATCAATAGCATTGCAGTGCCAATCCTGAAGACCGAGAGAAAGGCTTGGGAGCTTGTTCCCATTCATAAAACTCAGAAGAAAAGTTTCATAGTTTACTATCATTAATGGTTACAAATAATTTTGGAAGACGATAAGCTTTACTTGGACATACTGACTGTTTGCCAAAGGGCATATAGCAAGTGACGATCCAGCAACAAGCAGACTCTACGTAAGGGGCATAAATATGCCAACTCATGCGAGGGAAGGGGAACATGAATAGAAGACAGCTGGAGTGGAAAGCAAATGGAAAGTGAACCAATCAAAAGAGACGATACTTACGGATACGTAAGTGCTAGATGGGAGGAAACAGAGAAGGAATTCATACAAGGGTTGTGACAAATCACGATTAAATTCTTGGACACCAACATACAATAATAATAATTAAAAAAAGCCTTATTTTTAAAGGGTTATTTGTGTCTGTGTCATTTCGAGGTTTCCTCCAGTTTCCTGGTGGGAGCTCTCCCCGCCCTGATTCTCCATAGCCTGTGCTTCGGGACCTGATCTGAGGGGTACATATCTTTGCCCTGAAAGAAACACATTTCCCGAATTAATTCCGTAAAAGTCCAAAAATGTTCTATTTATGGTACTTTTACACACCAATTTTACAAGCGAACAAGATACAAGCATTATGTTTTGCTAGCTATCAAATAAAAGTTTTGAAGGTCAATATGACCTAAAGTGGCGCTCACAGCACACATTAGCGCAGTTTGGAGGGTGATTAAAGCATTAGTGTAAGCAGAAGCCGGCAATTATTTACATTATTTTCAATTCAGTGTAATTGAACAAAAAGTTCTGATAACTTTAACTGTGACCTCAAGCTGTGGGAACCTAACGGTGTAGTCGAGGCGAGTTCCAGTCAGCCCTCGGCTTTATCAACATGCTGGAGGTCATTTGTCCTCTGATCCTACGACTGTGACGCTCATAGTCTGCTGTTATTGTATCCTCCCGGAGTCCCACACGCCCAAAAGCCTAAGTAGGTGTGTGTGTGTGTGTGTGTGTGTGTGTGTGTGTGTGTGTGTGTGTATTTGTGCGTGTGTGAGAGAAAGAGAGAGAGAGAGGGAGAGAGTTAGTTTTGCTGTCAGTTATAGTCACCCCTCTGTTGTTATGCTTTGTTTAGTGATTTAATACATACATTTCCTTAAAACAGCTTGGAAATTATACATTCATGTCCATGAAATGTGAATGTAGCCAACAATGTGCAATTATGAAAAATAATTGAACTACAAGCATGTGCAATGTTTGAACGAGCTGATGATATGAGACCAGTGGGTAATGTAGTGCTGTGTTCCGGGGTTCTGGCCTTTGGCCAGAACAGTACAGCATTTATGGTTTTAACAGTTTCATGTTCCATAGTTCAAGTTTCATGGTTTCATAGTTCATGTTCATGCCACAGTTTTAACAGTTTCTTGTATTAGGATTACACATTTCATGTTTCACATTCCATGTCCATGTTTTTACTTTTCCATGTTTTTGTTTTCGCCAGGTCTGCCATGCCACTCCACCGCTTGTCTGCGTTCCGCCCCGTGCCTTCGTTGTTGCACATTTCTGAGCTCTGGTTGGCTTTGGTATTTCCCCTTCCTTCCATGCTGTGCTGGATTCGGGCCTCTCTAAGCTTAATTGGCAATTAACTGTTTTTAAGTTACTAACACTCACTGGGTTGGTGTAATTCTTAGATAGGCACATTACTAATACTACTAATTTAGACAGGGAGTTTATTGTCATGATTCCTGCTTTACTATTTCTAGATCTTGCTGTGCTTTTCTGTTCTTAACATTCATGCTTGCTTCCAAGCTGCATACTTAATTGGTACTTAAGCTGAGCACGCTCATTCTCTTAATGAGCAAGTCTTGTCATGCAATCTCTGTCCATGTCATGATCTTGCTATGCCTCTTGTTTCTGCTTCTCCAGGTGTTGCCCCTCATGTGTCCTTGATTACTAAGCCTTTTTCTGGATGCGGTGGAAGTTGGCTGGCAGACAGTGTCTCGCTCCATGTTCAAGTTCTTGTTTCCTAGTCACGTTCATGTTCCCAAGCCTTGTTCTCATACTCATTTTTGTATATAGCCTTAGTATCATTGATCATTTCTTTTCTTGTTTATCTCCCTGGAGTTTCCAGCGGCTTTTGTTTTTTGTCATTTTCTGATCTTTAGTTCCCAGCTCTGTGTAGCTTACTTTAGTTTGTCTTTTGCAACCCTTTGGGCCATGTTTTTCGTTGGCCCTCGTGCCTGTTTTGTTTTGTTTAATAAAATCCTTATTACCCTTCACCTCGCTCCTGGTGTCTACCTGATCTCGTATCATGTAGTTCTATTGTAATTCAACCTTAGCATAGCTATGACAACTATCACCTGTAAGGTCTCAAAGCACTTTTAATTTTTCAAAAGCCTCGGATTGCTTTAACCTCATTATCACAATAAACAAAACAGTGACACTTTCCACATTGTTAAATCAATTGAGGGCATTATTTTGGCTGATTTTCTTTAAAAAAAAAAAGAAACATCAATTTATCTCATAGACTCTGGACCACTGGAAATGAAACTACAAAAATTCTAAAAAAAACACGCACACACACACACGCATATAAATTTATGTCATGCTGTGACTGTTTATTTCAAGTATGGAGAAAATAGAATTGTATTTCCAAAGGTCATTAATATAGTCATTGTACACCATATATTCATAGCCAACCGATTTTCGGTGAATGAAAATTTTATCATCTGTTTTTGTACATAGATGTTGCTAAATGTGTCCATTATCCTCCATCGGTGACCCCTACAGCTCTCTCCCTGTGTAAGTACGGGGGAGGGAGGGTGGAGTCTAATGGGCTGCTCTAATAAAAAATAAGATGTTATGCTCTTATCAGCTCTGTATCACAGTTGTTTGAACTATTCCTCTGTATTCTTCACAGGAAATATCTGAGGCAGATACCAGATACTATTCAGAAGTCATCCCTATCTGTTACAACTCTGACAGAAAGGGCTGATAATCCTAATGGCCCCTTGATTACTGTGTGCCATTCACCCAGGACGTAGCCTTGAGGAGAGAGTGATCATGTCTGTTTGCACCAGGCCTTAAAGGGATCTATCAGGATGTTGGTTTTTTCCAAGTTATAAAATTCTTGGATGTCCAGAAGAGAGGTTTATCAACTTCTTAGCGGAGAGAACCCAGAATATCCATAATATCTGAACAATTTGACTCCTGTCATTCCAAACCCTCTGAAAAACAGGCTGTTCTGGGTGGACATCCCCTCCACGAAATGAGCTGTGTTCTGACTGGTCAGGGAACAGTCACCAGCCCCATGTGCCAATGGAGAGCGACAAAGTCTTAATCCCCCGGCCACTGTAAAGTCTCTAAATACACGACTGAAAAAGTAGCTAGCCAAATTAGCTATTTAATAATGTTGCATATGAAGAGTCTGGAAAGGAAACATTTGCAGGCTAAGCAAGTATGATTGTTACATTCACAAAGAAGTACAACATGCAGTCAACATAAAAGTTAAACAAAGCTTGTAATTCAGTAACAAACATTGAGAATAACCCGTGACAATGGCATCTATAATAGCAACCGTCAGCTAGCATTTCAGGTATTGTGAATGGCAGCGCAAATCTACCAAACCGAATTCCATTTAAAGGTCACCCATTCTATCTGTATACTCCTTGAAAATATATCAAAGCCACCAGTTCTTTACGCCGATGAATTTTTTTGCCTGTCCAGCGTTGCACTTACCCAGGTTAGTGGTATAAAGCCGTCAGACAAAGAATGGATAGCATGCCCGTATAGGTTTTAGCGATTGAAGCAGAGATGTTGCCTTAAAATATATACAGTATATTCACTTGACTCTACTATCCTCTGAGACATGGAGGCAATGTTATGATGTGCGCTGATCTTAATAACTAAGAATACTGCAGTTATCGCAACATTCTTCGCTTGAACATTATGCCAGTGGGTCTGGCGCTTGCAAAGAATGGGGTGCCTTCTCAATCCAGCCATGGGTGGAGATATTCAGATGAGGAGCAGAATAATTCTCACGAGCCTGCATGTGACATTTGAACAGCATTTTCAATGCCATGAAAAATGCAACCCACAAAAACTGACTGGGTTGCCTTACTTCACAGTTAGTGGGTTGGTTGACCCTACAAATATTAAATTGTTTGTGCATAAGTACTAAAAAAGTGAGTTTTTCATACTATGTCCCCTATCAGCTTGTGTCACAATGCACTCATAGGGCCACATTATTCCCTAGTATAGTTTTATTTCTCATGAAGAGCTTTTCCTTTAAAGCCACTTAAACCCTTTGAAGGAAAGCGTTTTTCTACCAAAAAAAATCAATGTCAGTGCGCAAGAACAGAGGCTATTCTTGAATCAGCATCAGTAAATTCAGAAAATTACTGTAAAATGTGGGAAAATTAACATAACTGCATCCTATTTCACCCTCTGAGCTGACAGAAGTGGAGCTGTTGTCATTGCTGATTGGTTTGCTTACTTTGAATGCTAGTGGCTTTAAAAACGCAGGTACGTCACCATAAAATCCTCGCTACTACCCGTTTTTCCCCCCAAAGTTGATCATTGATTGGACATTACAAACAAGTACTAATGTAAATTCAAAATACGCCCATCATTAGACTCATTGGATCTCATACATGAAATCTTAGTAAATCTGTGCGTAGATTTGCACATAGAAGCCTACACACCTAAAAACCTACTCCGGATTCACGAACGTCACGGGAAACTCAGATCTGATCATAAAAACACGTGCGTATGATCATGAATGCCAGTCCATCGTAAAGTGACAACGCGCTCTCGGTAATCAGCTATTAGCATAAAACCCCGCCCATGATTTGCCAATAACCACCATATAAGGAGGAGAACATGCATCCATTTGACCCGTCAGTCATGGCGCAAAGAAAGAAAGAGAGCGAAAGAAAAAAAGAATAATTCCGAAGCGGAGTGAGAGAAATAATTTTAGGTGAAGTGGAGTTAAGAAAAAACATTTTATTTTCATCTGTTAGCAGTGGTGTGACAGGTATAGGCAAAGCTAAGGCCTGGAGGGAGGTCACAGTGAATGTTGTCTCTGTAGTCCAAAGAACAATGTCCGAGGTGAAGCTAAATGGTTTGTCTTGAAACTGGAGGCAAAGAAACGCATAAGCGCTCACAAGGGAAAAAAAAAAAAATCAGCCACAGGTGGAGAAGGCTCAGTGTCTCATATCAACTGCGGACGAGCGCCTCGCTGGCATAATTGGGGAGACCTCTCTGTCAGGAATTACACCTGATGGACACCGCGACATGCCTCCACTTTTATTTTTGGAGGTAGCTATTCGCCCCGCGAATAATATATGTTTATACAATAATTTGTTATTATAATAGGCCAATATAATATTCTTCACATTGAAGTGTAATAAATTGCCTGGTGGCAGACATTTTTAATGATACAAATGAGCAATAGACAATTACATTGAATCAAAAGTTGCTGAAATAAAATTTAAATGAATGTATTGAAATCAGTTGATATAAAATGTTCATCAGACATAAAGAATATGGATGCCAAAACCATGTTAGAGACTGGGTGGATTGTGAGAGGCTGGTCAAAAATGTAACCCTTACAGACAGAAAATCCCAAAGGTCAGATACGAGCAAAGGATTACAAGATGTTTTTTTTCCTAGTGCCTCCTAATTTATCAACCAGAAAACAGATACCTCACATCTTTCTGCCCTCCACCCATCCCTTAAAGACCACCCCACACCCATCCTCCAAACACCCCTCCTTTTTGCTCAAACAGGGGCAAAGTCTGGCTTTGAGTTCAAACAACTCTAAACCCTGTAAGGTTCATTGAGTTTAAGCTCAAGGTTATAATGGGCGGTTTGGCTGTGGAAAGATGTTGTATAGATCTACAGATTACAAAAGCATGTTCTCCTCATGACATTGTGTTGTAACCACATAAGGACTCAATTCTTTCTTGCTTGTGTCTAATAAGCATTTTACTTACAAAGCCTGATATCAATTAAGCGAGAACAGACGCAATGCCATTGTTAACCAGCATTGTTCCTGGAGGTCTGTCATCCTTTAGGTTTTGATTTCAACCCCAATTTAGGAGACCTTGTTAGCTCAAGGGTATCTTTAGCTGTTGCGTAGGGTTTCAATGAAAACCTGGAGAAAGTGATATTTACAGGAAGAGGATTAGGCTGCCCTGCTAGAGCTGTTGAATGGGGTGTACTTTACTCAGGTTGGAGTGAAATGCTACGGAGTAGTATCTCTTCAGGAACAGGGTTGAGCTCCTCTGCTCTAGCTGTTGAATGTGATGTGTTTGTTGGAGTAGGATTCCGAACCCACAGGATGTTAGATCTCAACCCAGATAGCATATGGATGTGGGCCACATCAAGCAACGATCCGGCACTTTTGGCATTATTTTGGCCTGGACAAAATAGATGTGAGCCTAAAGTGGCCCATGTGGTAAATGCTGAATTTGGCCCGAATATCAGAGGACAAATATGGCCCACAATAGGCAAATATTTGGCAGAGTGACAGTGGTCAGTCTGTAAGTGAACCAAAACTGGCCCACATTTGCTACATCATATGTTCTTGGTTGACATCAGACATTGTGATGGCTTGGTTGTGGCCAAGGTCTGGCAAACGGGAGCGGAGGGCCTAAGTGCCATCATTCCATGCGGCATGTGGGCCGGATGGGCCGGATGAACGTGTCAGATGTGGGCCGGATATGGACCAGAGGAATTTTGCTATCTGGGAAGGAACAGTGTTCAATAGCCCTTCTTCTGCCGTGGAATGAGGTGCACTTTCTTTGGATCGGAGTGAGTGCCCACAGGACAGTAGATCTCCAAGAACAGGGTTGGGCAGCCCTTCTGCTGCTGTTAAATGAAGAGCACTTTGTTGGGGTTTGAATAAAAACTGTCTAAATGGACGGACACCACAAACAGGGTTGGGTGGGCTGGTTCTAGCAGGGCAGGTGTATTTTGTTGGTTTGTTGGGGCTGGAGTGAAAACCTATAGTATGGTGGAGCGCCAGAACGGTTTTGGTAACACAACACCATGCCACAATATTGGACTAATAGCAGGGGCATCCCCTAGAAAAGGGCTGCATAAAAAATGGTTCACTAGTTCCCCATGTAGTTGGCTAACTTGGGTCTCAGCCACTTGTTTAAAAATTGACACGCCAGTATTTCCACTTGATAGAGAGCCTTAACCGTTTTAAATTCAGCCTTGGTTTAGCTCATCTGCTATACGACCCCGTTTCTTCATTCATTTTCCAAGAAGAGGGGTGTCAAACTGGAGCCCTGGAGGACCACATTCTCTAATGGTGTTTTTGGTTGTGGTCTTTAAATCAGTAGCTCATCATGAATGCTGTAGCGTGATTTTTTTTAACCATTAATTATTTAAGCGGCTGCTTAAATGCACCACTGCTGCAGGAGTACATAAAAACCAACAGACAGTGGAGCCATACAGGATTGGATTCTTTCACTTGATTCCTTGGGGTTATTTAGTAACTCAGTATATATTGGTTGGAATTTTCTGAACCGTGAACACTCAATGTGTTGACTTGCTAATTTCCATGAAATTTTAAAGCCCGCAAGAATCATCTGAATTGGAATATGAATACATGCAGACATGCCTGCACTGATTGGAATGCATATATGCATTAGCGCTCATAAATGTGCCCATAATTTGGCATTGAAGGTAAAGATTTCAACTATTATTTTCTGTGACATATTGAGTGAAGTCAGGTGATTTGGGACTCTTTTTGAAAGAATGTCAAAGAAACCAGCTAATACTCTGAAGACTACCATAATGGTTACATTTAGAACTTTTTAATGGACCTTTGTTGTATTTCTAAAAGACAATGAACATTACAGCTTCACCAGGCACAAATTTCCAAAAGTGTTTCAAATTCAATTGTTTCCTCATCCTGCCTTTCCTGAACATCAAAGAGGCATTGTGTAGCGAATGTCTGGAGACCATGTGAGACCACACCTCCAGCTGTCCAGCTCACTGGTCTATTAAGACCCGGACTGGATTCTTCACTCCTCAATCATTGCCTCCATCTGTGTCTCATTTCCACTGTGTGGTAGTAGAGTGCTATCTAAGACCAAACTTTACACTTAGTCATTGCAAAGTCTCGTAACCATCCGTGTTGTATTCCTAGGTCTTGTATAGACTTAGTTCCTCGCGTTTCGAGTGCATTTTAACTCTAACTCTAACTTAGTGCTGTTTGTTGTTTTTGTTTTTTCAGCACTTAATGCCTAGCACCTCGTTTCCTGAGTTGTTTTCTATTTGTAATACATTGTTACTGCAGCTATAGCCCGGACTCTGTATTACGTTTAGCATTTATAAGGAACCTCGATTACAATTTATTTTATGCGTTTCATTCATGCCTTCTGCTGCGCAGTCAGCACAATAAACTTTCAACCAAGTCCATCCTTGCACCTGAGTCCAGTCCTCAATTTCCTGTCCTCCTTGCCTGTCACGAGTGTAAGTGACACAACCCTTAGACAGATTGGACCGAGGACGACCCTCAAACGCAGCAGCTCTCACACTTTGCTGAGTATTATTGTCATCCTGTCAAGTTGCGCAGGGCAAAATAGTGGAGAGGAGAGAAGAGAAAAATGTTAACGTGCTTTTCTTCTTAACTTCCAACCATAGAGCAATGGCTGTGCTAAGGCAAACCTCTGCTAGTAGCAAAAATTCCATCAGTTTTAGTCGCAGCAAAAATGTTACAAAGGCACATCCGCTCCTCTTTAAAACTTTTAATCCAATTTGGCTACTCAAGATTTACATTGTGGGAGATACACTCGTGTGAGTGAAGTTCTTTGTGCCTGCGAGTGGTGCCCATCTTGGTTTATGCCCAATCCTCCGAAGTTTGATGTGATATTTTCATTATTTTTTAATAAAGTTATGTCTGATAGCTGAGGACTTCTTTACGCCTTTATGGAAGTCATTATGGTATTGATGGCCTCATGCAAGAACGGCGTAAGTGACACTTCAGTCAAAATGACTTTTTTGGTTGTTTTGGAATAACTGAGACTAGCTCATCTCCTGATCAAGTCTGGAGTCTCAATTCTTATCCTAAAGGGGTTAAAATGCCTGTTTAACATTGGTGCAGCTTCGATCATGGATAGTTCAGCATACAGCACCGCCTGTTAGCCATATGCTGAACTATCTATGACAGAAGTGTAATACTTGATAACCTATTGGAACACCTTCTAGACATCTTCATAATTCTTCGTAATTTGGGAGATTTTTAGCAAAATGCATTTAAGCCCATTTAGCACTGGTGCAGTTGTGATCGAAATGGTCATCTTCGCCCATGCTAAATGGGCTTAAGTGCATTTTGCTAATTATCTCCCGAATTACAAAGAATTATGAAAAGGTCTAGAAGGCATCCCAGGGTTACCAAGCATTATACGTCTATCATGGATAGTTCAGTATATAGCCAATGGGTGGTGCTGTGGCAGTTTTTGGCTCTTCAGTAAAATTTGTAAAATATCACTTACGCCCTTCTTGCATGAGGCCATCAGTATGATAATATCTGTAAGTACAAAGTCACCCACCCTGGCATTTTGCCACTGTCCCAGCATCACTTAGCAACATGCCTTATGACTTAAATGAGCCCTAATTAAAAAAAAAAAAAAAGTCAGGAGGAACGAAGGATGTGGTTATTGGCCGCTAAGATGATGTGTAGAGGCGATTTGTTAGATGATCCGATCATGTGATGCCAGATGTGACAATGACAATGTCACTTAGCTGACAATGTCATCCTTTATAGCATTTAGCCACTAGCTAAGTGACATTGTCAATAAACGTTATATCACATCTGACATCACAAGATGAATAAGGATGTGTTATTTCACCATCTACAAAGCATGGCATTTGCTTATGTATAATTTATGATGACATTATGTCTCATTTATGAAGGCGTAATACATGCTGTACAAAGCCTTTATGAGCGACACTTCATCTAAAGCGTGACCCTGATTTGAATGCAATTATTAAATGATTGGTATCATCATCGTGAAGGTGTTAAATAATTTCTTGACACTGAATTAATAGATTCTTTAAAAATCTTGTATGTTATTGGACTAAGTCTGTGGTTGGTTGTCATGGTTTGGTCCCGCCGGCATGAGGAAGCAAGCCGGCGGGCACAGGGACCATGTACCCAAAACTGAATTGAGGGACCCAAGTGCACAGGCTGAGTAAAATATAAATAAAGTTTAATAAAACTCATTAAACACCCAGGGGAACAGCAGCGATATCCAGGGCTCCAATACAAACGGCCAGCAAACAATGAGCCAACAGAATACAGCTGCACTGCCAGTGTGGCAGTGCAGCTCTTAAATACACTCAAGTCACCTCCACCTCAACGAGCAGCAGCTGTAGCTCGTTGAGGTGGAGGTGCAAACAGGAGAGGGGAGGGCCTGCAGGGCCAGACCATCACATTGGTATTCCATGAAATGTAAATATAAATTGGCCCCACCTCAAGAAAAAAAAAAGAAAAAAGGCAACCATGAAAAGCTTTGACCAGTCTGGCTGGAGTCAAAAATGGGCAGCACACATAATCCCCAAATTTCCCCCTTTCCTCCGGGCAAACGTAAACCATTTCCAAACCATAAACCATTACATAAACATTCCAAATGGATTCCAGCTGGATTCCTTTTTGATTGAGATAATGTTGTGAGAATATTCCATGAACATCACAGCTCATCTATTGTTCCGCACACAATTGGTCTAGTTGTTTTGTGCGCAGACTTACTGACAGCTTTACCCTAATGGTTTTAATTCCTTCACAAAAGCATTGCACAGAATGTGAAAAAGCATCTATTCTTTTGAGTCTTCTGAATGAAAGTATTGAGAAGACAATTTTTTTGACATTATTGATGAAATAGACCTGAAAGACTTATTCAAAACAATTCTTCTTTAAGATGAATTAAATCATTGCAGTATGTTCTTGAATGACAAAATGTGACCACTCCTAAATATCATTTGGCACATGTGGAAGACATGGACAAATGTTTACCCTAAACACATTAAAAAAGCTCAACAAGACACGACTGTATTTTTGCAGAGGGACCCATTCTTGTTCAAATGTGTCTGGCATAATAACTCACTGTGGAGGCTTTTACGCTTCAGTTCTATGATAAATGCTAAATAGGGTTTCCTAATGAAGGAAAACAAGCTGTTAATCAGACTTTTACTGAGAGTATTGATATATTTCTTTTCTTTGTTATGTTCTAGAAATGTCCTGGAAATGTAATGAGAGACAAGACTTACTGATTATTCCCCAAGCAGGACTACTGCCCCTCAATCTGCTGAAAATATCCCAAACCAGTGTGCACTATAGGGTTTCACTTTGGAGACAGAACGATCCGGAAGGGAATGACAGCTGCCTGATTTTGGGGGAAATAGCTTTTTAATTCCCCCACCTCCCCCCTCTACCCAATCCAGAGCCACCCAATGTAGGTTTCCCTGTAGAGTCAACCTCAGGCAGGCAGAGGGTTTGAAAAAAGCCTCTTCTCTAGAATCGCAGGTTACTTGTTGCATCATTGCTACACTACATTGCTGAACTACACTTCCCATTAACCATATTAAATAAAATCAAAATGTATTTTTCAACGGCTTCTCAAAAATCCCTTACCAATGCCCTGGTAATGGATAGAAATTTATAGGGACTTACAGTATATCGTCCATAACAGGAATAGAATGCCAGTTGTACGTATTCAATTCTCAGTAAAGAGGGTTGTTTTTCTTTTCAGAGAGACCCGTTCTAATCCCTTATTAAACCCACAATCAAAAGTGAAAAGGCCCAATATGTAATTCTCTGCCACTGGAGGGCGCTTGACCAAACAATAACAAGGGGCCGAGTTTGATGACGCAATGGGATCGCGTAGAATCATGGGAGTTGCTGTCTTCATCAATTTACACGTACGGCTGACAACTAAATTCTCCGACGTGACACAATCAGGAGCGGCGAAACCATGTAAATGGATGAGGTAAGGTTATATTTCTTTACTTTTATATAACTCTTTATTTCATTCAAATAAAAAAATGTAAGGGATAATGATGAGTCGGCTGTTACTGTGCTCATGATGCGCTGTAGGACAGAGGCTGAGATAAGGAGGAGAGGCTGGCTCATGTTGCCCATCTTTGTAGAGAATAATAACAGATGTGAACACTCTGTTGCTGAATGTGAATGCTAAAGGTAACAGATATTGAGGAAATGCTACCGTCAGCTGGCAATGTGCGCTTTCAGTTGCCCCTGCCGCTATTGCTATAGCTTCCTGAGCAACAATGTGCTCAACAGACCAGCTGGCCAGCAGTTATCTGTCGAGACATGCTGGTAGACCAAACTGAATCAAGTATTCAAGGGAGCCGTGTTCTAACTGCAAGTAATGTAGGTAACGTAGCACTGACTTCTCATAATGCCCAAACGATGTGCCATACACATCAGCTTTCTGTTTGTCATGAGGCATCTCAAGAAAAATGCTCTAAAGAGGATTAACGTTACGTTTATGTTACAACTTAGCTAGATTTGCACTTATACTGCTGGTGTAATAGGTTGATTTGCCAACTATGTGGGGATAAATAAATAAATAATATCCTAACATGCACTTTGACTGGGAGAGAGAGAGATATCATGACTCACTATGTCCTCCAACAGATACATAGCAGCAGCCATTGTATCTGTCCGGTTTCGCTGGTTTAGCTTTAGTTTCTTCTAATTTTTTTTTCTCTTATTAGAAATTTCGTTACAAAAACCAAGGTTACAAAAGTTTATATAGTAAGGTAGCTAACAACCTGAATAAAATTTGATCTACGACCATTTTTGGCGGAAAATTCAGTTCCTGACACAAGATGGTTACCATCTTGGCTTGAAACTCTTTGGCAACAGCGAACCATGCATGCTTGAAGGGTGATTTTCTCGCTCTCGTGCACTCATTGTGTTGAGAGTGACGTCAAATATGCGACAAAAAGTAAAGCCCCGTGTCCCTACTTTGATAATACAGATATCTCTGTCTTTGATTATCATTGAATAAATCACGGATAGTATACAAAAACAAAACATATATTACATATATAACATATTTATATATTTTATAGATCTTTGAATTTGGAAATTTTACATATTGGGCCTTTAACATTATTTCCTGACAAAAAACATATTAACTACATAGAGTTTCCCAATGTAACTACTGGGTTCCTTTTGGAACCATTTTATCTTAAAGAATAATGTTAAGTGGCCTTCATTTCTTCTTAAAGGAGCAATAATGTCAGTCAGGCTCAACTAAAAATCAGCAATAGCTCTGGCTAAAAATGAGGAAACTCTGCAATCAACTTCAATACTTTAAAATGGGCTTAGAGACGGTCAAATGTGTTGCAAACCCAGCTACTCTTGTAAAACACAATGGGAGAACACCATTGTAAGTTCAGCAGACCACATTCGCAATCATTTCCAAAAGCACAGCAATGATGTTGAATTGCTAATGTGGTCAGCAACCACACAGGGTGACACTTATTGCTCACTAGCGACCCTTATTGGCTGGTCAGGCACCCACGGTCTATCCTTTGAGATGCACAAGTGTCCCAAGTGTCACAAGTGATGCGAGTGTGTCCCTCCATTTCCAACCATGCCTCCACACCACGGCACCTCCCGGAAAGATTACTGAAAACACATTTTAAAGGATAAGGCTTGCTTGTTGGTAATTGCCTGAACCGACAGCTGAAGTTTCAAATATTATATCAGAAGAAGAATGAAACTAGTTATTCCAAAACAGGATTAAGATGGGCGGAGGGGAGGTTCAAGCTTTCAGCCGCTTTCAAAAACTCACAAAAATGCCTCCTCGTTAATTCCAGCTCAGGACATCCACATGAATATACATTAGCCTCGCTGGGAGGCCGTTAGCATCCAAAATGCACTGAAATGATTATTGCGTGGATCCCATTAGCATTTCGCCTTTCATTTTACCCTTTTGTCAACTCGCAGGCATTTACTCTCAGAAAGTGAAGGACAATCAGTCAGCAGATCCAGGCCTCATTCATTGTTGGGAGCTAATGCACGTTTTTTCATAAAAAGAACAGAAGAACTTCATGAAGCAGCAATTGAATGAGGATGGAAATACAAGAGTCCACTTAACAGTGTACAGCCCAGAGGGTCAGTCACAGCATGGTCACCACAAAAGCCCCTTACCCCCACCCCCCCGCCCCCACCCTTCTGCACCTCCGCTTTATTCTATACTCACACCTAAGAACAGACAATACCTTCTCTGAATTCTGTGTTGCTACAATTATGTAGCTTTGGTCTCAAGAAAAATACTTGCAAACTAATAATTAATTAACATAAACACAACGTTGAAAGTACATTGTTTGAAAAAAAAGAATGTTGTGTTATCTGCGCTATAAGCAAAATCTAGGAAGTGGAAATCCATTGTCTCAGGAGGAAACAAGACTTGTGTTACCAGGCATTCCCCCACAGGTAAAGCATGTCCTATCATGCCTTTAGAGAGGTCACATGGAGGTCATGGGAGAAAGCTGCGTCCAATTTTCCTGAAGGCAAAGAGGTGGACAAGCAATGGGCTAATTAGTGTACAAAGCCTTTGTGTATAATTACAGATACATTTCTAACACGGACACTTTCATTCACCTGATTTCTGGTCTTTAACTTTTGCTCACCTTAGGTTATTGCTGCTGTCAAAATTTCAAAGGTTTTCATTCACTGTGCTGGAGTTAAAATGATAATATTTATGGTTTGAATGGTCTGCAAACCTGCCATTAAGCCTACAGAACTATAGAAGGTTTTCAAGGAAGATTTTGAGATCAAAAAGGGAAGTACCTGTGCACTGTCTTACGCTTAATTATTTTCATTTCTTAAATTGACTAAATTTCAATCATAGACCCCATCAGATTTTGAATGGACCTGATGAGGGTCCATAATAGAAAAGTTGTCTGTTCAATAAATAAATTTGAAAAAATTTAGCAAGTGCAAGACTGTGCAGGCGTTTCACATTTTGATCGAGTCTTACCCTGCACGTATACACCTGTCATTAAGGTTTTTTTATTCAGGTGTACGTGACTCTATAGTCTGCAAAAAAAATTTTTTGAGGTCATACAAAATTTGCAAAATCAGACACACTGTTTTTTAACTATTCGCGTGTAATGAAATTAATGAATGCTTTAAAGAATCTTTGTCTGGGTCACATTTTTTACAGTTTTATGCAGTTACAGATACCTAACAGGCAATTCGGGCCAAAGCCCTGTGAGCAGGTTGCAGGTCCGCAGTCCACCACAAGGGTTACTATTTTGCAGTGAGCCTATCACAAACCCTCCCTTCTTCAATGCATTCACAAATTAAGAGCAAATTGTGAGACATGGTATGATTAAAATATTATTCAAACTATATGATTTCCAGACAAGAGGGCATCATTTCAAAAAGGGCTTGTATTTGTTCTTTGTGCAGAATACAAAATTATGCCAAATTTTCCTGTTGTGTATGAGCCTATTTAAGCCTTATAGCTCAGTATTTGTTTCACAGCGACTTTCAAAAATTATTCCAGTGAAGCTAGACATTTGGAAATTCAATTACAGAATTCTTTAGGAATTATATTTCAGCATTCACAGACGCCGGCGTCTATATCTGAGCAAAGGGGTTGATTAGGAGACCCAGTTAAATTTTGCACAAACACTTCAAATTGAGCATAGAGCAGGCAATAAATGCTGATATGTGGAAGTAAATGGAAAACAAACAGAATGATTTTTGGACTCAAATTGTTCAAATTGAAGAGCTCAGAGTAATAATTACAAGTCTGCGTGCAGTTCTGACACGGAGTCCACACTAGAGCTTTGAGCTCTGAGATAAGGGGTAGATGCTTCTGAGAGCCTGTTAAGCCTCTCACTCCCCGAGAGGGAGAGGACACACCCTGTTTTTGGGAACCAAAATAGAAGGAACAAGATAGCAGGGAATCCATTGAGAACCTTTGGACCGTATTTCCCAGAGTTCAGCACGACCTGAAGCCTTTGGACTCAGCCTCATAAGTGGCTTAAATGCCTTATTTGGGAACCTATATCGATGGGACGAGCAAGCAGAGAAGCCACTGAGAGCTTTTGGACCACGTTTCCCAGAGTTCAGCAAGACTTGAAACCTTTGGACTCAGATTCATATCTGGCTTTAATGCCTTCTTTGGAAACCCAAATTTATGGAATGAAATTGGCAATAGTCAGGCATGAACTTTTGGATGGCGTTTTCCCAGAGCTCAATGGGCTAACAGTGCAGGATCCGAAGGTTATGGGATTGGCTTTCCTCATTGGCTTTAATTGTGTACAGAAGCAGCCAAGGGGAATCTCTTTTTACCATTAAAACAGGAATAGCTGCCAGGAAAACAGGTGTGTTCACTTACGGCTCGGCACAAAATTCCCAGACTGTGCTCACCGTAGAGCACCCAAGAAATAATTGATTTTGGAAAAAACATTCAATGAATTCTACAAATAGTGGATGCGCCCAGAGAACTGCAGTCCACTTTTTGAACATGCAGTGACACCTGGGAAATAAAGCAATAGCTGGACAAATAGATTAACAGGAAACGGTAGGCCTCCGGTGCAAGAACTTATGATGCAAAAGTGGTCTCAACTGATTACTGAAATTTATTTAAAAGACAACAAAAACAACAGAATATTAAATGCATTTCAAACACTTAAAGATTAGAGGACTCCCAGATTATTTTGCTCATCTTGGACAATAAGATCTGTGACATCTAATACTGCGGAAGGGTAATATCATATCTGATGCTCAACAAGGAACAAATTTGATGAAACAGGATTATTTTAATGTTAAACATGTTTATTTAATAATTTCTGTTAATTTGGTTTGCATTTTTATGTATTGCAGTGCGACACATTGAACATTACAGAACATACACATTTACATTTCCATTTAGCTTTTCAGTCTCAAGGTTTTCTATTTTATGAGTGACAATATGAAACAGTATAAATCAGCAAGATATGAGAATATAAGGGGCCAACCATTTTTTGGCCAATCTGTAAAATCATTAATGTGGTGGTGTCACATCAGGGTCAGGTCTATTCACTCTTGTCTGATTCCTGTCTCCCAGACCACACCCCCCAGTGGAGCCTCTAAGTATTGTATCATTCTGCCGTGGGAGTAGGGCACTATGTCATGTAACAGGATAATGGATTTAGCAGTATGAATACAGTGAGTAAAATTCAGTGCAGCTCTATTTATTTCAGTCCGTGTTCCTGTCTGGGCTTTACAGTCCTCTGAAAGTCAGTTTCCTGTTTTACTCCCTGCAGTTGTTCACATGACAAACTTTGCATCCTTGTTTTTAAATCACAGCTTACCCAAGAGGAGTGAATGACAGTTTTCTATAGTTAGCAAATGCATAATGACCAAAGCTCAGTAAGAATGTTTCAGGGGAAGTGATGTGCACAACGTGTATGCACATATACCTTGTCATGGGCGAGCTAATTTTGAAAGGCTGAATTGGAAATGGGACAGCGGGCAGATCGAGATGGTTGAAGGGGTGAGTGGGCAGTAGACCAGGCCCTTGTTTAGGCTGGGGGGATTAGTACATAAGCCATATGATAAGTGGAGTGCATTCCTGCTGGCGACATCGCTCACAGTCTTCCAGGGTGTTCCCCGACATATAACTGGACTAGAAGTGCTCATCTTATTTTTGTGACACAAAAGCAGCGTTCACAATTTTAGGATGAGGAGAAATGTAACATATGTTTATGAAATATAAAGTAATGTGGTAATGTTATTTTGGGATTGTAATGTTATACAATAGATATCTGACATGTATAAGAAAAGAATTACCATGCTTTCAGCAGGTCTCCGTCTACATTTAGGAAAATTGTTTCGTCATTTTCCATGTAGTTTTGATGTGTAGTGCTCTTTTCCATCCAGTCAGAAGTCTGTTGAATATATCAGTGAAAATACAATTTGAATATCATGGGCAAGTAGAACTACCTTCTTTACCATTCATGCTTTCAACCTTTATAATCTTCTAACTGTTGTGCTGTCATCCAGTATAATGATAACCAGTTAGCGTTCTACCATCAACCCAATGAATGCAAAATAATAGCATCACAGCGACCATACCGACATATGGCTAGGGAGGGCTTAGCCCCGCTCTTTCATGAAAAGGCTTCAGGAAATTTTTGAGATAACTGTGCTCAAATAGCTCCACTGCATGTCTCAAGCTGCTCATGCTGCAGACAGACAATATGACCTCTTCCATATTACAGTAACTGTTTAAGATACACCCATATGTTTCAGCTGGCAATAAGTTATTTAACCCTAACTGATGTAGTGAGTAGCCTCTCATTTTTTAAACAACCATGTCAGAAGACATATCCTGTGGTTGTGGTCCAGATATTATTTTGTTTCAGAAGGGTCCAATTACTGGCCTGCATGAAGCAAACAAAACGACTAAGGAGATTGCTGAAACTACTGACATGGGGTTAAGAACTGTCCAACGCATTATCTAAACCTGGAAGGATAGTGGTCAACCAGTAACTTAGCGGAAGAATTTTCTCGGAAAAAAAATTATGAATGATCACGACCGGAGATGATAAAAATGCTTGCTGAAGTCTCATTCTTAAAAATCAACACTAGAACTCATGGCTATGTTTAAGTGAGAAAGAAATAGCATTTCCACCTCCAAAATTCGACGAGAGCTTGCAGGATTGGGACTAAACAGCTACATGGCCACAAGAAAGCCACCTTGTAGTGAGGCGAATTGGAAAAAAATGACCTCAATTTGCAAGGGAGCATAAAAATCGGACTGGGGAGCGAGAGGTCATGTGGTCTGATGAGTCCAGATTTTCCTTATTCCAGACTGATGGGTGCGACAGGGGAGGAAAGGAGGCCCATCAAGCACTGCAATCGCCATGCATAGTGCCCACTATGCAAGCACCTGGAGGCATTGTTGTGATCTGGACTTGCTTCACTTTGTCAGGTCTACACTCAACAACATTGTGAAGCAATGAAATGAAGTCAGCAGATTACTGGAATGAACTGAATGACCAGGTTATCCCAACAATTTATTTTTTAATCCGTTACAGACAAGGCATCATCCATGATGACAGTGCCAAGATTCACTTGGCTTGAATTGTGAAAGCGTGGTTCAGCAAACTTGAGGAGTCACTGTCACACATGAACTGGCCACATCAGAGTCCTGACCTTAACCAGATGAAATTCTTTGGGATGTGCTGGAGAAGGCTTTATGGAGTGGTTTGACTCACTACCATCATCAATCCAAGATCCCGGCAAAAATTGATGCAACTTTGGTCGAAAATAAATGTAATAACATTGCAGAAGATTGTCAAAACAAAGCCTGGACGAACATGCGCCACGATCAAAGCTAGAGGCAGTCCAATGAAATATTAGGAGTATGTCACTGCAGTGGCTATGGTGTTTCGGGATTTACATTCAATCAGCAGCAAAGTCAGGCCTAATAAACAGCATGAACCTACTCCTTAGCAAATCAATGATTCAAATTAAGCACTCCAGGGCTGGAAGAAACCAAAAACCATCAAGTGTATGAGCCAGTTACAACTGAACCAGGCTTTGAACCCAGTTTAGAGTTTTGAGCCCACAGGCTTAAGATTGTCTGGATGCTTGCATTTCACATACTTGACCTGCTCTTGGCCGGTAGAAATAACCTCATTATACCAAGTCCAGCTCTCCTATCTTTGTAGTGTGTCGACAGCCAGTCTGCACAGTCTGTTTGATGGAATTATCTCCCAGCGTGCACCATATGTGCTCAATTTGAATCCGCCAAAATAAAAGTAAATGAAAATGATTGTTGCATTTGTAGTCTATCAAACCCAAATTGAACTACATTGTATTTCATAGACATTTTATTGAGGTGGAGACTGCGATGTTACATTTTTTTTCCTCCCAAAAAAAAAAAAAAAACAATTTTCAACAGATTTTAGTATAAAACTTTTCCTGTTGCACATTGAATGAACCGCGCAATTTAAATCTTCAAGAAAAAAAAAATGTAGTCATCTGTTGGCACTTAAAAGACAATGGAATTGCCTGTGATGGAAAAAGAACATTAAATTGTAAAGATGAAACATTATGATCTACGTTTCACAATTTCTCCATCCAATCCATTTTTGACTCCCAAAGCACGTTTTTTTTTTTTTTTCTGCTCTCAAAGGTATAAGCTGTCAAGCTTTAAACTGTGTACCTTATGTGTAGCCCTTCAATTTCTTCTCCACTTCTGTGATTCAAACATGCGAATGCAATTCTTGCGGTTTTTAACACAAACAGACTTGGTCGGCATAGTTCATGCAAAACAAATCTGTCAGTGTGCTTTGCTCCCTCCGAAAGCCTTGCTCGACCTCCCCACCTCTCCCTCCGATCACTTTCGCTGTATATCATGGGACCCTTTAGAACAATCAAAAATGAAAACACTTGCAAATATTTTTTCATATCTGGCTTCACAACAAAAAAGTCATTAATGACCATCTACCAATGGGATCACACCGGCCACTCTTCCTCCTCCTCTACTTGTAATGCCCATAATCGGACCACTCCCACCTTCAAAGCTGGCCTTCATTGTGATCTGAACTACACACCTTTTACGTTTCATGACTGTATATTGCATGGATGTAACACTACAGTGTAGAAAAAATATGTCCAAAGACAGACAAGTAAACACCTGGCAAGGTACTCAAAACCGCTTTTTGTGGTGGTTCCCTCTATAATAGGTGTCCACAGAACCGCATTTTCCCATTGTGACATGCGCAGACACACATAAACACACACACACACACACACACACGCGGGCGCGCGCACACACACGCATACACACACACACACACACACGCATACACATACACACACACACACACACACACACACACACACACAGACTAAGAAAGTAAAAACAATACGAATCCACGTTGTTGCGGTTGATAACAAACTGCTATTATAAAAGCTTAAAATGAATGGGAAAATTATGATATTATCACCGAACTGGGTCTCCTGACGACATTTTCCAATGGCAGGACAGGATTTTGTTTAAAAACTGTTGAACAGAGGGGACGGTTGTCTTGCCAAGGTGAAGTGTTTCAGCTAAATTCAAAAGCAACTTTACATTTATGAAACCTAAGGCTATTTTGTTAGACATAAACTTGCAGGATTTGATCAATCAGACTGAGGTGGCCAAAGACATGTTTACTATAAGCACTGGACAGCGTGTGGAAAAAGAGAGTTTGATTCAGACAGTTTATATAGAGACAGGAAGCACAGGCATTATTACCCTACAGAACAATAACACAAAGACTCCTGTGGTTTCTGCAGGAAGTAACCAAAATGTCCAGGAGGTCTCCGGAAAGCTTATTTCCATAAGCTGCGGGGATGGAGTGACAGTGCAGACAGTTCCTTTGTCTGTTACACGTATAAAGACACACACACACACACACACACACACACAAACAACATGCACACATCATAAATGCCAACAGCATACACCCATATACTGCATATAAACAGAAAATTACATACAATATGTACTTATACACACTTTGCATACATGCACAAGAACACACATAGACAGGCATTCACACGTGTTTATATTTACACACACACACACACACACACATGCACGCACGCACACACGCACACAATGAAACACTGACCCATCAATCCTTTTCTTTGCAGAGCCTACAGAGATTTCAGGCTTCTGTAGCAGCTTTTTCAGTATGTGCTCTGTCCTGACGAGAGCCCAATTTCCAGAACCATCCGTATGGGTATTATGAGCTGGTTTCGACATGGGTCAGCCAAGGTCGAGGTACCCTGCTGGGGCAACAAAGGGTTTTTGGCCCATGACTGTGTGAAAGACTCAACAAAAGCGCAGGATGAACCCAGGCCTGTCAGGGTTTCGAGAGCGGTTGTTTATTTACACACGACCCATCAATCTGAAGTTCAAAAGATAAAAATCTCTCGCTGCTTTATCTGTCATGAATATAGACATATCTGCAATGACTGTGTTCACACGAAATAAGGTTTTTATTTGTCTTGTCTCTATCCTAAAAATCCTTTATATTTCTTCATGGAGCCCTTTGTCAAATCAGGCCTGACTCACACTGACGGATTTTTGAATTCTAAACTGATGCTTTGATGTGAGACTCACAGCATATAAAGACATAAAATTGCACGTCTTAGTTTTTTTGTCCCCTGGTTTGTGGACAGTACACATGTTAAATGATTTAGACCCCAGACCACCCAATATTTAATTGTTTATACTGAACATGTTGAATATTTCCAACTTGAAATTGCTGCAAGCCCAATGGGCTTAAAAGCAGATCTGATGATATCAATATGTCCTTAACCCTGAGGGCGCCGAAATCCATTTCAAATGCTTAAAAATTAAAATGACTTCAGCTTTTGAAAACCTATCATGTGGTGACTTGTAGAGAAGAGCTCCCTTGTGGGAGCTCTTTTCAACAAGTCGCCTCATGACAGGGGAAGATTTTCTTGTCGCCTCATGACAGGTGAAGATTTTCTTTCATTGTATCAGCAAGTGGCAAATGGTGCCTTTGGAGCTTTAAGGGTTAATACACCTCACACCACAAGAGAATCTGACAGGATAACGAGTGCAGCCATTGAAAAAAATTGGGAATAGCTTAATCTAGATGGAAGCCGGAAATAAGGCCCAAAATTGATCGAGTTATCTTTTGATGTGAGCCCGTCTTTAGCCAGAAGAGAACCCTTGACCCAAAAGGGTGCAGGAATCACAAAGTTGGTTTTGAAACCTTTTTCTTTGAATGTGTAAATACAACTGTAGCTGCGCCTCTGCTGGAGTTTTGGCCGCAGTTTTAAATCATAAAATAATTAAAGTGCTTTGGTCAGACAGTGTCTGCTTAATTACAGCCCCATTTCCCTAAAAAGCTGTGTAAAATGTACAACCCCTATTCCGAAATAGTTGGGACAAAGCGTAAATTGTGAATAAAATCAAAACGCAATGACTTTCAAATCACACCAGCCAGTATTTTATTCACAATAGAACAGAGATAACATAGCAAATGTTGAAACTGAACTAGAGTGTTCAGGTGAACACATGTGTCCTCTGCAAAGCTTATGTGAAAGTGTGACTACCAACTGAAAGTGAGACCACCGTACAGACGGACGGACAGACAGACGCCGGACAAAGTGATCCCTATGTGCCGCTATGCTTCGCAGGTGACACAAAAATTTTACAATTTTATCCACAAAATGAGCTCATTTCAAATTTTCTGGCTGCAACAGGTCTCAGAAAAGTTGGAACACTGGCAAAAAATAGCTGCAGTATGTGGCTTTGCATTGTCTTGCTGAAATACACAAGGCCTTCCCTGGAATAGATGTCATCTGGAGGGGAGCATATGTTGCTCTAAAACCTTTATGTACCTTTCAGCATTCATGGTGCTTTTAAAACATGCAAGTGTCCCACACCATATGCACTTAAGTATCCCCATACCATCGGAGATGCTGGCTTTGGAACTAAATGCTGTTAACAGGATAACAGGTCTTTCTCCTCTATAGCCCGGAGGACACAACGCCCATGATTTCCAACAAGAATGTCAAATTTGGACTCGTCTGACCACAGGACACTTTGCCACTTTGCAACAGTCTATTTTAACTGAGCCTTGGCCTACATAACACAGTGGTGCTTCTGGATCATGCTCAACAATGGCTTCCTTTTTGCATGATAGAGTTTTAGGTGGCATCTGTGGATGGCACCGCGGACTGTGTTTACAGACAGTGGTTTCTTGATGTAGTCCTGGGCTCATTTAGTAATGTTAGAGACAGAATCATGCTGGTGAGTGATGCTGTGGCATCTGAGGGCCCGAAGATCACGGGCATCCAGTATAGGTCTCTTACGCACAGAGATTTTTCCAGTTTCTCTGAATCTTTTGATGATGTTATGCACTGTCGATGATGACACCTTCAAAGCCTTTGCAATTTGAGGCTGAGGAACATTGTTTTTAAAGTATTCCACAATTTTTTTTACGCTCGTCTTCACAGGTTGGAGAGCCTCCGGCCGTCTTTACTAAGACATCCCTTTTATAGCCAATCGTCTTACGCACCTGATGCCAGTTAATGCAATTACTTGCTAAATGTTCTTTCAGCTGATTCTCTTATATATTAATAGCTTTTTCAGACTTTTTTTGCCTTTGTCCCTACTTTTTTGAGACCTGTTGCAGCCAGAAATTTTGAAATAAGCTCATTTTGTGAATAAAAATGTAAAATGTCTCAGTTTCAACATTTGAAATGTTATCTATTTTCCATTGTAAGTAACATTTTGGCTCATGTGATCTGAAAGCCATTGCATTGTGATTTTTATTCACAATTTACACTTTGTCCCAACTAATTGGGAATTGGGGTTGTAAATAAAAACAGAAAGTAATTATTTGCAAATAATTTATACCCTATTTTTGATTAAAAATACTACAAAGGAAACATAACAAATGTTGAAACTGAAATGTCATTGTTTTTTTGAAAAAAAAAACTGAATTTGATGCTCACAACATATTTAAAAAAAACATTGCAACGGGGCAACAAAAGTTGCAAGATGCCAAAAAAAAAAAAAAAACACCTGATGGAACACCTCACTGCTATTAAGGTTGATTGCCAACAGGTCAGTGACATGACTGAATGTAAAAAGAGCATCCCAGAGAGGCTGTCTTTCAGAGGTAGATATGGGGAGGACTTCAGCCCTGCATTGGTGTATAGTTCAAGCACATACAGTAGTTTGACAGTTTAAGAATAACATGTCTACTAGAAGTACTATAGGGCAGAACTTGGGGATTTTGTGGCACATTATGTTATTCAAAGATCCAGAGAATCCAGAGAAATTTCTGTGTTTAAGGGACAAAACCAAAAACTAATATTGAATAGCTGGGATCTCAAGACCGTCAGCAGGCACGTTGGAACAATTTTCTGGGAGTGGTTGCTGTAATGGCTTTGATTTAAACAATTTGAGATGTATTGGCTACTGCTATCAAAAAAAAGTAGAAGGTAAGATTTAGATGTTCAGAAGCTATCGTGATTGTTATGACTGTAAAGAATGTCATGCATGGTCAATCAAAATTCTGATAAAATCTTTCATAAAAAGTGTTAATTATTTGAACAAGAAAATCTCAACTTTTTCAAAAATAAATTGCATGAAACAGTTACAGGCCAAATGAAAAGAGGCGAGTGTTAAAAACAACAATAAAGGTAAAGAGGTTCTGCAGGTTGCTTCTCATTTCTTCCCGATGTACTGAATAAGCATTTCTCGCATTGCAAAAAGCACTAAAGCCGAACTAATTGCTCTTATGGTAACTTGTCTTTAAAGGTTTAAATCAATCTATGTTAAGTACTCTTTTAAATATGTTGGGGTCTACGTTAGACCTAGAGAATTTTTTTTTCACTGAGATTGACAGTGGTTATGTTGGATAACTTCTATTAACATTATGGAAAATATCAGTCTTCTTGCTTTCATTTTGTGAAGATTATTGAGGAATATGATGAACAATCAAATGGTCGAGTTGGCTACTTTGGTGACCAATCCTTTCCCAGTGACTTCACTGAAAATGCTGGTATTTATTCAAAGAACAAACACACAAGGAGAAGAAGAAGGAAGTACTTCCACACACACAGTTTTTTTTTGTGTGTCATATGCAGCAGACTCCTGTCCTGCTCTCACCCCAACATTAGATTTATCTCTGATTCCTCTGGTTTGTTATTCCCAGCTTGATCATTAAGCCTGCTAGGGACAGTTGGCTATTGTGTGCAGGTACTTTGCAAGCACCAAAGCACCCAGTTTTTGTATACACTTGAAGTGGACATTAAAACTGGCCTGCCTGCAGTCCAAACCTGTCACTCATAGAAAACATTTGGCACATTATGAAACAAAAAAAATGATCAATGAGGCTGCACAGAGTTCAGCATCTGAAATTCTACATGAAGTAACATTCGGAAAACATTTTCCTTTCAAAACTACAGTAATTGGTCTCCTCAGTTCCATAATGCTTGCAGAGCGTTGTTCAAAGAGGACGTGATGCAATGCAGTGGTAAACATGCCCCTGTCCCAACTTTTGGAAAGGTGTTGCCGGCAACAAATTCAAAATGCGCATATATTTTTCAAAAAGTAACAGTTTTTCAGTCTGAGCATCTTGGATGTTGTCTTGGGAGCATTTTCAATTACATAAATAGTTTGAATGATTTGCAAATCTTTGTATTCTGTTTTTGTTTACGTTTTACATAGTGTTTCAACTTTTTTGGAGGTAGTATTTTATTTAGAGACACAGAGGAGTTATTACTTATGTGGCTCAATCAAGGATGCTATTGTGGTCTTTAGTGGAATTATTTAAGTTGCAGCACAGCAAACATTAACCTGTGTATTTTGTGTGTATGTGTGTGTGTGTGTGCGTGCGTGCGTGCGTGTGCGTGTGCGTGCGTGTGCGTATGTGTGTGTGTGCGTGTGTGTGTTTTGGGGGGAAGGTTGAGGAATGGATGTTCTGCATCACTGGCAATGGATCGGGAATTTATTCAGATTTTGCGCATTGAAGGGTATGACTTAATTGCTTGATCATTAATTTGCTACCCCATCCCAAAAAAGCTCACAAACCTTAACTTAAAGACGTTTTGTTTTCTGTGTTCAGTGTCCCTAAAAATCTAATTTCCTTCCATCAGATTGATGGCTTTTGTGATGTTTTGATCAGACACTCATGGGAATATCACTTACACCAGGGGTTCAGTTCTGCATGGAGAACGGATTATGTCTAATACGTTTATACTTTTTTTATGACCACATGTTATTTTTCAATTGCCTTTATATTGCAGAACAGTGCTGGCAAGTAAAGCTTTCATTTCATTTGGCATTCATTCTCCTAACTCACACATCTGCGCTGGGGCAGGTTTTGTGATTAATACACTGCAAAAAAAAAAATAAAAATAAAAATACTAGTTAAGATGAATTTACTTATGAATTTACTTTAAAACACTTATTTCTATTACCACTTTTCTTAGTAAGACAAAAACAAAATTGTCCTTATTTTGAGGTAATTTTGACGAGCTTGCCAGTGGGATAAGTAAGTTTCACTTGCCAAGCAAATAGTAACTTGTTTTAAGTGTTTTTTGGTGATAAAATGGTGATAGAAATAAATGTTTTAAGACTTAAAATAAGCAAATTCATCTTACCTAGTGTTTTTATCTTTCATTCTTTTTGCAGTGTATAAATATCTTTCCAAATCTTTTTTATATTTCAAACAATTCAAAAGGACATTTGCTTGGAGTGCAAAGCTGGGACCTTGCTTTCTCTAAGCCTCCTAATCTTCTCTCTCCTTCCCAATTTTTAATTATGTGAGATTGCAGACCATACTGTAGTGGTATTTGGTCTGGATTTCTGATAGAGGAGAGGGGGTTTACTGTATTGTGAATGAAACACAGATGCTAATTAATCAACTGATGTCCTCAGGCGATACTGGCAAGATTTAATTTTCACGTCTTCCTGCCTCTTTGATACCCCGTGGAGTTGAGCAAATAAGAGGCCCAAAGCTACTGCGCCGGGTGAGGGAAAAGAGTCACGTCATTCCCATACCTCACTTACGCCAAACCTGCATGCGTAATAAATGTAATTACTAGCCTATGTGATCATTACTGCCATGAAAACCTATCCTGCGCAAGAAAAAAAAAAACATTTTTGAAGCCCACATCTGCTCATCACATGGGTGTTTACAAAATGCTGTTATAGCCTCTGGTCAGTATGACACAGCGTGAGAGAAATCGTTGAGGATTTCCTATCCAGGGCCCTGATTGGTTGCTGATCAAAAGATAACCAGAGAAACCTGCTGGCACTGAGGCCATTCATTTAGGTTCCACTCTTTAATTTATTTCTGTGCAATCTATAAGAGTTTATTGAAGTTCTTAGAACAATAAGAACATGATACGAAGGGAAAGCCATGAAGCCAACCTGGCCGTTTCATTCATCTCCTGTATAAAATTTCCACCCACATAGTCCCATAAGAGAAAGAAAATGATGGCGAGTATAAGGAAATGAAATTTAAAACGATTATAATAATATCACTATCCCTCCCATTGGTTTCATGATGTTATCTGACCCAGAGACTTTCATTTTCAAGCCTTACGGAGTTTAAAGAAGTGTCAAAGCTTACAGTGTCTAAGTGAAGTGATATAGTTTAATTGTCATGCTGCATTGCAGAATTGAGTGTTCACTGGAGGTTGGAAAGATTGCTGCCCTCCAGGAAGGCTTAACTGAAAAAAGAAACACAGACCCAGGACACAAAAGCTCAAAATCAGTCTGATCTTATCTGAAATCACCTACAGGAAGGCGCCCAGTCTTGCTGAACCGCCTATCATTGAAGCTTTTGCCTCACACACATACAGATACACACACACACACGCAGTACAGATAACCGTGCGCACGCATGCACACACACGCACAAACGCACACAGACACACCTAATCACTTACACATGGTCACACACATAGTACAAACACTCATACAACATGCGCATGTACTCTACACACAGATGACCAATTTTAGCACACACACACACACACACACACACACACACACACACACACATGCATACTTCCACACGTACATATACTCAGCCAAAATAAAAACTTCACACTCGTTTGGAGGTCGATAAGTTGAACATACAAGAAATTAGGTTTTAAATAATGATTTTATTTCATTCTGTACTCATTAAAGATGGTGTATCATAAAAATAATGTCCATAATGTAACCAGTTCCACTAAAAATGCTACGGAAATGTCCGAGAGTAAAAATGGTAAGTTACAACTAGAATAAGAGCAGTGCGCAGGCGATTACGTATGGTTTGGGCAGTCACACGACCTCTAAACAATTAATTCCAAGTGGACTTAGCAATGACAAATCGATTATGCAAATGACGTGACACAATTTGTCGGTCTTCTGCTTTTGACGTCACACGTGGGCTACCAGAATGAGGTCGGTCAGCTGTGGTACCAGGTTGTTGGAGACGTGTCCGAAGATCATGGATAGTCCGTCAACTGCATCCCATAACCCTTGCAACGTCAGTGACGGAGTTGATGTGTGTCATGATGTCTTTGACAACGCATTTACCCCTAGTGATTATAAAAACTCTTTTAATAAAAGTTTCAAGAAAATATTTACAAATTTATGAGTGTGATGTTTCTTTTTTGACTCAGTATACATGCAGGCTTAGATTGAGGTTGGCATGTTCGGAACATGTCCAGACTAACTTTCAAACATGGCAGAAATATCCAAACAAACTTCAGCGGGAAAAAATGGAGGAAAGATATTGTACAAAGTAAATTTAACATGCCCCAGTCCAATGTAATGTTAGTGCATCCATAGTTGGTGGCTTTGTCCAATTAAAAGACAGTCAACTGTTTAATCTAAAGTGTTCATCTCGGCTGCAGTCACATAACTAACGTTGTTTCAGGAAAACAGTACAGCGCAAAGAATCGACAAGATAGCGAACTGGCCCAAAACATCTCCAGTTGGAGAAAATGCTGCATATCCACATCAACACAACGAAAGTGCTCCAAGCCACTGTAGGAAGCGTCAACTAGAACAGCTTTTATTTTTGACCTGAGTGAGAACAGCAGCTGTATTTAATTTTTCAGCACAGCGAAGGGTTTGCTCAGAATTGCAACTTTGTGAGTATGCGCAAATGGTTCGCTCCCGATTTTGGCCTGACATGTGATGCATAGAAATCAATGGATAGCAGTGATTTATTATAACTTTGCCATTTGGTTAGTTAGCTAGCATTTACATGCACCAAATACAACTAGCGAAGTCAGCAAAAGGTTTTCTAGCTAGCAGCTCAGCTTGCAATTTGCGGTTCGTATAAATCAATAAAAACAGTGAATCACAATTATTTCACTCTTTCACAAGTGTTAGATTAGCAAGTAGTCCGGAATGAGCTAAGTAGCTAGGTCAGTTTCAAATTGATGAGGCTGATCAGCTCATTCACTAGCTACTACTTGGCTATTAATGTAAATTGGTATTTGTTGCAAAAGTTGATATCTATATAGGCAAGCCAAACTAAGTAGGCAACACCTAAGAATAGCTACCTAGTTAGCACAGTCTCACCTACACAATCAAGTAAGTTAGCGCATAATTTCTAATCCTAAAGCTAGGTTTTTTTAGTCAAAGTAGCTGGCAAACTTTATATTTGGCGCATATTAATGCCAGCTAGCCAGCTAAATGCTCGCAGTTCAACTCGTTAATGTAGTTAGTGAAATTATGGCTAATTTTTATTTACTTACTTTCTATTGACTCAAATGCACCAAATATAATGGTTAGCTAGCTAGGCTAGCAAACTAACATGAGCCAGCTAGCTACCTTGAAAGCCTTTTTGCTGACTTAGCTAGTTATATTTGGTACATGTAAATGCTGGCTAGCTGACTAAATATCGAAGTTATATATAACTATTCACTGCTATCCATGATTTCTTTTTTTTTTGTATTTTTTTTAAAAAATAAATTTGGCATCTCCAATCCCACCCAAATCTAGAATGCCCAATTGGTGAACTGTGTACAAAGTTCTTATGTACACTCGTTTGCAACCCCTTGCTGCCAAATCAGGAGAGTGAAGACAGTTCACGGCTCTCCTCGGAAGCACGTGCCACTGCTTCTTATACACTTATTGGTTGAATCCTCCCAGTTCAGAACAAGGACGGAGGATACCCAAGCATGAATAGTGTTAGAATCTTCCTGACGAGCGCCCGTCTGGCCAACAGGAGGCGCTTGAGCAACGAACAAAGCTGTTTATTTATTTCCCTTTTCCCAGCAGTCCCTTCCTAATTTGAAAACCTGTAGCGAGATGGCCAATTGTACGCTACTCTGAAAAACCTGCCTACCACTGGCGGTTGGTACAATCGGGGCTCAAACCCGTGACGTGATAGTAATTTCTGCAATACAACGCAATGCTTTAACCGAGTGAGCTATCTGGCAGCCTACTATCCATTGATTTCTATGCATCAATAATTATAATAATAATAATGATAAATTATATTTTAATTGCATTTTACATTTCAGCATTTCTCAAAGTGCTACAGAGCAGAAAAATGAAGAAACACGATACAATTATAAAATTTAAAAGGAGAACCTATAAAAGACATATAGTGAAATGTTTTCGTAAAAAGATATGTTTTTAGGTCTCGTTTAAAAGCATCTGTAGTCTGTGGGGCCCTCAGGTGGTCAGGGAGGGGGTTCCACAGCCTAGGAGCTGCCGAGCGAAAGGCTTGATCGCCCATGGTGCGGAGCTTGGTTCTGGGGGCTTGGAGAGTGTTTTTGTTTGCAGAACCGAGGGTGCACAAGGAGGTCTGGGGTGTGAGGAGTTCCTTGAGGTATAGGGAGGCATGTCGGTGAATGCACTGGTGGGTGAGGAGGGAGACCTTGTACTCAATTTTGAGTGGGACAGGGAGCCAGTGAAGAGATTTCAGAACAGGGGTGATGTGATCGTACTTGCGCACCTGCATCAGGATCCTGGCAGCACTGTTCTGGATGTACTGCAGTCTCTGGATGCTCTTGCCAGAGATCCTGATGAGGAGTGAATTACAGTAATCCAGCCTGGAGGAGATGAAGTCGTGGACGAGCTTCTCTGCGTCTGCCATGGTGAGTGTTGGACGGAGTTTAGCGATATTCCTGAGGTGGTAGAATGATGTCTTACAAAGATGTTTGATATGGGTGTCAAAGGTGAGTTGATGGTCCATTTTAACACCCAAGTTGGTGACAGATGTGGAAAAGGGGGATGTTTTGGCCAGAGAATGTGATACTGGTAATGGTGGAAGAGCGGAGCTGATGTGGTGTGCCAACTAGGATGGCTTCCGTTTTGGAGCTGTTCAGCTGAAGAAATATAATGCATCACATGTAAGGTCGCAATTCTGAGCACACCCTTCACTGTGGTGTAAAAATAAAAAACACCAGCTGGTCTCACTCAAATCAAAAATAAAAACTGTTCTAGTTGGCGCTATCTATAGTGGCTTGGAGCACTTACGTTGTGCTGACGTAGATATGTAGCATTTTTCTAGTGCATTTGTTTTTCAGGTTCAAGTGTTTTTGACTTTGCATCGTTTCTGTTTTTGTAATGAGTTTCTTCAATTGGAGATGTTTTGAGCCATTGCAACACATTTGTGTTTACTTGGATATGCATAATTTTTCTCTTCCATTTGTTTTTGAGACTCATGTGTTTTTAACTTTGCATTGTTTCTGTTCATGCAGCTTGTCTCTCCAATTGGAGTTGTTCTGGGCATTACTGCTCGTTTGCCCTCATCGGCCACTGCACTACGTAAGTGATGCTTACATTTAACATGGTTGGCAATAATCATGCCTGGGTATGTCTCGTGAAATTAAACCCAATTATGAATTGAATTTGTTTCATTGGTTGATATATTAACAAATAGAGCAATAACCTTTTCACATTGGGCGAAGTCGGGTTGGATAGTTTTTTTCCTTTAATAAATGGAAAAAATCATTTTAAAATGCATTTAGCTGTAAGAGGAGGTCAGGAGAACACCAGATGCAGGATCCAGAAGTGTTTATTAAACACAAAACACTAGGAGAAAATTGGCAGACACGCCAGAAACAAAACACCGTGCACATGCGCCGAACAAATGGGAAAATTAAGGTGCACTGCCAAAGGCAGGGGGAAACAGAAATATTCACTCCAAGAGTGGATAAACTAGAAAAACAAAAACTGAACCTAACTAGACTGACAGACACACTGGTAGACTTAAACAAGGGGCAGACAAGACGTGGCCGCTGCAAAATCCAAGACTCGGGAATCATACACAGGAAATACTCGGAAGGTACAATGAGCTGAGATTTCACCATGCAGATCCGAGTCAAGGTTCCGTCTGACGTCCCTCCCATCACTGCCGTATGTATAGTCACGAAAGGAGGCGGGGACTCGGAATGCAATCTCGACTGGAAACAGAAACACATGGGATAAATAAACAACTACACTATAACCGGGTTAATAATAATGACTCGAGACAAGACGCTGAGACCATCAATCAAGCTAGACAGTTTAGATTAAGGTAATCTAAACATGACGAGTAAAAAGCACCACAAGAGAAGCGAAGGAAAGCACAGCTTTTAAAAGTAATTAATCAGAGAAAGCTTAGGCAGGAATTACTGAAGCTAGAAACACACACACTCGCTAATGTGTTAATTAAGGTTCATTCTACGTGATGAAATATTTACAATCACTCTCAAATAAGTGCTGGTTAGTACAAGTAAGTCATTATCCTATCAGAGAACGCATTCACTCAGAGTTTCGCGAGACCCAGAATTAAACACAGGTGGAAGCAATGAATGAAATACCAGAGCTGAAACCGAAAGAGGAAACGTGATTGGACGACGAGACGCAGGCATGCTGTAGGCTGTCACGCGACATCACTGGAGTTTGGCAGAGAGGGAGTGGATCATCAGACGGCAGTGATGAAAGCTGAAAAATAAAACGAAAGTAAAGCACAAGCACGAATAAGCACGAGACAAAACACAAAAGGCAGAATCATAACATTAGCATTAATCGGGTTACCCCCATCTAACATTAAAATGAGTTTGATGGTCTGAAACATTTAAGTCTGGCAATTATGCAAATAAATTAGCAATTGGGAGGAGGGCAAATACTTTTTTCACAGCACTGCAGATGCTCACTAGCTAGTTGTAAAGTATCACCGCCCATGCTATTCTATATTTGCCAATTACATACAAAGCAGCTCCTCTCAAGCCATCTAAAATACCAGCTGCCCCCACAGTAAAACATATGATTAGAACTGGCTTTAATCCAGGCCATAGCTAATTAGACCAAACAATTCTCTGTGAGAAGCTCATACTGTAGCTTATTAGCCAAGATCGTTTGCTGTGAGCACGCCATTGCTTAGTAATCCACATCATTCACTGTGAGCTGCATTGCTTAGTAACACATATCATTCACTCTGAGGCTCATTCACTCTGCTTATTCATTTTGATCATTCACTCTGCTTGCCATTGCCTATTAGCCCTAATAGTAACAGTAAATTTGCTATAGCTTTTGAGACCTAATCCTTCACTGCGAACTGATAGTTGCTTATTAAAGACCCTTTATCACTTACTGTGATGCACTGCGCATTGCTTATTATGATACATGATCACTTACTGGAACGGTGAGCTTGTTGGTTTGAAGCTCTCGCTGAAGTCGATCCAAATAGTGGTCAGCAAATTGCAAATCATAGAACACTTTTTGTCACACACAAACATTATCAATAAGAAACTCGAAGGTGAGCATTTCTCACGTGCCACTGGCGATATATCATCTATCTCCTCATGCCGCCTCTTCTTCGCAATAATACTGCCATTGGACGTTGACTTTGGAGTAGATATTGAGTTTTTACTGTGAAGGAGAAACTCAGCAAATCCACTGTTTGTGTTGTTACTGTATCCATCAAATTCCTTCTTTTCTTTCCACAGAGAGAACAAGGATTCTCCAAACCCAACTTTAACAATGTTTTTGTTTCTTCTCGGCTCGCCCCGTCTGGACCTTGGCAGCACCACTTGATGGTCCAAATGATAAAACTCTCAACTTAAAGCCAATGAATAGGCAAACAACTGAACAAAATGATTACAAAAGAAAATGAAGAAATTAAACCCTAAGTCCTTACGGATGATCTAAGACAAACAATGAATTCCACGATAGAGATGGATCTTCTCTTGGTCCAAATTTTCAAAAGTAATACCAACCTTCGTGGCCCACAAGATGCTTGTCTGACGACGGAGCATCACGGTAAATGATGAAGGGTCTTTAATTAAAGCAATTCACCGTGAGCTGTCAATAGCTTATAAACCCAGATCATTCAAAGTGAACTGGGCATGGCTTATTAGACTAGATTATTCACTGTGAGCTGTCCAGAGCTTTTATTAACCCATATCAATCATTGCGAGCTGACCACCGCTAATTCACTCAGATCATTCATTTTGAGTTTGAGGCCATAGCTTATTCCAGATCATTCACTGTGCGGGGCCATAACTGACCAGCACAGTCACTCAGTACAAGTGATGTGGTCAATGTGGACAATAATCAGAAAACCAAATCTTCTAACAATTTTTGAGACTCTTTTGAGGGTGACATTAACTGCCACCAACCCATGCCCCCTTTCCCAGAAACCACCGACACACCACCAACAGCGACAGGGCCTTCTCTCTTCTCATCGAAGGGGGGCTCTGGTCTCAGAATGCTGATCGGTTTCACCATTCATCCGGGGTTCATATTTTTTTGTGGGAAGATCCATTGACTTTCTCCCTTTTCAGCCTCACTTTAATCCCCGAGCCTCCGTCCCTCTCTGCTCCTCCACAGAGGAGCCTTTATTCCCACTCTTATTACCCTACTCGCTCCCGGCTTATCTGCTTTCCTGGTGACAGTCTTTTCAAGCCTCTCCTTAATGACTCGCGGAGGCTTCCGTGGTTCCCAAAAAACTTCCCAGGGTAAGAGAGCTGGTGATGTCAGAGACTTAGAGTTTGGTGTAGGCCGCAGTGGCGGGGGGTAGCGTTCAACCTTCATTCAGTCCTGCGGGGATCCTGCTCCCCCCACACACACACACATTAGCAAATGAAGCAAACCTATTAGATCTAGTTCCCTGTCTCACGGTCCATATAGTCGCTCCTTATCTCCTCTTTGGCGTCAACAGGATGATAAAACCAAACAAAAATGTCACCCCCGCTGATCCATTTTTTTTACAGGAAAGAAATAAGTCCTTGTTCAGTGAGGCTGGATTGGTGTTCCAAGATTGTGATGTCACCCACCACTTCTTTGAAATGTCTGATGAAAGCAGTGATGCGATTGACAGAAACTGGGCGCTGAAATGTCAAATCAAATCCTGTTTTGCAAAAGTGTAGGATTGTTATATACACACAAATGCACAAAATGTTTTGGTGAAGAACTTCACTGACATGCTCTCAAAATTGGCATTAATCTACATTATGGATGAGGAACACAATGGTTCTTACCATTTCAATCTTGGATACTTTGGTTGATTTATTGTATTGAGATACCACTTACCATTGGAATTCTAAATCAAATTAATGAATAGAAACATTTTTGAACATACTGGAATGATTTCAAAAAACAATTTGCTGTATATACATTTTTTTGCAAAAGAAAGCTAAGCACCTTGAACAGTTATTTGTAAACCTATTGCAAATTGCCTCCAAATGGCAGTATAATGTCTTTACACAAGACTTAAATTACATATGCATGTAATGACATGAATATACCTCCCACACTCACTCCATGTTTACTTTTCTTTACTCCATAGAAAGGCTACCCCATTATTTTAGAACCACAAGAGCATGACTTAAATATATCTCATAATGCTGCTAGCCTTTGTACTGTTCACATTGCACTTTAAAAAAATGAGATTGGGGGATGGGAGGTTATATTACTGTTAGAGTATGGGGTTAAAGTAATAGGGTGCACTGTGGTTACAGCCTGTGGTTCTGTGTAGTGGTTTGGTTTAGTTCTGTGTAACTAGTGATGACCTATTTGGTATGGTACAGCAAAGTCCTAATGCAGTTTCTGTGGTGTGTTATGCACATGTTGTGGTTGTAGTGGGGGCATGATGGGATAGTGATATGGCAGTCATCTGCGGTTTGGTCACTGTTGGTTTGTGGAACAAAATGGAATGGTCAGAGTGTTAGTCAAAGTTGTATGGAGTGTTCATCCAGAGGTTGTACATGTTGTGGTATGGTCATATAGTGACTATATCTCAGGAAAAAAACATATTGAGATTATTTTTGGAATACATAGGATTCTATGATAGGAAGGTTGTTCCCCTTTAAATTGTCTGAATTGACCGAGAAATTACAGACCCTCCAATCTTGACCACTTTATGACTGTACAATTCTAGACTGTATATTCAGTTGTACAGTCATGGGGTGTTTGCATGTGGAGTGATGATTTTGTGTTTCTGTTTGTGCCAACTGCGGCTGTGAACTATTGTTATTATTGTTATTAAGCCTTGAGGCTTCTTGTGCATCTGTGACTGGTTCCTTCTCTGAAATCTGTGGCGCAGTGCTGTGAAAAAGTATTAGCCCCTTGCCAATTTCTCGCATTTTGCGTATTTGACTCATTTACATGTTTCAGATCAACTAAAATAATTTATTTTACGACAATGATAACCTGAGTAAACACAAAATGCAGTTTTAAAATAATATACTCAGCAACAAAAGTTTCTGTGACACCATTTATGTGTATGTTATAAATGACACGCAAAGATCTCAATGCAATCAATATGTTTATTTAACAGGAGAAACACTGACTTTTCAGTGCCAACGTCACTCAAAACGAAAAATGTCATTTTCATGCGTCATGAAGCACTTGTCTGACGTCTAACCAATTGTGACCTTCACACTTCAATACCGGGTGTGACTTCCTCGTGCCATGATGCAAGCAACGCATCTCCGGCGCATGGACCAAATCAGATGTGCCAGAAATTGCTGTGGGATGTCATTCCAAATCTGACGTAGACGTTATCGCAATTCCTGGAGTGTAGCTGGCGGGTTATCCAACCGCCGCAAACGTCGATCCATCTCGTCCCAAAGATGCTCGATTGGGGACATGTCTGGGGATCTGGCTGGCCATGGCAGGACATTGACATGTTGTTGCATCAGATACTGCTGTACAATCCTTGCAACGTGTGGTCTGGCGTTATCATGTTGCAGCGTTATTCCGGGACCATGTTGCATCAAAAACAGTACCACCAATGGCCGTAGCACTTCATCGCGACATCTTTGACCTGTCAGATTTCCATCAATAACAAGCAAATCTGTTGTTTCTAGCCGTGATCCCTCCCCAAATCATGACACTACCACCTCCAAAACGATCAAATTCCTGAACACAGTTGTTGGCATAACGTTCTCCACGTCGACGGTATACACGTAAACGACCATCACATCGGTTAAGCATGAATCTTGATTCATCAGTGAAGAATGCAAGATCCCACTGACGTTGGATCCACCGTCGATGTTGTTGTGCCCACTGTAGACGCAGTCGTCGGTGTTGTACTGTGAGTATTGGACGTCTTGCTGGCCGACGTGGGACAATGCCAAAATGACGGAGACGGCGACGGATTGTCTGTGCAGACAGTCGCCTCAAACCAGGTATCGTTCTTGCAGTTATGGTTGCAGGTTGGAATCGATTTCGGAGATGGGTTGTTCGAATCCAGTTGTCCTGTCTGGGAGTGGTTACTCGTGGACGGCCACTGCGAGGACGGTCTCTGACATGTCTTGTCTGCTGATGACACTGCCATAAGTTCCAAATGGTGTTTCGGTGGACATTCAGGCGATGAGCAACTTCCCTCTGCGAGGTTCCGGATTCAATCATCCCAATGGCCCTCCACCGATCATTTTCAGACAGTCTTGGCATTTAGAGGGTAGAGTTCCTGATCCGAAATGGCTGTGTTTTCGATAAGTGATGCTTCCGTCGTTCATCAGGCACAATGTGAACATTCCAAAAATTCTCCTCTTTTATTGCCATCCACAAGCATGATTTACGCACATTTTCACGTGCAAAGTCATTTTCTCGCATTTTCATGATTTCCATTTCAATGTTGTGTTTACGTGTACTGTTTCAGTCTGATATCACCATGTATGACAATTTCATAATTGCGTTATGAAAAATAATTAACAATATTGGTGTCACAGAAACTTTTGTTGCTGAGTGGAAAAAGCTATCCAACCCTACCTGACCCCATGAGCAAAAAGTAAATACCCTCAAAGTTGCTGAATAAACCAATGAAATAAATTTAATTGATAATTGGGCTAAGGCTTTGTGATTCAAGAGAGCCACAGAGAAAGCCATTGAGATAATTTTAAACATTGTTGAACCCTCTCCGCAGTGGCTGGCAGTCGGTCAAAAACAAAAAGAAGAACCCGGACTAAAATATACAGAACTATAGGCCTCACTTACCTCTTTCAGTGTTCGAGATTCCAAAATAAAAAAGAAACAGGGCAAAAATAACATTCATTGGAGAAATGTCAGGCAAAAAATACCGCTGACCAAAAATGCTAATTTAACATTTGCCAAAAAATATCTTAATGATCCTCTAGACTTTTGGGATAATATTCTGTAGGCTGATGAGTCAAAAGGGGAACTTTAGGAAGCCATGGGTCTTGTGACATCTAGTTTAAACCTAACATGCGTTCTGCAATAAGAACGTGATACCATAAGTCAAACATGGTGGTGGAAGTGTGGTAGTCTGGCTATAATTGATGGAACCATGAATTCCGCTCTCTAATTGAGGTTTTGAATAACTCCTAATAACTCGAAACTCTTGCATGTGCATTAAAACTCAAAACAAATTACGGCCTTGGGAAAATTTGGCTAATTGGTCGAATTAAGTGTGTAATGACTGTGGTGAGGTCATCTGCAACAGGGGAAACTAAAACATGGACAGCCCTGGAGGACAGGCTATACCAGCCCGCCTCTCTCCGCTCCATCTGGTTTTCCTCTCAGAGATGGATAAAAATGAAAACGCAGGGAAAATAAGAGGAGGCAACTATCAGGAAAAATGGAAAAGGAGGTGTAACCAATCAAGACTGACATCTATCATCCACTAAAACATAGCACTGGTCTTAGACCAGTTTCTCTTACCCTCCCCCTCACCAGATCATCTATGAGCTAGAAACATAAAACTGATCCGAGATCAGCGTACTCACTCTGTGAAATTCATCAATGGGGCCGAGAACATAACCTCAGGTAATTCAGCATTTAGCACCTCTGCCATGTCATTTATGCAGAACTGGTGCTTTATTAATGAGCCATTCCGGGGCTTTTCACAATATAATGGGAAATTATTGTAAATATGTCTTATTGCATACAATGAATTATGGTTTTCAAAGCAGTTCTCTTGCTCATTGCTGAGGGTTTTTGGTGAGTGTTTCTAACTTCTGCCAAATTAAAGTAGAGGAAGGTCTTCTGGAACAACTTCCAAAATGTTTAGTACAAATGTATTGGCCTGACTCTGGAGCTAAGAATGGAAATTTCACATGCTTTCAGGGCGGCGCTGGCTGCATAAACTGAGAATTAAAGCATTTATGAAAGTTCTAATCATTGTCGCTCAGAATGTTCAAAGGTCTTTGGAAAGGATTGAGACGCAGTGATTCATTTGAACTTTTGTTCTGGGTCAAAGTCTGATATCCCCTCTGAACAACCTTCCCTGATTTCCAAACTTAAGTCCCCCCTCTGATTTATTGGGGCAGCTAACTCCCAGCACCTTAGAGCAGGGGCCTCAGTGTGTGTAGATATAGCTCCAGTCCTGGTGGGCTAGACGCTAGTCTAGATTTTTATCTCTGGTCCAGGCATCTGAGGTTTCCTTTCAGTCAACAGCCAGTCTTTGCTCAAGATACAGATTTTCTGAGCCGAGCAGAAGTTTAAAATAAATCTGTGGAATGATACACTGAGAAGCCCAGCAGACACTACGGCTGTCCTGAATGTGAGTCTAACAGCTGTGCATCATGCTTTCAAACCTCCATTTGCTTTACCAGATGCAAAATTCAGAAAGCACCCTTCTCCTCTCACCCCATCAATTGCAGGCATTCTTCCATTCTTTTTTCCATCTTAATTCTTCCTTTCAGCCTTTTAACTTTCAAATAATGTCCATAAATTTGTCCAGGTTGAGGGTGGAAGATTCCAGAATGCATCAGAGCTGATTTGACAACTCCGCTGACTGGATCAGGTTTATTCAAGATGAGGCCTAGTCTGCGTTGGTCTCTCCACAAACAAAGAAAATGTTAAACCACAGAGACAACAGACGCGCAAAACCACAAGAGTGTTGCCCTCCTGCGAATTGTGAAAAACCAGCTTAAACAGCAAGGGCGCTGAAAGAATAGTCTTTGTATAGAGATCTAACAAAAAGACTTAACAAAGCTCAACAGCCACAAAGCTAAACACGGCAATGATGCAATTCCGCAAGGAGAGTAAAAGAGTTTGCATTGTGGTTCAATGCAAACGGGCATTAAGATCTGGTAGGTGGCTGTAGCATCAAGAGCCCAGGGCTTTGTTTGCCTGTAAGAACAAAACCTCAAGCTTTGAAACTTACGAGCGCCAAATCATTTGCATTTAGCTCGTGATTAGTTCGTCCTTGTGTGCCTGTAGAATAGCTTTTGAAATTTCATTTGGTTTCTTAAAAAGAAAGTCAATGGGACCGTTTTTTTCTTGTAATATTTTCACACTTCATTTCTCCTTTTTTGTCCCTCTTAAATGTTTCTAAATTGGATTCTAGTTATTTTTTTTATTTTCAGAAGGCTATAATAACCTGACTAACCTGATAACATTAGTTACAATATTACTTAATACCAAGAAAAAAAACCAAAAAAAAAAAAACACTTATCTGCACTCAGGCAGAATTGCCTGGAATTCATCAACTGAATAAGTCACTTAGCGATGACAAATAAAATTTATATTGCTTACTCACATGAGCTGCAGGTCAAAGTGCTTGACAAAGAAATAGATTTGAAAAAAATAAAAATGAACTATGGTATGTTCTTGTAACTATACTACTCTTTTACTCTAATTATGTACTTTCATTAAATAATCTGACAACTTTTCTTTGATGTTAAGTGTATCAAGAAATGATGGCACCATACAGCAATAGTTTCCATAATGCCTTGATGACATCGTGACAAACCAAGCATGATGACACCACTTCAAAGAAGGCAAACACATCTTTTTTTTTCCATAAACTCCATGAGGAAAGTGAACTGTGACAATGCTCTTAACCGATGTCATCTAAGGGTTTCAGAAAAAAAGCAGGTGGGTCTGTGAACAGTCCTTGTTTATTTAATGGCGAGAAACCTCTAGAGCTACGACAGCTGGCATTCAATGGCAAAAAAAAGACTTATCAAAGCGATAGCTGCACAATAGACATGAGGATAGACTTAAATAATCTACCTTAATTATATGTTTATGAAAACTGAACACCGAAATGTCTTTCAGGAAGGCTAAGTAGCTTTTGTGTTCAAATTTTCACGTTAGATGAGGTTATAAAAGCCCGCAAAGTGTTGCGACGTAATAGGCTGCCTTCGAGGATATGAAAACAGTAGGTGTGAAGCCCTTTGACAGCCTGCTTCAGATAATTATGGGATTTGGATAAGAGGGGAATTCCATTACAAATAGGAAACCGTCCACGGGGTATTAAGTCTTTCCAGTGTCAATCCACCAAGCTAGACATGTGGGGCATTTTACAGACGGTGACATCATTCACACTGGGGACTCTCTAAGCCACAGCAAAGATGAGGTTGAATTTCAATTAAACATATGTCACTGATGTCCTGCCGAAAAATGCTCTTGAATGTGAAGTGCTTCTATACTCCAATTTCTAATAGGGGGAATAAAAAGAAGTCCGGAGGATATGCTACTGTTTTACATCATCACAGTCCTATGTACCCTTCTCTGATGCAGTATAGTCAGGATCAGTTCAATTTTGATTGGCCCCCTAACCCCTCTCCACAGTGATTTAAAGACGATGCTGTAGAGAATCCGCAACAATATCTAATTCTTACTGTAGCACTGTGTATTGCATTAGTTTAGTAGGAAAAGGGTGCTTTTCACTCTGCTACAAACTTTTCTGAATGCTGCCACTTTCAATCTTTAGTATGTTTCACTAAAGGGTGCCCTGTCATTTCCACAGGCACGTAAACTCATTTCCTCTGGAAACCATACTTATGCAGGGACACTATTTCTCATTCATTCACACGCACGCATACACACACACACACACATACGCACACACACTCACACATCTGCGCAAAGACAATGTAGAACTTCCCTGCACCACGTGATTAAGAATAATAGGGCATGTTCCTGGATCAACATCTATATTGCAATCCTGGACCAACACTGAGCTCAACCAATCTCCGCCCTCTAACATCATCAGCATTGGCCAAGGATTGCCATGTGGCGGTTTGATCCTGGAAGATGTTCTTCTTGGCTTAATCACTTCATGTGTATAGCTTTACTGATCACCCCACCCAAACCCCTCCAACTCAACCAGAGGCCTCTCAAGATTCAGGTGAGATACACAGATAGAGTGCTCTTGGTTTGTTTTGATGCATGTTACACCAGACAATAATCATAATCTCCCAGTTTCCACTATCAGAATAGAGATTGACCTCCTCCCCAAAAAAGTCATTCATCTCCATCCACCAGCTGCTAGGAGAACTGTCACAATGGAGATGACATTAAAAACACAAGTACAACCTTCACCTTAATTCCTTTGAGAAAATAGTGGCCACTAATAATCACAAACATTAGATATAGAGGATACATGAGCGTGTCATGTGAAAGTTATAAAAAGAATTGAGTAAACTTTGCATTTGTTTCAAGCTTTAGCAAGCAACAAAACCAAAATATAATCAACAAGTTTCATCACTTTCATATGACACAACCAACAGCATAAGATTCTGTTTATCACACTAAATTGCGCAATTTAATTGAAAACACATGTAATTTCCGTTAACGCCTTAATGGTAAATCTCGTTATATGTTAAAATAGAGCTAACTCCATCTCTCTGCTAATATTAACTTACTCAGTCAATCAATCACCGACATTCGCATTTGAATTACCAAATGTTTTTAAATTCGGTTAAATGAATGGCTAGTAAATATTCACGTTTTCTTACATACTAATGTCACATAATAGTTATGGAAGGGTACTTAGTGCACACTAGCTAGTTAACTTAGTTACAAGAGTGGCACTTAACTTGTTCACCATGGCACTAAGCCATATCGATTACACCAGCATTACACTTGGTATTCAGTTCGGCTAAATTTTAACAGCGTGAAGTAACACAGAGCAATTTTTTTTCCCACGCTGTCAGCCAATTAAAATTTTACGAAAGTGATATGTGCCTAGAATAATATCAAAAATACATCAAGAGTTGGGTTATGGGAAAAGTACTACAATTGTGTGATAAAAAAATTACAGTATACATATGTAACGGGCAATTTTAACCAAAGCAGCTTCTATTGCCATTCATTTATATAGCTAGATGTTTACGTAGTTGTAACAAGGATTATGTTTCTTGCTCAGGAAACAGCGACAGTGACATTTTATCCCGACTTTGAGAATTGAATCTGCAGTCCTTAGGTCAGCTGTCCATTCTGATGAAATTTCCTAACTTTGGAAATGACCCCGCAAGCCTAAGTTCGTCCATCCATTTTTTAAGCCACCACCAGTCAGACCTATCCTGTACAGCATGGAGTGACTGACAGGAGACAAAGAAATTATTCTTAAAAATGCACCATGGTTTACAATACAAGGTGCAAATTCCCTCCCAAAGAAATATATAATTCTCAGCAGATTGCTTTGCCTATATCACAGAGGTATGGATCATATTAAAAAAGAGGACCGTGAGCACATCAAAATCTCATATGGAATGCATAAAAGTTTTACATATGTATTTAGAAAAAACTGTGCAGTCCGTTTGATATAAATGTTCCCTGATTGTTTAAGACATTAGACACAAGGTTTATTGCAGTAGGAAGCAATGCTGTGGAGGGAAAGGTACGGTATGGATACTTAATATTGTGAGACCACCCCTCCCCCTTGTTCTTTGAAAAGAAAGGGAAAAAAACATAGCCAGTTTTAATTCAGACTGTCCTGGAACTCATAAAATGATGGAAAATAGAAACATGGGAAGAAATAAAATTTCTCAAGCATGTAGCTCTACAAAGCGACTTTTATCAGCTCACACTCGTACAGAGGAAACGTCTGCAGCTGCAGAATGAATACGCCACTGATGTGACCCAAAAAAAGGCAGAAAAAAGCGCAAAGATTCTTCTAAATATTCAGACCATCTGACATCACATCTGCAGCCATGAAAAAGTGATTTATCTGGGGGAAGAATAATGAAAAACAGCTTTGCAAACTGCTCTGCCCTGCATCAGGCTGGCTTTCTCACAGGTGGACCTGGCAGCGTTGCGTTGTTTGAAAAGGTGCTGAAACCACCGCTTAGTCCTTCAAGCATTGCCATAAAAAATTAGATTATAGTTATATTCTAATGTGTCTTCTAATTCGATCTTTGAATTTAAGATGTTCACAAACCTAAATTTCAAGGCCAAACATATGTATTACTGACAGAGCAAGTTTGCCGGCTGCCAGAATATTCCAATTAGGCAGAGGTCCACAAAGAAATACATAAACACTGTGAGTGTTGTTGGAATTGTTGGCCGTGACAAGTCCAGGCTCCATGCCTACATAGTTTAAAATGCAAATCTGGGTTCTCTATTGTACTAACGCATTTCATTCAGCAAGATTACTGAGCTAGCTGGAGTGCTACACATTGTAAAATCTAGAACACATACAAATTTATAAAATGTTGCATCAGGTTATACTCAGTGCAGTTATCCAGCTAATACGATGGCCCATCATTATTGAAAAGCCACCTGGCCTTGCATACTCATATATTGTATAAAAAAATCTCCCCCACCCCAAAATTTGGACTAATAACCCTATAGCATTAGAACAATGGGTATATTTTATAAGCCACAAATTAGGTCTATCCATCTTTCATTAGGACCAAGGTTTCATGTAATTTCGCATCCACCTCGACCTCTTGTGCATCAGTGTGAGTGATGCCATTGTCCTGTCCGTCAGCACCTGCACAATCAAAACTAAGCGCTTTATTATTAATTACCTCACCTGTGCATTACAGAAGTGAAAGCAGACAGGGTATACTCTGAAAGGGCAGCATTGATGGAACTCCAAGGATTATGAAGCTGCCGTGACCTTAAAAAGTGGGCTAACTTTCTCTGATGGCTTCCACATCAATGACGCCACCTTACAGCCTACAGCATCAGTCACCAAACCTGTTCTAAGAGATCTAGCATCCTCACTTTCATGCTAATTTACCTGACCTTAATTAATCTTTTACTTGTCAGGTCACGACAGAGCTGTAACTGATCACAACAGTATTTGAATGATATTTCAGCAATAAGGTTTATAATCATAATTATCAAAATCATAACGTAATGTATCAATGACTTTTTCGGAGTCTTTTCCTTCTGAATTACTAAAATTCTTGTTATTCGAAGTTACTCACATCTCGTGCATTTACATATGTTGGATGTTTTTGATTTGGAAGAAAAGGGAATACAGAACTAATAACGACCAGTTTGTTCAGGAATTAATTTCCCCATCACAATTAAAGCGAAGTGACAACCTAACAAAAGCGTTTTGCGCAAACATGTTTTATAAATTACCTCGGCAAAGTTCCCAGTGTTACATGATCTGCTTTTAAAAAGCACCCTTTCCTCATGTGCGTCTGGACAAATCCGGCTCTCACGATGGATTTGCATATCTCTGTTTTCAGAACCAGAGCAGTCAGAGTGTATCTTTCTATCTGACCGCTTCAGACTGAACAAAGTGTAGACAATGACCTTTGACATCTATATATGCCTGAGGAGGGTTCAGAAGCAAAGGAGAACTAATGACAGCTTTCCAGACGTGCAGTGAAATAGCTCTGTTGCACCTCCCTCCAAAAAATGAAAATGAAATAAAAATGCACTCCTACATATAGTATTGTAAGCCACATCAATCCACAACAATGAAAACAAGATTACCTGACCCCTACTCTAACATACAACCCTTTCTCACTGTGTCATAGAACACTGAAATGCTCATATGGGTTTTTCAACTAAACAATTAATTGAAAAGTCCCAATTCACCTTCGCTTAGAGAACTTAAATAATCCCACAGACATTTAGTTCCGATCCCAGATTGTCCTCAGATATTGATGGAGCAAAATTTACCAGTTTTCCTGGAGATACAACTACCAGGATTCAATAGAGGCTTGCTAACACTTTGACTACAACAGTTTTTAAGAGCTCCAGTTCCTACGTGGTTCACTCTTGGATGTCAACTTAATTATTGCTGCATTTCCTCTTTGATTTGTGGATATTAGCATCCATGTTTTTGTGAACTGTTCCCGAATGACTGCCCTTTAAATGGTTTTACTGTCCAAACAGTACAGACCTCACTGTAAGCGGCTTTTAAACTTTGTCCAAAAACATTTTTCGCAGGTTGAAGTTTCATGGGAAGTTTTAGTTTAAACACAGTCAAGTAAATTGTCTGAAACTGTCAGAAATTGATCTACCCCATTGCGTCTCCAGAGAGGAACTAAATATTTTCATTAATTCGTAACAGCAAAAAAGGTTTGATTGAATCCTGGACTACATTTCCATTACAGAAACTGCACACACGCCTTACTCACGCACAACTATAATAGAGCAGAGAACAAGCTGTTTTTCATTCAAAGGCTGTTCTCATGGTAATTCTGGGCCTATAATCTCCACAAGCAAAGTGTGCTGCTCAAGTGTAACACTCGTCTTTCCACGGGCTGTTTTTATGTGCACCAAACACCTCCAGAACCAAGTCCTCCTGGTGTTTGATGTCCTCTTTAATTACACAACATGGTAATCTTCCCGCCGTCCCGCGGATAGTAATTGGAAGTTAAAAGGCGCTCAGCCTAATAATTTTGCCGATGTATTTATCACCTTTAAGCTTTTCACTGGAGAGTTTCTTTCTGCCCAAGCTTGTGATAGTAAACAGATTCCTCAGGGTCTACACACCTTTGTGTCCGGTCCGATAGTCAGTTTGCTGTAAGGGAAGATATTGTTGTGCCATATTGTACTTTGCTAAACTTCAAAAATTTATTAAAAACAATGCTGATGTTTTGGTCCAAGACCTTCATCAGAACTGAATTGATCATCACCTGATAACTTTTCTCTTAAAGAGTTGACCCCGGGACTCAAAAGGTTAGGTGGAGGATTGGTTAGCCAATCAGTGGGGGGTTAGAGATGCATTAGCTGCTGAGTTGTCGTGAACCACGCCTTGTATCATGAATCACAATTTGCCGACTTAGCAGAACAAGTGTACTGAGTAAAATCTGGAGCATCCCAAACCTGATAAAAAACTGCAAAAAAGTGACTTTGAAGAAAGGGAAATTTACTCATTTTAAGACTTAAAACACTTATTTCTATCACCATTTTCTTAGTAAGACAAGGTAATTTTGACTACCTTGCCAATGGGCTAAGTAAATTTTACCTGTCAAGTGAAATTTGCTTACCCCATTGGCAAGGTAATCAAAATAACTCAAATCAAGGAAAACGTTCTTGTCTTACTCAGAAAATGGTGATAAAAATAAGTGTTTTAAGTCTTAAAATAAGTAAATTTCCCATTCTTGAAAATCACTTTTTGCAGTGTGGACTGAAATTAAGAGCTAATCCTGGATTTGCTGAGTGTACACTGCAAAATGAAAGATAAACTCTTGCTTGATTAGCATATAGGAAAAGAGAGCCACAGTGGAGATGGATATGCGAGATTAACACTCGCTTTAGTAGTATAATATAGCTCAAACCAGTACGGAATTAGGTCTGTGACTATCCTGTGCCATCATTGCCATTTAAAACCAGATCTAATGTCATCTGTTGTCTATGCCATATAAACTGAAATAAAACAGGACTTGCATTGATAAAATTAGCGCTAGGTCCATTTCGGCATGGTCGGGGGAAATTACCAAAAGCCTGATTGTGCTAGCATTGCATCATAAGCCAAAACAGTTCTATGACAGTACAGTGCGCAAACAGGAAATTCCACCACAAGGCAATACATAGCTGAGCTGGCCTGAGCACAAAAACCAGGCACGTTCTAAACATGTATAAAGTTAACAATAAAACTGCTGTGCTGGATCATCTCTAAATCATTTCCTCTTCAGTTTGACCACTAAGGCCCAGGCCGCTATGGGTCAGTCCATTGATGTCAGTCACAACAGGAACCACGGATGCTCTCCTTGTATGGGTACTCCGATCATTCCCTGTAATTTCTCTCTCTTTCTTTTTCCGGCACAGATTGGCGCCAAGTTCTTCCTTGTGAGGAGATAAAGAGAGAGAAATCAGCTTGAGTCAGGGTTTTCAGTACTTAGGCCAGCCGAGATCCCAGCAGAAGCATGAATGAATGGGCACAAAGTGGTCCGTTGTTTGTCAGCACGAAGAATGTGCAGTTTAACCGCCGTGAACAGTTTGGAATGCATCCGCCATTGTTGCTTCCTTGTCAGTGAATGAGACTCGGGCCGTCTCTTGAAAATTTCTCCTCTTTTTGAACTGCATTACACGAGCGTGGACTGACAGGTCTTTTGCGGCTTTTTAGAGATTAACCAAAAACCGGACATCCTGTGCCCTGTATCACAAAGCAGGGTTACTGCATTAGCCAGGTACCTGTGCTGTGTGCAACCCTGCCTAAACATTCGTATTTCAGTCCATGTTCCATATCTGGTAGCGTAGCAAATCCACAATGCAGAATTACAGGTGACACTGCTAGCCGTGAGAAAACATTGTCTATCACACGATTGAAGCAGCGGCCATTATGATAAATAGCAACTCCTGAACTCAAATAAACACAGGTGCAAGATAACGAAAATATCTAGAGTACACTGTAGATCAGAGACTAACGGCCGGAACACAGATATATGCACTTTCAATCGAAGGCCTAATCTAATAAAACAGAAACGCCTTTCCCGATTACTTAGAAAAGCAAAATTACTTTGAAATGGTCGGAAGGCACACTGGGGTGAGGGAACATGTACTGCTTAATCAGAAAATACTAAATTTGAACCAAACATTCAGATGTGACAATAGTTGATCCTAGAGTGTTAGAAAAGAAAGACCAGGTTTCTCTTTGAGTATGGAGTGCATCTCAAAAGTAGTTATTCCACAGGAGCTAATGAGCGAAGGTGAAAGAGTGAGTAGCCTCATAGCCCTTGAGCTTTGCATACATCTGTGATCATGTTGAACTTTGTGAATGTTTAATGGAGCATTGTGGGAAGTCCCACAACCATTTTGTTCATCCTCTTACCAAGGCATATTTTCCTGATTCAAACCTGTGCCATGATGCAACCCGGAGACCAAGATGCACCTCCTCGCTTCTTCATATTTGCCAACTGTTTGAGTTTATGCCCTCTTATTGAACAATTTCACATGCTGGTATTGGGGTCTTCCAAATGTTTCTATTTACCTGTTCTATAACATATTACCCCTCATTTTCAACTCATATTTTTTGCCTGTGAATGTTTTTACTCTTTTATCGTTATGAGACTCATCTATGACATGTTAGAGGTCTGCCAAAGCCTCTCCTGGAGGGCACCCAAACAAAAGTAGCAATATAGCGGGAGTGCAGGCAGATCTTGGGCCCGTGTCAAGGTCTCCTTCAAATTTAGTCCTCACTGTTGCACTAAAACGCATACACAGACATGCCGGTGGAAAGTTTCATGGTTTACAATTTCCCATAACCATACAGTTCCATAATTTGATGCCCCTTCCTGAGCCTTAAATTAATTGAAATTAATTCTGGTCAAATTTGACCAAGAACAGCCTTTGTAAATGAAAAAAAAAGGGTCATACAATAATAGTTGCACTGGAATGTAAAATTTGGATATTATATTTCTATGTTTGCACTTTTTGGAGTCAATTAAGGTAAAGACACTGAATTTCTCGATAAAATATGTCATTTTAGGTTTTTGTACTACTCATAAATGTCAAAATGAGTCAAATTTCACCAGGACGTTATTTAAGAGTTCAACTTATCGGTGACAGTTCTGTAGTTAGAATCACTGGAAAAATAACAGAAAAATGAATAGTTTTAAAGTGTGCATATCCTCAACCATGATAGGCATGTCACTCTGCATTTGTCAACATCACTAAGCCCAAAAACATAAACAATGACATGCTTGACAGTGTAAAATACTACAGTCTTGCCAGAGTGGATCAAAGATGAAGCCAACATAAATGCCAGGTAGATTGTTTGATGAGATCATTGACTTGCCTCTTAAAATCTACTCATGAATCATTATTAGAGTGCTGGAATCATCTGTATACAATATACACAAGACACTTTAATTCTTAGCCAGAAGATCTTATCACGTCAACAAAAAATGCCTCTTGCTTTCACATACTGAGCCTAAACACACATGCATCATGACTTTAGATGAGAAACTGAACGCTTATTTAAGGTATTTTACAGTTTCATTCCGTGGTCACATGAAGTCGCACTGCTGGTTTTTTTTTTTTTTTGAAGGAAGTGTGCAGGTTAATCATTGAGGTAGGAATTGCCGCATTTTTTGTGGAATAAGAACAGCTGCTTTTGCTCTTTGTCATTGAGCCTGTTCTAAACCCATCACAATGTCTGTACTTTCTAAAGATCTCCCCGACACTTTGAAGTCTTCACAGTTCCTAGCCAGGCCCAGAATGGAACCGGTCCAATTCTCCTTAGGCTATTTATTTAAATGGGAAGAGGAACCATGGGAGAGTCCTCTGCTTCTTTTCAGTGCAATGTTTTATTTTTTATTCTCCTGAAAAACTATGCTGAAAAGGAAGAGATTTGGTCATAAAGAGTTATGGGGAGAAAATCACTATTAAAATGGTATATACACAAAATATGAAAGTAGAATTAAGCCCCCTTTTTTGAAGACTCAGAGAAAGGTCTAATCTAAATGGATATAATGTGAGTGAAGTCATGGTTTTTGTGCTCATTGTCGGGGAATGGACCACCTGGTTCTGAACAAAACTATTATTACAACTCAAAACAAACAGTTGGGGAGGCTTAGCCAGGCTTTGAAGTGACAACGCTTTACACTGTACACCTCAACCCAACTGGTTTCCCCTTGACAACAGTGCCCACAACATGCATTTTAGAAGTACAGCACGCCAAAATTAACTTTTTTGAGACCAAGAGTGAGAACTAATGTTTTCACGCAAACATCACAACTTCTTCCCCCGCACCCCGACCAATTGTTTTTTTTTTGTTTTTTTTTAATCTGCTGAGTATCAGTGCAAAAAAAAAAAGTGGTTTACTTGAAAATCAGGGTCTGGTGCATTTATTTGGAAGGAGGTTGGACTCATACCTGATGTCACTGATTTGACCCATGACCTCTGACAGAATTAACCCACAGGCTTGTAGGAGAGGTTAGCAAAGAGATTGAAAGCTTTCAAGGTTAAAGGGCAAACATGTCTTTGTTCTTCCTCTGTTTAACAAATGACAACCCCCCCACCACCACCCCCACCCCCACCCCCAATCGACCCCCTTGTTCCACTCAAATAAATGCAGCCCTGGGTGTGGATTATAGGTTTAAGATGCCCTTTCCACAGAGGTCAGAGTAGGACAGATGATTCCGTATGCTTTTTAGAATCTTTCAACCTGCGGCCTAGAAATCTGGATTAAGTCCAGGATTACAGCAATCCCAGCGGTGTGACAAATGTACCATTTGGAATCCCCCTTCTCCTGCTGCTATGGCAGTGAATAGTGTCACTCATGTCCCTCAGTTTATTCAAGATGATCAGATCCTTTTAAAATTCAGTTTGAACCACTGCTTACTCTGTTGACCCAGAGACCCCATTGAATAGTGTTGAGTTTATGTCCTGTCAAGGTTAGAACAGGACACTCACAAAAGAATGTGGTCCAAACCACAATTGACAGTGTTTACTCTCCAGTATAGGGTCATGGGTCAGCGTTTTACACCAGTCTTAAGATAGCAGCACCGTCCACATGCGATAGTTTTGATTAAAATGCCCCATTTACCCATTTAAACTCAACATTTAGTTGAAAATTGCATGAAGACAACATCATCATGTGTTAAAACTGTGAAAATTTATTTTAATTTTAATAAAATGCTTTCATTTTGAATTTGATGAGATCAACACTTTCACAAAGGTTGGGATGGAGATATGTTTGCCAATGTGTAACATCAACACTTCTTTACCAACAGTGTGAGTGTTGGGAACTGAGGACACCAACTGCTGTAGTTATGAAAGCAAAATGTTTTCCCATTCTTGCTCGATGTAGGATTGCAGATGCTCAATACTTTATTTCCTCCTTGGTCAAATTTTTTGTTTCATAACACGCCAAATATTTTCAGTGGCTGACAGATCTGGACTGACGGCAAGACAGTTTAGCACCCTGACTCTTTTACTACAAAGTCACGTTGTGGTAATGTTTGACGATGGGGTTTGGCACTGTCTTGCTGAATTAAGTCAGGCTTTTCCTGAAAAAGATATCTGAATGGCAGTACATGTTGCTTCAAAACCTGGATATATTGTTCATTATTAATGTTGTCTTCACATATTTGCAAGTTGCTTATGCCATGTGCACCAGTGCACCTCCGTACTATCATAGATGCTGGCTTTTGAACTGTGCATTTGTAACAAGCTAGATTGTCCCGCTTCGCTTCAGCATGGTGGACACACCATCCGTGATTTCCAAGAGTAATTTCGCATTTTGATAGATTAGACCACAGGCAGTTTTCGACTTTGCCTTAGTCGATCTTAATGAGCTCGAGCCCAGAGAAAGCAACGGCGTTTCTGGATCTTGGCTATATATGGTTGTATCTTTACGTAATGCAGCCACAAAGTATGTTCTCTTACAGTGTTTTTCAGAAGTGTTCTTGAGCCCATGCAACAATATTCACAATCAAATCTTGTGTGTCACACTGGTATTTCCAACCCATAAATGAGCTTACTTGACCCAGACTTCCCCTGCACAGCCATATTAATGTATAATATGCCAATCGTGAGTTTGTATAGTGAGACTGCAGAGTCAGCAAACAGAGAAAGACAATGCACCTGTAATATTTCATTCAGAAATTTCTGGCTGTACACAGCTTTATCAGCATCGATAGAGTTATTTGCATTACCAAGGCCAAATCCTTCCTCATCAAAGGATAACGAATTTTGCTGCAGTTAAGAGCCTGATATGCAAGAATTCCCCGTTGCCCCACAGCAAACCACACCATCAGGTAAATTTGGGCTTTGCACAGCCATTTCATATGTGTGTGCGTCTGTGTATGTGTGGTCCATGTTTTCCTACCCTTGTGGGGACAAAATGTCCCCATAAGTAATGAAATAGCAGATGTCTTAATTCTTATGGGGACTTTTTCAGGTCCCCATGAGGGTAAGGTTAGGGTTAGGGTTAGGTATGTACCGTTGAGGGTTAAGGTCAGGGAAAGGGGGTAAGGAACGAATGCAAGTCTATGGAATGTCCCCACAAGATATGAAAACCAAATGTGTGTGTGTGTGTGTGTGTGTGTGTGTGTGTGCGTGCGCGTGTGTAGGAGTGTGTGTGCGCGCGCCCGTGTGTGTGGGTGTATGTATGTGGGCAGGCAAGGGAATGTCTTTGTTATTGTGAACGGGTTCGCCTGATGGTGTGGAAAAGTGGTTTGTGACCTCAGCATGTAGATGTAGGGCGGAGTTTCTTGACCTTATCCTGGAGTTCTGCTCCCATACTGGCCCAACCATGCTGCTAAACACCTGAGTCTACTAATGAACCTCAGAGATTATTTGCTAAAAACCTTTATTATCAGAATCTGGAGTGTATTACTTGTTAGGAATGAAAACCTGGGCACGCGTTGGCCCTTTCTGCATAAGTTCGAGAACCCTGAGTTAGTGGTTGCATGTTTGATACCTGCATATATGACACAGCCACTGAACGCTAGATACCACATCTCATTTGCGTCATAAAGCATCCAGCTGCAGAAACAGACCATATGAAAAACTGCAAAATGAATACGAGCGTCTCCTAGATGCAGCGACCTAAAGGTCTTCAAAGTCCTTTTCTACAATGGAAAAAAAGCAGTTCAGTCCTCTTACCAGATTCATGCTTCATGGATGGTACTTTTTTTTTGAAATGACACAAGAAACATTTTCCCCTCATGGGAATTTTGGGTCCAAGGAGAGATGAACTGAGATGTTTTCCAGGAGCGGCGGCAATGATGGGGGGTTTGTCAGAAGTGAATTAACAATGTCCCCTACCCCCTCCCCTGACTGTAAAACACAGACTTTTTCTGGTGAAATACAGCAGCAGTCAATCCACCTCTCCCTCACAGGGCTGCTTCACAGATCTCTCACAGCAAGGTGAGCGCGTTTGTGAAGCTATGCTTCCATTCAAATGTTTTCTGAGACCTTGGTTAAAGAGTTAAACTAAGAACAAATATTCACGTTTCCATCAAATTATCTCAAAATTCAATGTCATCAACACAAAAATGGCTCCCCTTCGCTGCGGGAAGAGTTGTGCTCCCCGACTGTTGGTGTGTGTCATCTTTAATGCAGTTTAATTGCTTTCATCCAGCTATATCACATTATAGTTCATTCAGTCCACAAGCCCAAGTGCTTCAACTAAGCATAGAGTTTGAATCAACAAGAGGGAGTTTAAACACAGTTACAGTCAGGCTTTCTTATGCAAAACTGAAGAATCAACTGAACCTAGGTGAATGGAAATGTGCCTGGTGTGTGTGTGTGTGTGTGTGCGTGTGCATGAGAGAGATTGAGAGAGAGAGAGAGAGAGAGAGATACAGATAGGGAGGGAGGGAGAGAGAGATTGAGAGAGAGAGTTATGTACATACAAGCATGCACACTTATGCATTGTGCCGGTATGAGAGGAGAATGTGTTCTGTCCTGTGTGAGTGTGTGTGTGTGTGGGTGTGTGTGTGCGCGCGCAGTTGCATATCTGTGTGTGAGACAGACGCATTAGAGAAAAAAAAGAAAAAGGCCTATTTTAGGAAACAGCTGGTCCAGATGTTCCTATGACTCTATCGCGGACAGTGAGAGAGCAGGCAGACAGCGAATTCACAGAGGTGTCACGCTATCCTCTCCTGATCTATACCTAACTTTTGCGCTTTGAGATTATAAAAACCACTCAAGTGCACTTATTTTGGAATACAAATAACTTCTCTTCTTTTCTATATCAAAAATTTAGTTTCAAAAGTTTGCCTCCCAATCACCTGATCAGGTTTAGGAAACTACTACCTGTTACCTGCTATCCGTGTCCAGTCACCCATAATTCTGAGTGCCCATAATTAAATTAAATTCTGTTTGTACTGCATTTTTGCATAAGGCTGCGACAAACATGCTGTACACTGGAGCGGAAGAGCAAACACCAGGAAAGAATCACCAAATAGCTCGTATACAGTATACGGTTCAAGAAAGTAATGCAGTGGGAAAACCCTCAAACAGGCATGAGAACAAAAAGTCTCCAATGGGAATGAATAAATAATAAATAAATAAATCTATGGAAGAACATGGCTCTAGAGGTCAAGCCCATCCTGTGTAAAGAAGCTTTCTTTTTTTTTTAAATCATTATAACGATTTGTAGGATGTAGGATTTGTAGGATGATAGATTGCACATACCCTAACCTGCGTCAGAATCACCTGCAGACATTACATCATGCGAGTGGAGGAAAGAATGAAATTGTAACTGAGAAAGAATATGGTGAGGAGACATTGTTGGGCAACCCAAGGTCAGTCATCGCATTGCTACATTTTAGTCTTTTTAGCTTTTACACGTTTACCGAGCCACTTAAAGAAGATTACATTAAGCAGGGGCCAAGACTCTATTGAGTAATGAGGTGGGTAAAGAAGCTGTGTCACGATGACTGCGCAGGCTCCGAACTTTGAGAATTCTTAGCATAAAAAGTGAACCTGCTCGACTGCAAATATAAATCTGATTCCATCCTTGCCAATCCACCTACATTTTGCATTGTATTTATACGTTGTATATATTTAGTTACCCAGGTATTATCCTTTTTATATGAAGGAGTATTCTATTGAAATTTGAGGATTCAAAGTGCTGTTTTATAGTGATCCAGCCAGAAGACGTGCAAAATGTGAGCTGGTTTTCCAACCATCAATAAATATCATAGAGGAAGAATACCTTCTATGATTATTGCGGTCAGAAAACAGTTTAAATTTTTCATATCCTTAGGCTAAAGTGCTGAAGTAGCAATTGAATTTTCTAATTTCCATAAAATACTCTATAATATAAAAAGCATGATGCACAAGTAACTACAATATATAAATATAAGGTTACACTTTACTTGAAGGTACATGTGTCATGTAACAATTATGACAGTGTCATGTCACTCTTATGACGAAGTGATCATCATCAAGACAACCGAAACAATGTAAAATTGTCATCACAAAAACCGAATGACACTTAATGACAAAGTTTATGACATTGACATTATGTTTATAACACAATGCAAAAGGACGACGGATTATCAAGGATGATTTAGACTTGCAGTCGAGCAGGTTGACTTCACTCAAAGTTTTAAACATGCGCAGTAATCGTGACACAGCTCTTTTAAGGGTCCAAGAGCTACACTGATCTTATTGTAACAGCACTGGGGCTCAAACCAGCAACCTTGTGAGTCAAATGCCCAGGTTCCAGGTTTTATGATTGTTTGCCCTTGCAAATCAGCCCTTGCCCACCAGTAAAAAAGAAAAGAAAAAAAGCCCTCAAATTAATGTCCGAATTATGCAGTGAGCACTGACTGAACTGATGCAGAAACGGATACCATATTTCCGTGGAGCGATGGCATAAATCATAATACAAGTATAAAATAAATATTTCAGGAATACTGGAGTTATTACTACTCCAAAAAATGTATTATGGCTTCATATTCATAAATAAGCAGCAGATGCATGATTAGGACGAGACTGCAAATGTATACAGTATTCTCATTTTTCATTTGCCAGTGGAAATCCTGCAGATCAAATGAAGCCATGGAAGCCGTTGAACTTTCGCTGGAAGTTTCCGTACTAAAACTTCCTGTGTTTGAGTAGAAAATATACAGATCACTACTGCCACCTTCAGGATCCTTTGATAACCTGTCTGGTGCTTCAAGCTCTACCGTCAACTCAAAAACTGGTTTATTTATAAGAGTATGGTAAAGAAATGCAAAAAATAAGTAATTTAAAATATTTGACTGATATTCAGACAAAATTTTGACAGTTGAACTACCACTCCTACAGGTCCATGCTCGTGCAACCCTCCGCAAAAAAATCCACCCATAATCTCCTGATTTCAGTGGCTAATCTCCTGTATCACCATCATCACCCTTCCTGTCTGAAACCCTGGGACAAGTTGTCCTTGCCCAGTATTCTCCAGCAGAACCACCTATGTAACCCCTTCTAGTCTGGCTTCCAAAGCAGTTACTCCATCGAGAGAACCCTTCTGGCTGTGATAGACATATTTCCCACTGTGCAAATCTTTCTCCGCTTTTTCTGGGCCTCCATGACTTATATGCTGCACTTGACATAGTTAAGTACCAACTCCTGATCTCCACACTAGCTGAGATGGCATTTTCTGGGCCTAGCCTCTCTTGGGTTGCTTCCTATTTACCCAATTCATTTTTCCAGACTTGCTGGGTACGGTCAGTCTCCCTAACAAATTGCTGCAGGAGTCATGGTTCTGTTCTGGGACCCCTGTTGTTTCCCATTTACAACAGGTCTCCTGACTCGGTTATCACGTCATATTTCTTCTCTGCCACACAATGTCAATGAAAGAATATTAACCTGCCTGGTCGATACCTTAGCGAGGATGGCTGGGCGTCACCTGAGGCTCAACCTGGACAAGATAAAGCTGATCTTTATTCCTTAGAACAACACAGTATGGTAATGTAATGTAGTACAGGCCACATATGGTACCACGGGAGATTCAGTGAATATCTGACACCCTACTAATCACACACAATTCTATTTGAGTCAACTAGTTGACAGAAAGCAGTACAGGAGATACCAGTTTCTCCATTTCTTCATGGTATGCATGTGGAAGGACCTAATATGCTGAAAACCACCGACTGAGTCAATGCCCAGCGGAATGAAACGAGCCGGCCCCTAGACTTTAGATTCCCCACAGAGCAGGCTTATGGCACTACAGGAACTGCGAACTGTGCTGTCTAGACTGCAGCATATTAACAGATATTTGAGCTTGTGGCCCCTGCTATGTGTCCTAATTATCAAAAAAATTTGGAAGGACACACTACTTCCTGTTATTGGCTCTGTTTAGGATTTTTGGCAGGAATTCCTCGCCCAAGACACAATGATCTGAAAAGGATTAAAAACACACTTTTGGGGTTTGTCGCAGGATGTATATGTGCGCGTGTGGATATAAGCGAATGTGTGCATGGCAGCATTGCAAAGTCTGCAGCACTTTCCTATATTTTGGCACTTTTTAAATTAAATAATTACCTCTACCTTGATCTACTGCTCGTCTCTAAATAAATAATTCCTGAAATTAACTACTATTCAGAGATGTCAAAAATAGAACCTCAAAGACAAGAAAACTGCAAAAGGTTGCAGTGTATACAAAATGTGAAGCACTAACTTTACAGAATGTTGACAGAGTGACTGGATGGCAGTCACCAAACAAACACCATATACCATGTGCAATACCCAGAGGAATTTGGGGGATAATTAAGGAACTTTAAGAAACCTCCGTCAGGTGGTCCCCACACCTGAACAGTCTCAAGCCAACCTCAAACACACAGGCAGCCTTTGAAGTTTTTTGGCCCCCCAGTGACATCACATCTTTACCATAAACATTTCATACCATCCTGTGAACATCATTGGACTTTCTCCAGATGGCTACAATAGCATTTTTAAATTACTTTCCCCTCGCAACCAATGTGGTTTTTTTAGCTGGAAAAAGAGATTGAAAAACCGGTACATTTACGAGTTTACTTGAAAGAAACCAGGGGCTTTGACTGTTCTTCTGCCGCATAATTTTCATTGTGCCGTTCAATTTAAAAAGTATTCGTTCTGCAATACTGTAGGAAACTGTCATTATTAACCCATTCCTCTCATTGACTAGATTTTTTTTGTCAATCACAAGACAATGCTGCCCCCGCTCTTGATGAGATTTTCTGTTCATCGATATTTTCACTGCTATATGGTGGGGGCCGTGGTTACTGAACTACCGACAACAAAATAAGATCATCCATCCATTTTCTATACACGCTTATTCCTCACTAGGGTCACGGGGCGAGCTGGAGCCTATCCCAGCTGACTACGGGCAAAGGCAAGGACCCACCCTGAACAGGTTGCCAATCCATCGCTGGGCGCACACACCATTTACTCTCACACGCATACCTATGGGCAATTTAGTGTCTCCAATTAGCCTGATATGCATGTTTTTGGACTGTGGGAGGAAACCAGAGTACCCGGCAAAAACCCACGCAACACGGGGAGAACATGCAAACTCCACACAGCAAGGCCCCAGGCCGGATTCAAACCCACAACCTTCTTGCTGTGAGGCAGCAATGCTGACCACTGTGCCACCTTGCCGCCCACATCAAAAGATCAGTAAATATTATTAAAGCTGTTAATATTATTAAAGTGTTAAGCTGATACCCTTCTAAGTATGGTAAAAGTTGTTTTTAAAACTACACATGGGAGTAGACTGGTGAGAAGTGGCAGGTTGTCAATAAATTTATCTCTTAATTGATCAATTTAAGTGGCTGACCTCACAAAAATTTCCACTCATTTTGATGTTTAACTTGTTGTGAAATGGAGATTAAAAATGAATCTGTAATAACTTTCAACCCCACCTCAACCCAAACTTGCCCATGGATATGGGGATGTGTTCACAAAATATAAATAGCGGCTCTGCCTTGCCAGTGGTAATCACTATGGGGTCTATTCTCCCATTAGCGCGTAAGTCTTTTTTTACGCGCTTCGAGTTAAGCGCTTTTGAGTTACGCGTATTCTCCCCTACTCGCTTCGATCACGCCCACAGCGCTTAACTTCAGAATGTAGGCGGTCTTAAGAAAGAGGTGTGACTGATCCAAAAGAGAGGCAGACTCTGTTCAAAGCTCATTGATTATGGCTATCAGGAAAACATGGAAAAAGGATTTTCTGATTAACAATGAAAACGCATTTGTGGTCCATGGAAAACGCAAACCAGACTTTAAATTTGAATATCGTCGGCCTGCTGATAAAACCTCGTATCTCCAAACTGATAAGAAACGAAAACTCGTATGTCCACTATTATTACATGCAAAATTAAACATTTTTATTTTAGACTATATTTATCCATTTGTATTATAATAATAATAATTATTACTATTTTATTTTATATTTATTTTTTATTTTCCTGTGAAGTTTGTCATTGTGAAGATACGAGGTTTTTGTATGCCGCTGTAATAGGAGGCCGTACCAAGTACAAGACGTAATTCAGACATCTCTTTATTTATCCCCGTCGCACGATTAGCGCGAAGCGCGGGATATAGCATTGGGCTCCGTCCGTACGGACACATAAAATTGCAGCGGCGGGGGATATGTTAGTGACAAACACTTGTTATTTCTTACTCTAGCCACCATGGCATTAAAGCTATGCATACAAACAAATTGCCGCGATAATGAAATAATAAATAAAGAATTTAGCGCTTCTCAATCAGCGAAATCAGATCATTGAAAATGTGCCCCTCCTACACCAGCCTGTTTGTTCCGTGGAAGACGGGGAAGAAGACAAAGGGAACATTCTAGTCACACAAAGACAATCAAAGACATTTATATGATCTCATTTTGAAATTGCGCACTTGAAAACTACTCCGATGTCAGGTTTGCAACTAAAGTTCATGGAAACGCTTTAACAAGGATTCTTACCCCGCACGCGGTCATCTCCCCGCCCCGAAACCGCCTCAGTAATGACGGACTTCTATATCCATTGCCTATCATCCTATTTGATTTGAGCAACACATTCACTTGAACTTGACACTAATACTTTATTATAATCAATTATCCCATTTACTGATAACGATTCTTTCCATGTCAGCTATTCTTTAAAGTCTATAATTGATTAACAAATGGATAGTGTTCTGGTATTTGCCAGGGTAGGGCTCAATCTAGAGTAGCCTATTTAATAATATCTTTATTCACACATGAAATTACACAGTATTACCGATGGTAAAAAATATTACTAGGACTCGAGTTAGTTAATTCAGATATCCTCAATGAGAAAATCAATCCCCTCACTCGTGAGAATATCACAAATTTTTAGATTATCACGAACATATAGGGCAGTCGCATTAGTTAATAGAACATGGAAGACAATGATGGCGACGTCGAGCCAAAGCCGAAAACCAAATTTCACAGATGTTGGTGTTGTATGGCAAGCAAGCAATGAAGGCTGATCCGAGGAATTAAGCTGCGAATCGTTCTGGATGTGGAATTCGGTGGTGAGATGTAAGCGCAGTATCCCTGATTTAAAGCATAAATGGAGAGATCTGCGGGGCGCTGTAAAAGCCAGGTTCTCTGCACACCGGAGAAGTGTACACGCAACAGGTGGTGGGCAACCATCATCCACTGTGCATTTCACTGCACAGGAGGAGGGGATGTCATCCACTCTTTCTGCAGTGGAAGTGCATGGAGAATAACTTGAAGCGCCAACGAACTGCGTCAGACACCTTGACACAGACGCCTGTGATGTGAATGACATCACCAGCCACTCTCTGAAACGACCCAGATGCCAGGAGCGTCAGCGCAGTTCTGACGTTGATGGCCACGGGTATGTTTCGTGGATAATTGCTGCGGCTGGATAGTTGTTCATCCAGAAGTCGGCAAAGATAGATGATTGCCTCATGCACGGTCCAGGCGAAAGCGCTGGATGCACTCGATGTTTGTTTGTCCCAGGATGTCCAAACGAAGCCGATATATGCGTGTTCGTCTTCGAGCTCGGCGCGCTCCTCTTACTCTTTCCCAATCACGCAAGAGTGCAAGCAAATGCAGGACTGGCATTGTGGCTTTAGATTTTGAGGGCATGGTAGAATGATGGTCTTATGTATACTCGTATTAATTAATAGTTTTGCGTTTGTAATTTAACTGATTGGAGAAGAGGCTGATGCGTAATATCATGTGATGATTTCGTTTGATAACGAAATTTGCTTTGTGAAATGTAGTTTAGAAATAAGGAAGAACAATCGAATATTAAATGTCTCAACCTTTACCATGTTAAATAAAATAAAAGTAATGTTAAAATTCTGCCTATAACTGACATCAAACGCAATATTCAATTTCGCCTAATGTTGGCGCTTGACCTTAATACAGCCCTCAAAAGCGCTTAACAGAAAAAGCGCGTAAGCCAGGGGGAGAATACGCGCAAGTGTTATTTGCATGAGAAACGCCCGGAAACGCCCCGATTTTGGCCTTGCTCCGCCCCAAGCGCGTAAGTGACTTCAAGGCGCGTAATGCTCAGACTTAAGTCGAGGGGAGAATACGCGTAGGCTGAAAAGCGCGTAGCTACGCGCTTTTTTCGACTTAAGCGCATGGGAGAATAGACCCCTATGTGAATGTTTAAAAAGAGGGGAAAGGGGGAAAATCAGCTTTGTACTTCTGTCATTTTCATTTTTAAAGAAATATAAGCAAACCAGGAACATCAAAATTATGAGAACAAACTGCCAGAGGCATTTCAAAAATCCGCAGATATTCAGGTTTTGATATTCAGCATCAAAACCTTCTATTACTCAAAATGAGAAGATTAAAGTCGCCTTTTGTTCATAATAAAGGTTTTTACTTTCTTATCAGCAGCTTTTAAATTAGTCTGGTTGATGTACAAGCCTTGCTTTTGGAGTCAATGGGCCATTTGATGCTTTATTAAACAGTGGCTTAATTGCTAATAAAAACTAAAATCGGCAGTATGCGATGAATTATGACGCTTTGGCAACAGTTAGCTGCATGGTCCTTCAAATCCACCAGAGGGCAGTGTATAGAATGGAGAGAATAACGGGAAATAAACAGAGAATTTTCTTCACGCTGTTGCATAAACACTCAAATATGAAAAATTATTTTCGACAAGAAAACTAGCCATTAGAGGCACAATCGAGACCTACAGTCAGCCTCAACTTTTATTTACAACCTGAGCCAAAACCAGATTGCCAGCAAAGTCATTGAGTCATTTCTGAAATCCAGAAGACCAGCTGGATGTATGGGATGGTAGTTCTTCCTTTTTAAAGCATTTATGCAGCAAAAATGTTGTAATTTGGTGGCCTAGCATTTTAATAGCTCGCAGGAAAGACAGCTGGGAAAATCAACAAGAATCAGCAAAAAAATGCCTGGATAGCCTCTTAGTAATGAGTCACATTTCACAGCTTTTGCCTGTGACAGGCTTGTGTGCGTGAGAATGACTCACCCACTCCAACAGAAAGAAGCGGATCTGGGACTGCTCCAGCGGTGAGCCACTCCAAATCACGCTCTAACCACAGTCATGCAGGCGAACCTTCTACTAGTGCTTCCAACTGGACATGCACTGCAAGAGTTACTTAGCTCGAAACTGGCTTACCTGAAAAACTAAACAATCAGGACCTTCAATGTCATATTAGTAGCTACCAATGTACTCCAAAATTGGTTGATTTCCTTACAGTTCTCCACCGATATGAGGGTCATGTCCCTCCAGCGTTATTTCTACTTCTTAGTCAGCAGCTCCAAACCAAGATTTCACTCCAGTCTCTCATTTTCCACATCCTTCCTGATGTCAGGGATTATTAAATAAAAGTGAATTTGTAAAACAAAAAGTACTTGCTACTCCGAAGGATAGTTTTAAGCGATGTTAGTTCCAGCCATGCCCAGTGGAGATCACATTTACAAAGGAATCTCTCTGGCCTTCTTGTTCAAGATATCTTTTGATAAGCTTCTAATTCCTACTTAATTACTATTTAATGGATTGGAAAGAAGGTAAAAGGAAAGAAGGAAATGATTAGAGTGAGCTCCAAGGCTGTGTCTGGAAGAGTTTACTTTCAACTTGTTGACTCAATAGTACAAAACCCAAAACCAGTGAAGTTGGCACGTTATGTAAATCATAGATAAAAACATAATACAATGATTTGCAAATCCTTTTCAACTTATATTCAATTGAATACACTGCAAAGACAAGATGTTTAACGTTCAAACTGAGAAACTTAATTTTTTTTTGCAAATAATCATTAACTTAGAATTTAAAGGCAGCAACACATTGCAAAAAAGTTGCCACAGGGGCCTTTTTACCACTGTGTTACATCGCCTTTCTTTTTAACGACACTCAGTAAACGTTTGGGAACTGAGGAGACCAATTTTTGAAGCTTTTCAGGAGGAACTCTTTCCCATTCTTGCTTGATGTACAGCTTAAGTTGTTCAACAGTCCGCAGTCTCCGTTGTCGTATTTTACGCTTCATAATGCGCCACACATTTTCAATGGGAGACAGGTCTGGACTACAGGCAGGCCAGTCTAGTACCCGCACTCTTTTACTACGGAGCCATGCTGTTGTAACACGTGCAGAATGTAGCTTGGCATTGTCTTGCTGAAATAAGCATGGGGCGTCCATGAAAAAGACGTTGCATGGATGGCAACATATGTTGCTCCAAAACCTGTATGTACTGTACCTTTCAGCATTATTGGTGCCTTCACATATGTGTAAGTTGCCCATGCCTTGGGAACTAATAAACCCCCATACCTTCACAGATGCTGGCTTTTGAACTTTGCGCCTATAACAGTCCGGATGGTTCTTTTCCTCTTTGGTCAGGAGGACACGACGTCCACAGTTTCCAAAAACAATTTGAAATGTGGACTCGTCAGACCACAGAACACTTTTCCACTTTGCATCAGTCCATCTTAGATGAGCTTGGGCCCAGCGAAGCCCGCGGCGTTTCTGGGTGCTGTTGATAAATGGCTTTCGCTTTGCATTGAAGAGATTTAACTTGCACTTGCAGATGTAGCGACGAACTGTAGTTACTGACTGTGGTTTTCTGAAGTGTTCCTGAGCCCATGTGATGATGTCCTTTACGCACTGATGTCGGTTTTTGATGCAGTACCGCCTGAGGGATCGAAGGTCACGGGCATTCAATGTTGGTTTTCGGCCTTGTTGCTTACGTGCAGTGATTTCTCCAGATTCTCTGAACCTTTTGACGATATTACGGACCGCAGATGATGAAATCCCTAAATTTCTTGCAATAGCTTGTTGAGGAATATTGTTTTTAAACTGTTCGACAATCAGCTCACGCATTTGTTCACTAAGTGGTGACCCTCGCCCCATCCTTGTTTGTGAATGACTGAGCATTTCAGGGAAGCTGCTTTTATACCCAATCATGGCACCCACCTGTTCCCAATTAGCCCGTTCACCTGTGGGATGTTCCAAATAAGTGTTTGATGAGCATTCCTCAACTCTCTCAGTCTTTTTTGCCACTTGTGCCAGCTTTTTTGAAACATGTTGCAGGCATCAAATTCCAAATGAGCTAATATTTGCAAAAAATTACAAAGTTTACCTGTTCGAACATTAAGTAACTTGTCTTTGCAGTATATTCAATTGAATATAGGTTGAATAGGATTTGCAAATCCTTGTATTCTGTTTTTATTTACGATTTACACAACGTGCCAACCTCACTGGTTTTGGGTTCTGTAGGTCAGCATGTAGCTTAGGACATTGTTCAATGGACCAGTATCCTGACTCCTGAAGGTGTGCTGACACCCCCCCATGCAGCTGGCTGGCATTCCTAAGGCTGAACCCTGAATTAATGACAAGCTCATTGCGGGTTTATTCAGACAAAACAATCCATGGAGTCAGATCAGCACAGGATGCAAAATGGCTGACTGTACACAACCCGAGGTGGATTAGCTGCCCAAAACCGAATCAATAAAAGGCCTATATTTAACTGGAAGACCCCAAGGGCTCCATTTCACCTCGGTGGGGTAAAAGAGGAGGGGAAGGGTTTCCGGAAATATGAGACAGGGCAAAACTGTAGACAGCCATCATAAGTTTTGGAGTGTGTCCACAATCCTGATTCACAGTCCTGCCCTACAAGGGGGGAGGAGGGGTAAATGTTTTCCACTGGAGGTCAAAAAAGGCCCGCACAAGCCAAGTCAAAATATACACAAACTCTCTGTTCACAAAACACAACAGTCCTCCAGAAATTATTCATAATTGTCCACACGACATTGACACATCAGATTGGGGAAAGTGGTGTAAGCACTTCTTACAAAGTAGTGATTAACGCGTTAATTCAACAATTAAATTTATAGATTGCTCCAATTCCCTATAACAGAGCATCTTTCAATATCGACACATATCAACAAGACTAAACCCCATTGGGTTTACTGTTAACCACGGTGAGTAGAGAGCCAACTACAGAAAGTCCATAAGTATTTGAACTGTGACACAATGATCATGATTTTGATTCTGTATGGCACCACAATGGAATTGAAAGTAATAAAGCATAATGTATTTGAAGGGCAGACTGTCAGCTTCCAGAAAATTTCTTTCCAAATCAAGTGAACTGCATAGGAATCAAAACACTAATTTGGTCCCACGCTTTATTGAAGGATCAAAAATAATCAGACACTTTGTAGCTCATCTTTTCCATGGTCAGATGTGTGTTATTCCCTCATATTCCATTCAGGAATAAGGAGCTAAAATGTATAGCATTCATTTCAAGTGTGGTTTTTGAACATACTGCTACTAACTTCCATTATGAAGTCCAAAGAGCCATCAATGCCAACGAAGCAAACTGTCATTACTGTTTATTTACCTTCATCGCTAATATGCAGTGGTAAACAGGAAAAACAACAATAGATTTGTCAATAATGAATAAGTATTTATGGACCTGACCCCACATTAGTACAGATATTACTATGAGTTGAAACTGCCAAAAAAAACTTCATAGAAATCCACAAGGAATCCCCCACGCAAGTCTCCTTCAAACTATTAAGGACGAAGGCCACTGCAATAATCTGTAGTGTGCGCTGGGGTGACCAGATAAGAGAAGTTACACAGGATCATTGAGCACATCAGACCAATTCCCAGTCATCATTCTGTTCAAACCCCGCCTCCCTTACCCCTCATTATCGAGCAAGGATGTTAACAAACTGTTCCAGTTCTTTAGTCACAGTGTCCCAAAATTAAATCTAGCCCTGAAGTCTTCTTATCACGCTTGTCCACCCTGCTAAGCCAATCCCCATCTGGTGTTTATTACATTGTTTTAAAAGTTTGTACAATTAGCAGCAATTAGGTCATTGAAAGGGGTTATAGAAAATGGTCGGGTTTATTTAGTTTGGAAGTAGTGTCATCGACTGCAAAATCTGTCCGTTGTTTCTATGGGAACCATCAGTCACATCAATCAAGGAGAGAAAATATAGGTGACCCAAATTCAAGACACTAATGTGTCCTGTTTTCACAATCTCTCGGGTCCAAACGACTAAATTATGAACCAAAATATGAAATATAATTAAGTGTGTAATCAGTCCATTGCTTTAATATCCTAAATATCAAAGGGTAAAAAAAGAAAATTGCAAAATTCACCCAACATTACGTTTCAAAATATAATACTCTAATACAATAATATGACATAACTGCCTTACATTTTTCAGGTAATGGGAAGCTATAAGCACTGATATCACAAAGGTCAGATTTTGAGATGGCTTGGAATCGCTAATTGGTTGTGCACCCAGTGTCATGATGGGGAACCTTTGATTGCTTAATTTGAGACAATAATTACTGACAGGATCCGCTCATCTTGCTTCCAAGACTTAAACTGGATAGAGAGTGAACAAAATCGATGTTGGTGGAGCCCAGATGAGGACAAACCTGTCCTTGAATCACCACTCCCACAGAAACATCAGGTGCACCTTCCATAACATAGATATTACTTTGAAAATAAATTACAAACACAAGATTTCGGCTTGGCATCCAAGAGATAGGCAAGTTGAAATTTGATATAGTAGTTGCAGCAGATCATACTGCAACTTTTTTTGTACTGCAGTACTAAAAAGGCACAAATTATAATATTTTGTTGGGCTACCTTTAGCTCTGATCATGGCGCACATTCGACGTAGTATTGTTTCAACCAAGGACTGTATAAAAGATGGACGACGCGTCTCCATTCACTCCCATTCAACAAAAATGGAGCCAAAATATCCTCGATATGGCCGCTGCCATGTTGCACATCTGGAGCCTGAGTCGGCGCAGTAGTGATCGGGGGGTAGAGCCGCGCTATCGAATCCAACCCACACACCATCCGACCAGCCCCCTGAACTTTTCACCTGGTCTGGCAGCTGCGCTATTAACGTAAGTGCCCGTAATGGCCAGCCCAGCTCTCACACGGAGACGGTGCAGGAAAGTGAAAGGACCCAACGACTGCCGGCAGCATAAATATTCGCGGGCTCGTTCAAAAAGTTAATGGCCTCAGTGGCAAAACATTCCCCACCTCACAGTCATCTGTTACGAAATTAGTTGAAGTACCTAACTGGCTATCTATGATATCTTAGAACTGAATCTTGTTTAACTAGCTAGGTATGAAGCTAATTACATTAAGTAAGGCTACTGATTTTTGCCACATAGCCAGCTCCAGCCAATGTTCTCCATCGTCACTTACCCAATGTTGCGAATGGCGAGCATATTAACGCCGACTTTCGTTGTATTTTCTAATTGACGTTCCACAGGGAAAGTGCCATTTCGTATGCGCATGGACTAGCTGAGTAATGGGTCGAACTTTTAATTAACACGCTAGAACGCTAAATCGAGTTTTGAATTAAAATACACTGTCCTTCGAACCAAAGTTAGCTTGCTGTGTTTAAGTAGTCGCATGTCTTACCGCTAGCTAATGTTGTATTTCTTAAAAATGTTTGCAGTTGAAGATAACCATCCTGACCAGGCTTGGGGGACCGGCAATTCATTCTCTGTGATAGTTAACTTAGCAATGCAACCCCCCTCCACGTTCTTTTTTGTGGACTCGATGTATTTGAATGCATAGTAATTGTTCAATTTTTGTTATCCTAATTTTTAGACGACGAAATGGAGTCGGCATCCTCCACAGTGGCCAAGAGTATGTATAAATCTCATGGGAGTATCTAAAAAAAACCGACGCCTGTGGTTATTGCACAAGATTTTTCACGGGAGAATGCCATAAAAACTGATTTATAACATTAAATCACATCCATTTCATGCATAAAAAGCACAATACCACCAGATAAAATATGGAGAAATAGAATAGAAATATTAAATGTGCTAAATTCCATAAAAAGCCAGCAGAAGTGTATCATTTAAAGGTGACATTTGCACTTAACAACCAACAGGGCCAAAAGTTTATATCATAGGGGACAACTACATCTGCCGTGGGGAAAACCGCGCAAGGGAGACCATTGAGACCAACCTTGGTTTGGATGCCCAAGTCCAGTGATTTGGCTAGGGTGGCGTGGTTTGAGGAAACCTCCTCCCCTTTATCCACCAGTACCTGAGCAGAAGAGCTGTGAAGGAGGTCCTGCTGGTCCACTGTGGCGGGAATGACCTCGGAAAAATCAAGAGTGTGAAGCTTGTCGCAGGGATCAAGCAGGACTTGGAAGATGTTCATAGGCAGTTCCCTTGGATGAAGATTATCTTCTTTGCCATCACCCAGCGATGCCGGTGGAGGTCTTCCCATCCAAAAAGGATTGAAAAAGCCCGGCGATATATCAACTGTGTGATTGCTACCTTTGTTTCGCATATTGGTGGAGAGATTTTGTATCATCATCAGATAAAGCAGAGATCCTGGCCAATTTTTGCATGACAGAGTTCATTTCACCCCTATGGGAAATTATATTTTGAAATAACGTTGCCTTGCATCTGAAAGACCAAATCCAGAAGGGTGATGCTGGATTTGGATTTTCAACATCAGTTATGGGCGCAAAAAAAGGTCAGTTTTTTTTCTATATGTGATGTTTGATGTATTTTTTATTCATTTATTTTTTTACTAGCCATCATACCTATTGTTTTCCCAGGTCTTCCTCTCCATCCACCTTCCTTTCTCCAAACCAATTGCTTTCTCCCAGCCTTTCCACCTGATGGGGCCTCCTTCATGTTTCCCCACGGCAAATGTAGCCAGTAGGTGGTTGATGGACCACAGACAACTACATGCAGTGTGATTTTTGTTTAAATACATTTTTTTTATTTAACACCCATTTGCATGCCTGATTTACTGCAGCAGAGGACATGGATGTGAAAGAATTCCAGAGTGAAGTCTTTGCTCAATGTAAATGTAAAGAGCTTTATTGTACATAACAGGTTTAATTCACCACCATAACAGGAAATGTGCATTCAATTACATAACATTTCCCATGTGCTCCCAGTCCAAGGACAGATGACTAGAGTCTTTGTTGGAATACTGAGGGCTCAGTAGTGAAGATGAACAGCTTCTGAATGCATTATTAAAAAAAAAGACAGTTTATGCCAATTATTGAAGACAATGGCATATAAGGAAGGTGACACAGACGGAACAAGCATACCTAAGAGACGCCAATTAGAAGTCCATTATAACTCAGTCAGCATGGACTTATCTACCTCCTTGTAAATTATGGTCAAACAGAACCATTGCAGGTTTCTGTGACAATGCATAGTTGAGCAGTTTTGACAAGCATTTTATCAGGTTTTCATTTACAAATTACTTCAGAAGTATCTTCCAGCAATACAACAAAATAATTGCTTGTGGCATGCTCCAAGTCTTCACTGGGTAACGCTGAGGTCTGAATTTGAGGGCGGCTTCTGTGATCACCTGATTTTAAGAAAAAAAAAACACATTGAATTATTTGTGAAACTTTTGTCTGAAACCTAAAGTGCAGTCTGCCCTACCATGACAGCAGTAAAGTAGAATTCCAACCCATACATCTGGCAATTTTTCATATGGTAGGTTTTACATTCATAAAAAATAGAATGGAGTGATATGCAGCTTTAAATACCTAGAAACTAAATTCTTCCTGCTACCAATTTACATTCCTTTTTATGTGGGGTAACATGGTACAGCAAGTCTGATACAGAAATACTCCACCAGTCAAAAAACAGCTGCACACTCAAATATTTAAATGAAACCACGGTAGCTTGAATTACAGCACAAATTCTTTGTGTTATTCTCTTGACAACTGTATGCAAGGTCAGAACATTTACTTTCAATCGGAATTGCATTAGCTATGGCTGAGATCTCGTATTGACAACCAGATAGTTGAATGAATTTGAGAAATACATGCACCTATTCGGACTTGAAACGTGTCTCAAAGATAGTTTGTATATGAAGAGACATCACATTTCAAAATAACTCACTCTGTTTTTCGAGAAATTATAAAGCTGATCAAGGAAAATATTATCTTGTCATTGTGGAACGCCCAAACTCAGCTCTGACTGTCGAAATTAAGATACTGAAAGCACTACTTTAACAAATGTGTTTCATTGGCTGAATTAATTGATCATAAATTGCCGTGTGCAAGGTCAGTTAACGTTAACTGAAGTCAGCTAGCTCGCTAGTTAACGTGACTCCATAGCAAACGCAGCAATAATTAATGTATAATTTAATAGCGCAACATCCATTACGCGACAAACAATTTCTAAATGTTATTATTCCCAGTTTACACCACTCCCTCATTTACAGTTTGTGCCCCTTCTCTTTCCAGGCCAAACTCGAAATGTCAGCTTGTCCTCGATGCTTCGTCCGATCAATCTTTTAAGAGTTATCCCGTTCACTAGCCAATTCCACTGAAGTAGATGCATTGATTCCATCCGTAATTTCATCCGAAACCTGCCGAATTCACATTGAAAGTATGAATGAATTGAATCCGCTTTCGGCATGTCTCATTTTGTCATACTGTCGTTGGTAAAATAATCTGTACCATTGATCCAATTAGTCTTCCTTGCAGTTTTAGCCGCTGTCCGTAGGATTACAACATAAGGTTGGACTTTAGTTGTATTGACGTTACCCACTGAAAAACGAGAAGTTGGCTTGCTGATGCTTACGAAAACACTCGAACCTAGGGCTCGTCTGTTGAAAGGTAGATTAGCTCGCTACAGCCTTTACCCTTTATTAGCCTAAGCGACATCAAGCAGAATTCCTACCGGGCCGAGACACTCGCAGTCTCTGTTCGTTCTGCAATTCCGAGATACCGACGGCAGAACTGGAAGCTAAAGGCTGAACCTACTGCGGCACTGGCTCAAAATTTCAAGTTCAAGTACAGAAGAACGACATTATATGACACAGAGCCGTTGACTTCACTCAAAAGCTTACCTTAATAGGTATTCTCTAAAATTAAAAATGTATATTTTTCCAGTTACGAATGGCTACCGATAACCATTTTCTCCATATTCATCGTAAACGTCTGCTACTCTGCTTGCTGTCTTAACGTAGCCAAGGTAGCTAGCTTACTTGGTAATAACTTCACTGACCGTACAACTTCAACAAACAAAAAATAAAATTAACTTACCAAAAAAACTGCAAAGATCCTTTCCATCGGTCCGGACGGTTAACTTGTTAGTGAAATTCATAGAGCAACTCATTTCGTCGTTTTTTGTTGCAGTCTGCCCTGCTTGAAACACAATCGCTGTTAGCTGTGAAGAATTTCAGATAGCGCTAGACGTTCCCACTCCAGCTCTACGCGAAATTACTATTCACAAAACGAAGTACGCAGGGGGCAGGCGCTATCGGGACTTAGTCCACGCGCACTGCGGTTGTCAGTCACTGTGTTTATTATGACTACACGCCCCTTTTGCATAATATCAAATAAAAGGTTTACAGAAAACTGATCAGAAAACTTGACGCTAGAATATAAATCAGTATGGTAAGAGATTCCTAAAAATGAAGAAACCATCTTCAGAAATAAATCATTTTTCATGTACACAATTTTTCCTGTCTCGCATTTCTCCCCTTCAATAACATGGAGGGGGCGGGCCCATAATTTGTACTGCAGCCTGCCAGTAGTTGGCGATCGAGACGCTTTTGCTTCACTTTTCAGGAGACATTCGGCCGTCCATCTTTTATACAGTCCTTGGTTTCAACAATCTTATATAATGTAGGAACATTTATTTCCAAGCAAATCACCGATCATTTCTGGCCAAGATATTGTATTGACGATGGGTGAGTCAAACCACTCTGTTAAGCCTTCTCCAGCGCATCCCAAAGACTTTCAATTGGTAAAGGTCCAGACTCTGAGGTGGCAAATTCATGTGTGAAAATGATTTTTCATGCTCAGTGAATCACATTTCACAATTTAAGCCCGATGAATCTTGACATTGTCGTCCTGAAATATGCCTGTTCCAGCAGGGATTAAAAAGTCCATTGATGGGCAACTGGTCATTCAGAATATTCAGGTAGTTATCGGAATTAATTTTATGACTGCAGGACAGTGCTAAGCCGAGACCTGGGGTGTGTTTCCCAAAAACATAGTTGCTAAATAAGTTAGCAACTTACACTACCGATCAAAAGTTTTAGGACACCCCCATTTTTCCAGTTTTTTATTTAAAACTAGATGATTCGCACTCTGTAGAGATGCTAACCCACGCCTCCTGTTGACCTTGACCTTTGACCTTTCCACCTCAAAATAAAAATTTAGACAGGGTACCCTAGGATCATCTACCCCACAAAGTTTGGTCACCCTAGCTTCAGTGGTGGCCGAGCTGTCGCGCTGGCGGACGGGGACACACACACACACAGTGCTAAACTGCATACCCACGCCGCCTCGTCGGGCGTGGATAATTATGCAGTTTAATGTCTCATTATACTCTGGAATAAAAGCATAGACATTATAGAACAAATAAACAGTTGAAGTTAAAAATGAAATCCTGAGATCAATTTATAAATCAAAACGTATTCTAAGCTTTCGACTCAAAATACCCACCTTTGGCAGATATAACAGCAGAACACACTGGTGGCATTCTTTCTACGATGGAAATGAAATATTCTTCAGAAAGTTCCTCCCAATTGTGTTGCAGAAGTTCCCATAAATGTGTGGCATTTGTAGGTTGCTTTGGTCCAGTTCATCCCAAACTATCTTGATGGGGTTAAAGTCTGGAGACTGTACTGGCTACTCCATGTTTTCAAGCTTACCACCTTGTTCTTTTTTCCTAAGGTAGTTCTGGCAGAGTTTGGACTTATATTTAGGGTCTTGCTGTAGGATGAACCCCTGACACCTGAGGCACATACCAGAGGGTACTGCATGGCGATGTAGAATACTGTGGTAGCCGTTTTGGTTCAGGGTGCCTTTCACTCTGCAAGTCACTGACCCTGGATACAGCAAAACAGCCCCAGATCGTCACACTTCCTCCTCCATGTTTGACAGTTCATGTCAAGCACTGAGGAACCAACATTTCACCGACTCGACAGTGTACAAAAAACCTGGGTAACCTGACCTTTTGTTCAAAACTTCTGGCAGTTCACCACTTACCTGGGTACCATTTCAAGCTATTCATTGTACTGGAACTGCATAATTTTCAGTAAAAAACTGGAAAAATTGGGATGTCCTAAAACTTTTGACTGGTAGTGTACATAGTTCATTCATTCACAGTCAATGGTCCCAGCTATGTAGATTAGCATCTGTGCTTTTGGGAAACGCACCCCTGACCAACTAAAGCAACCCCAGATCCTTACACTGACTCCAGAGGCTTTTACGGAGGGAACTATGCATGACGGCTGCATTGCTTCATGGACTACCTTTCTTACATGCCCATCACTCCAGAATAGCGTAAATTTGAACTTATTAGACCACGTGGCCTTTTTCCTTACTCCTTAGTCCAATCATTATGTTCCCAAGCAAATTGAAGCAGTTTTTTGAAGTAGACGTTACAGAGCATTTCAATTCAACCCATCATCAATACAAGATCTTGACGAAAAATTTAATGCCACTCCGGACGGAAATAAATGTTGCAAGATTGCATAAGGTCATTGAAACGATGCCACAATGAATGCATGGTGTATTCAAAGTTTAAGGTGGTCCAACTATATATTATTGTCTGAGTTTTCATTTTGGCTGAGCAGAGTACATTGTGCAGTATTTGCTAACAGCTACGGTAGTAGTGTGCCAGCTAACATTAAATATTCTCATTATGTTGTTGTGATGCAGTGATAATGTTTAACCTTTGACATACACAAATGGTTTATCGTAGTTAGATCATTTTAAGGGAATCTGGTGGACAACGCAGAGGTTGCAAGTTCAATTCCCAGGTGAGGCATTGCCGTGGTGCTCTTAAGCCAAAAAACAAAATCCTAATCGGCCTCAATTAACATCCAGCGACATGAATGCACTGCTTGAGAAATGAAAAAAAGTCATTCTTGTTCAGTAAGAACAAAGTGTGGGGAATAAGAGTAAGGGAGATTACAATGCGCTAAACTAAGCATTCTGATGCTGACGTACCAACAAGGGCCTTTACCTGTACGCAATGGAGCTCAAGCTTAAGTTTGAGAGAAAATGAGCAAAAATTTGAATCGTTCCAAACATACTCCACCGAGGGTTGAAATATAAATGAATGGAAGAGCCCTTTGTGCTTTTTTAAATGCATAGCAGCGCATCTTCTCCATTTAAAAAGCCTCGCTCACAGTGTTGCACCCTCTGCAGCTTTAAGCACCACCAACAGCCTCTAGGTCAGCAATCAACTGTGCTCCACATTACTTATTAATTGCAATCGCTGGCCAACAGTGCGGTTTACGGTTACGCTGCGTTTCACTAATATAAAGCCGTTTGATGGGAAGCTGAGATTGCAGCAGATCCAAGTTCTCCACGATTCTCAGCTTCCATCGCTCGTTTTCCGTGGTTTTTTTTTTTTTTTCTCATCTGCCAGCCCATACAGATTGGGGATGCGCTGCTGCTAGCAAAATCTTGAAAAGGGTGCAAAGCCACAGGAGTCAGCACTGTTACTCAAACAGCCAACACCAGCTTTTTATACGCAGCTCGGTGTCACTATAACTCATACTCTGAGATGTCAGGGGAACGTGGAGATGGATAAAGGGCAACATATCATACAGAGGGTCAGAAAATGCATTTTTAAAATAGTCACCAGGACTCCCCATATCAGCAATGTTGCAACCATCAGAGAATCACAGCCTTGACCAGAGACTTTAAATATTAAACGTATTTATTTCTTTAAAACAATTTATTGGGGGAAAAAAAAAACCATGATTGGGACTTACAACATGATCATAACATTTAACAATGAGATCATACAGGTAAGAAATGCATTCCCTTGTTCTTCAAACAGTGGTCTGCCATTGAGTAAGTGAGGAGAGAAGCATTTCCATGGAGGACGGATTTCAATTGGAGATTGTTCATCTACCCCCCTCTACAGTACAAACTTTTAAAGATGGTGATCTGCAGGACTGCAAGAGCTGTTTTATTGCATATGTGAGATGTTTTAATGGTATTCAGAGGCAGGGAGTGACTCTCTCTCTCCAGCAAACAGTGCAATGGTCAATAACAGGGCTGCTCAACCCTGCTCCAGGAGATCTACCAGCCAGTAGGTTTTCAAATCAACAGTAAATAGTCATACCCCGACTCAATGGATCAGGGGATCTCTAGCTGTTGAATGAAGGTGTGCTTTCGTTGAGTTGGAGTTGAAAGCACACAGGACTCCAGATTTCCAGGAGCAGGAGTGGGCCGCCATGGTCAAGTTAATATGATTTAACAATTGTTTTGCAGCAGCGAAAGAGGATGCATTTTTGACACGGACTATAAAACCTATGTAAACACGTGCATAGAAAAATAGTTTCACCACAGGTAACTGTTCCATAAACCATGGCTTTATATAACCTGCATCTGTATTACAGCTATAAAAATTTCCTGTTATAGTAATGGTGCCGCAAGATGATGAATTTACGGCATTTTATCTGCTAAAATCCGTGCCTGCGCAGTTCAAAAACCCTGGGTCTAAAAATTATTTTGGTCGCATTTGTAACACACGGCAGAAATCAATTGGGCAGCTTTTCAGCACACTGACCACACTTCCAGACAACACCTCAGCAACTTGCCCTCTCCTAAAAACCAATTACACAACAGCTTAATCAATCACACAAGTCTCAGAGCTAATGGCAATAGATTATACATTTTTCATCACTAAACACTTCATTAATACATTCTGACGCATCTAAACTTCATTTACTTACAGTACAACAACCTGTAGACAAAACTGACCCTCGGAATTTGAGCCTAGCAATTTTCTTCATTTGTGCATAGTTCAGTCTTTGAGGGAATGGGAACGGCCATTTTGACAATTTTAAAGGGGATTTATAGCTGTCCAAGCAAGGATAGTCGGTAGGGAAAAGAGGGAGGGAGGTGAGAAATAACCAACTGCAATGAGCCCTGGGTTTCCCCAGAGTGAGGAAGAGGAATGTTCCATTGTAGTATGATTTGACGGGGGGGGAGGAGGGGGGTGCTAATAATCCTCCTCATCCCCTGGCGCTTGGATCATCCTACGGCCCCCCCTTTTGCCCTGCGGCCCCTTGGGCTTGGCGAAGGCCTGCTTGTGCACGTGCTGTTTTGGGTGAACCTCTTCGTAGAGGAACTCGCTGGTCAGCTCGTCACCGCTCTCAATCTCCATCTACACCAGGGAAAATTATACTTATGAAAATCCAAAATGAACTCACAAACTGTTGTGTGGACCACTGCAAGTAGTCAGACAAAAGTCTCAATCATGCACCCATCTTGGAACAGTCAAAAACACAGTCAATCACAGCAAGCCACATCTGTTACTGCGAGGGATATGAAAAAAAAATCATTGTCCAAAATCCGCTACACGTTTTGTAACAGCCGTATTCTCTACAATAGTGTATTAATGATACACAAAACATAGAGTGAGACAATTTTCATGTTAATCAATGGTCGAGAACGAATGGAAATGCAGCCCTAGACCTGAGATGTAACTACCATATGTCGGCCAGGGTATGCAGCTGTACTGAGACCTGCAATACTTAAGGGGCCCACATGAGCACTTCATTACTTCAGCACTATTCCTTTCCCAGTTATTGATCAGTGATACTTAAGCATTATGCAATCCACAGTCTAATTACTCCTTGCTTCAGTGAGATGGTATTTATAGAACTCATTGAGCCAAGTCATCTTCTCCATGGTATCTCATATTTCCGAACATTCATCAAGGAAAGTCAATGCAATCACAAAATAGTTGTACATATAGAAACATACAGTTTTTTGACTCATAGCTTTATGCTACATTTTTTAAATTAAGTTTAAATTAACACAAAAAAAGTGCCAGGTGCACCCACATGGAATTCTGGGTTTTAGTATAATGATGAACAAGGTTATTACTATGAAGGAAAAACGACACAGCAAGCAAGCAAATGGTCAGGACAGCGAGTAACGGCAATGGAATACAAAGATAAAAGCCGGTTTCAGAGGCAAATATTGAAACCAGTAACTGTGAAAGAAAAGGCAAAGCTACCAACGATAGTCAGTTTCTTTTAAAAGAAAAAGAAGATGGGAAGCACTAGTTGTTCCGCAGAGCTGACACGTGCCAATACATGCACCAGAGCGCCATGGGGTATGGCGAGAATGAGGTGCAAGAGGTTGTGCCATCACTGACCATTTTTATCTGTGTCAATACAATGTCACCTATAACCATTATCAGCTTCAAGGTTCGGCGTCACAGATTACATTTTCATCTGCTATGATGCTCCAGTGCCAGATTTTGTTAAGTAGACTATTCTACCAATATTTTAGTCTTGCAATAATGAGCCTACCACAACAGCCAATTTTCCCAGCGATAATTTAATTGAGTCATCAACTGTTCACTGTTGCTGGCATCTTAAATTTTTGTACTTTCAGTTCTTTCATTCACTACAGACAATACTTTTCGTTACATCTGAGTGTGATGGGTAAGGCTCGCTTTGACCATCTTGCACTGGGCCCCGGCACTGACTCTTGACGCCGCCGTCCTATCCTTCTTAACCCAGTGACTTCCTGTCCCAAACTGAATCAGCCTGAATTAGCCATATCCCCGAGCCAGCCCTGATATCCAGTAATTTGAAAAACATCCATCGATCCAGCCATCCATCCATCAATCAACTAACCTATTTGTTCCCGTACAGTGTTGGTGGGAATATTTGAGCCAATACCCGCATACATTAGGCACAAGGTAGGACACACCCTGGACTAGTGACCAATGTACTACAAGGCAATACAAATCATTACGGAGGGGAATTAAGAGTCTCTAGTTAGCCTGATGTGCATGTCTTTGGACTATGGTAGGACCTTACCTTTTTTGCAATGTCGATGTGGAGACGGTTTTCGACCCCATCAATGAGAGGGTTCCGGCAGCTTGAGTAGAGCATCCTCTCCTTTATACTGCACTTGTACCCCGGCATGGAGTAAATGAAGACTAAAAAAAAATTCAAGAAACACGCCTTATATCTCCAGCTTGCCTACCAAACAAAACTAGACAAAAACTGAACACTTGAAGATGCTCACCTGTGGATTCCAGGTAGTCGCCTTCGTGGGAGTGCTTGTAAAGGAAAAAGTGGTACCGTGCAGCATCTTTTGGAATCCTTTTCGGCAAATCTCGAATTTCCGTTGGAGAAGTGTCCGACAACTTAATCATCTCGTTTTGAAAGTCTATTTCCTGTTGTAAAAAAAAGCCATTTTCAAAATGATTAAACTTCGTCCAACAATCTCTCGTTATCATTACCAAAAATGTTAATGAACATTCAACATTCCAGACTAAAATTTAGAGTGTGGTTGATTACGTCTTTATTTGAGAGATATCACTCAATCCCTCAATTTGAAATAACAAAATTGACGGAACAAGAAAATTAAATTGAGGAAACGAATTAGATCTCTTGGTCATGAGTTAGCTACATTGTGGGAAGGAGTTAATGAAATTGAGAGAACGAGTTGTATCTTGTGGCCACAAATGAACTAAATCGTTGGAAAAACTTCTATCTCTTGGCCCCGAAATGCATTTCTTTTTATGTCATTGCACTTCCTGGAAGCCATGAAAATCTGAGTATATTCATAGATTTTTCAACAAAAATTTAAGGAATTAGTATGTTCTATGACACACATTTTAACTCTATTAGAAATAGTCAGGACTAGTATGAGGCAATTACTTCCAAAGCCTTCCACTAAGAAAAACTCCACACTCTCACATGACCGATGACATTTGAATGTACAAAACCCAAATCCAGTGAAGTTGGCACGTTGTGGAAATCGTAAATAAAAACAGAATACAATGATTTGCAAATCCTTTTCAACCTATATTCAATTGAATACACTGCAAAGACAAGTTACTTAATGTTTGAACAGGTAAACTTTGTAATTTTTTGCAAATATTAGCTCATTTGGAATTTGATCCCTGCAACATGCTCCAAAAAAGCTGGCACAAGTGGCAAAAAAGACTGAGAGAGTTGAGGAATGCTCATCAAACACTTATTAGGAACATCCCACAGGTGAACGCGCTAATTGGGAACAGGTGGGTGCCATGATTGGGTATAAAAGCAGCTTCCCTGAAATGCTCAGTCATTCACAAACAAGGATGGGGCGAGGGTCACCACTTAGTGAACAAATGCGAGAGCTGATTGTCGAGCAGTTTAAAAACAACATTCCTCAACGAGCTATTGCAAGAAATTTAGGGATTTCATCATCTACGGTCCGTAATATCGTCAAAAGGTTCAGAGAATCTGGAGAAATCACTGCACGTAAGCGACAAGGCCGAAAACCAACATTGAATGCCCGTGACCTTCGATCCCTCAGGCGGTACTGCATCAAAAACCGACATCAGTGTGTAAAGGACATCACCACATGGGCTCAGGAACACTTCAGAAAACCACTGTCAGTAACTACAGTTCGTCGCTACATTTGCAAGTGCAAGTTAAAACTCTACAATGCAAAGCGAAAGCCATTTATCAACAGCACCCAGAAACGCCGCCGGCTTTGCTGGGCCCAAGCTCATCTAAGATGGACTGATGCAAAGTGGAAAAGTGTTCTGTGATCTGACGAGTCCACATTTCAAATTGTTTTTGGAAACTGTGGACGTCGTGTCCTCCGGACCAAAGAGGAAAAGAACCATCCGGACTGTTTTAGGCGCAAAGTTCAAAAGCCAGCATCTGTGATGGTATGGGGGTGTATAAGTGCCCAAGGCATGGGCAACTTACACATATGTGAAGGCACCATTAATGCTGAAAGGTACATACAGGTTTTGGAGCAACATATGTTGCCATCCAAGCAACGTCTTTTTCATGGACGCCCCTGCTTATTTCAGCAAGACAATGCCAAGCCACATTCTGCTCGTGTTACAACAGCATGGCTCCGTAGTAAAAGAGTGCGGGCACTAGACTGGCCTGCCTGTAGTCCAGACCTGTCTCCCATTGAAAATGTGTGGCGCATTATGAAGCGTAAAATACGACAACAGAGACCCCGGACTGTTGAACAACTTAAGCTGTACATCAAGCAAGAATGGGAAAGAGTTCCTCCTGAAAAGCTTCAAAAATTGGTCTCCTCAGTTCCCAAACGTTTACTGAGTATCGTTAAAAGGAAAGGCGCTGTAACACAGTGGTAAAAAGGCCCCTGTGCCAACTTTTTTTGCAATGTGTTGCTGCATTTAAATTCTAAGTCAATGATTATTTGCAAAAAAAAAAAAAAAAAGTTTCTCAGTTTGAACATTAAACATCTTGTCTTTGATTTGCAAATCATTGTATTCTGTTTTTATCTACGATTTACATAACGTGCCACCTTCACTGGTTTTGGGTTTTGTAATTGCCAAGCTTCTGAGCTGTCCAAACACTTTAGAACACATCCTGACAGCAAGGCTAGACAGCAATTAATTCCAATTACTAGCAAGATAGCTGCAACATGCCAATGGATTATCCAGAGAGCTGCACGATGCAAATAAGTTTGTCAGAATGCTGCAGCATGCTAATGAATTTGCCAGGAAGCAGCATAATGCTTATGAATTAGCCAGAATGCTGAATCACCCAAATGAATAACCTGAAAGCGGCATGTTTTGAATTAAATGGCAGAAAGCAGTGTCACGCCGAGTTAGCCAGAAAACTGCATCACACTCACGAATTGGCCAGAAAGCAGCATCACATTAATGAATTGGCCAGAAAACTGTCTCACGATAATGAATTGGCCAGAAAGCAGCATCCCATTAATGAATTAGCAAGAGAGCAACATTGTGCAAATGACTTAGCCAGAAGTCCACATCACAATCTAAATGGCGAAAAAGCTAAATTGCACTTGCTGTGAAGATTTTCAAGGGCACTGAAATACCAAAGCATAACTGCCTAAGGGGACATGATTTTGATGATTCTTCAATACCATGAGGGATAAGAGACTTTTCTCGGTTCTGCCCCGAGTTAAAGATGGGAATTTTGCTCACAAGTTGAACGTAGTTTAGCCGCTTGTCCCTGAACTGCTCCAGAGCCTGTATGGTGTCACTGCTCATGGGGAAGGCCACGCCCTGTAGGGTCGCATGCTTTGTGACGACACCAATGTCCGTCTGCACCTACAGACAGACAAACGGATGAGAGAACCTGAGCACCACACAGCATGACGAAACACAGCGGGCAAATACTGAACATGACGGTGCAGAGAATTCACACAGGCATTGACTGCAGCAGCTGAGCACCACATGCCACAGAGAGATGAGATAAACCAGCTCTGTAAAGCCCTAGCCACAGTGTCTTCCACTCTTCTTCATGTGTTTCTCCGCTGCTCAGCACCACTTCTGTGAGTTGCAGAGTCTGCAGATATTTACTCCAGCCATGTGCCATGCCGTACTTCACTCACTATTTCACCTGCCTGGTACAAGAAGCTCAATAGAAAAATAAAGCGGCGGTTGCCTGTAAATACAATGAGTATATCCAAATGTAGATACTACAAATGTATGAACAGAGCTTATTTTGACACCTACTATTCAGCTACTGATGTAGGAGGTACAATGAGCATGTAACTGCAATCTATGCACAAAACCAGACATACTACGCGGCCGTCATCTTACCCATCTCCTGATTTGGTTTACCCGCGTCGAAGCATAAAATTTTTCTGAGGGAAAGGGTTAGACCCTTTACTTCAGAAGTGGTGGAATTTATGATTTTTTTTTTTTTTTACCAATAAAAGCTAACATGGTATTCCTGTTTATTTTATACATTGTACATTTAATGTACTGTTTTCAACAGAGAACCATCTCTTCCTCCCCTAAAATGAAAAGGGCTCACCATCTCAGCACCATTATCCTTATGCGCTGTCCATAAGTCGAATACAGCAGAATTCTGCTGAATGGCTTGTGCCATCGGGATATCGTTCACATAGAATTTAATCCGTGAAGTGGTTTTAAACATGCTAAAATTTAGTGTACACATTTTACCTACTGTGCAGTAAACGTGCATGGGCACAGTGCTGTGAAAATATATTTGCCCCCTTCCCGATTTCTTCCATTATTGCTTATTTACCATAAGTAAATGTTTCAGATCATCCAACTAATTTCACAGTAAGACAACGTGAATAAATGCAATATGCAGCTTTAATATGATCATTTAACTAACTGAATGTAAGAAAATAACTGCTACGAAAACTTAATTGCCAGTTATTGTGAATGTCTGATTGCTGGAAATGAACCTTTTCCATTATTGTGGAGGAATTTTGGCCCACCCTTCCAAGCAGAATTTTTCCAATTCAGCCAAATTGGAGGGTTTCCAAGCATGAACTGCCTATATTAGGGTCATGCCACAGCTTCTCAATTACATTTTAGTCAAGATTTTGACTAAGTCACTCAAAATCGTTTGTTTCTTTTTAGCCATTCAGAAGTGGACTTCCTTGTGTGCTTCCAATCATTTTGCAGCTGAACAACCTGACCGCGCTTGAGCTTTAGGTTACAAACTGATCGTCGGCAATTCTCCTTCAGGATTTTGTAGTACAGAGCAGAATTCATGGCTACATTAATTATCATAAGTCGCCCAGGTCCTGCAGCAGCAATGCAGCCCAGGACAATCACACTATCACCACTGTGTTAAGACTGTGGGCAAGATGTTCTTATTGTGGAATGCTGAATTAGCTTCACGCCAGATGTAATGGGACCCCATGTCCTCCAAAATGTTTCACTTTTGATTCATTAGTCCACAGAATATTACCCCAAAAATCTTGGGGGTCATCAAGATATTTGGAAAATGTACGACAGTCCTGTGTTCCTTTTAGTCAGTACTGGTTTTCGCCGCAGCTCTCCCATGGATGCCTATTTTACCCAGTCTTTTTCCTATTGTGAATCGTGAACACTGACCATAACTGAGGCAAGTGAGGCCTGCAGTTCTTTAGATTTCAGTCCGGATAAGGAAAGGGTTGAGTGGTGTGTGTGTGTGTGTGTGTGTGTGTGTGTGTGTGTGTGTGTGTGTGTGTCTCCCCCCCCTCCTGTTGTTCTACACCTTGATCTCATCATGTTTTAGGTTTAGAGCAGTGGTCGTCAACCCTGGTCCTGGAGAGCCACAGTGTCTGCTGGATTTTGACGTTGCTCAGCACTTAATTGGTGAATTAAAGCAGTTGATTACACCCTTAACTCATCTCACCTGGTGTCTTCGGTTTAAGTAGGGTGGAGAAAACCAAACTCGGCTCACCCTGTGCTGTTAGCAATACTCTTGCACTGAGGGAATAATAAGCCAATCAATCAATTACCAGTAACTACCCACAAGACTCCTAGAGCCAATTAAACAGACAAGCAGGTTGTGACAGAAGTCTATGTAGAAACCAAGATTTGTCAATGTAGTTGGACATTTAGCATAGTTGTAATCCGGACAAAGTAGAGGTTCAAAGATACAAGTTTATAGCGCAGGGGTAGCAAGTCCTGGTCCTGGAGAGCCACAGGGTGTGCTGAGATAGGTTTAAATAGGGTGGAGAAAACTCAACTCACCTGATATCTTAAGTTAAGTGCATAATGAACTGCTTTCATTCATCAATTAAGTGCAGAGTAACATCAAAACCAGCAGACATTGCGGTTCCCCAGGACCAAGGTTGACGACCACTGGTTTAGAGGGTGGGGACAGATTGGGGGAGTTGGAGGGAACAAGAGAAGGTGGAGAGGAGAGGGGGAGCAGGCATCAGAACAAGTGATATTTCACTGTGCCCTCGTTACTTTCATGGATTTAAAGGATGCTTTAATTATTCTGTTTTTCCTTTGTTTCCTTCAGGCAGTAAGATGCTTCCCCTCCACTGGGTAAATAATGATTAAATAAATTTTTAAAAGATTTCAGTCCGGATTCTTTTGTGACCTCCAGGATGACTTGTAAATGTGCTCTTGGAGGAATATTGGTGGGCCAGCCACTCCTAGGAAGGTTTACGACTGTCCCAAGTTCTCCACTTGTAGATAATGGTTCTCACTGGAGTTCACTGGAGTCCTAGAGCCTTAGAAATGGCTTTGTTACTCTTTCTAGACTGAGTGATGCCAATGACTTACTTTCTCATCTGTTCTTAAATTTCTAGAGATGGCAGAATCATGCACTGTTTTTTTTTTTTTTGCAATTTCACATTGCCAAACGGGATCTAATAGTGTACAGAGTTTGCCTTCTCCCCCCATCCCCTTTGGTCTAGGAGTTCAACCATTCATCAAACAAACAGCATAAACCCACCACACAGAGGGGGGAAAGGAGCTTCAGAAACCAGGGGTTCCAAAAAATAAATTTAAATAAAGTGACTGCATTGTCAGTCCCACATCGCAAAGAAATGAAAAAGCAGGCTACATAAGAGCATAAAAAATGCTGGACATGCGCCAAATCTAAAGCATTTCAAGTACGACCCCAATTTTGAAATAGTTGGGACGAAGTGTAAATTGTGAATAAAATCAAAACGCAATAAAATGAAAACGCAAATCACACCAGCCAGTATTTTATTCACAATAGAACAAAGATAACATAGCAAATGTTGAAACTGAGAAATATTACAATTTTATCCACAAAATGAGCTCAATTCAAATTTGATGGCTGCTACAGGTCTCAAAAAAAGTTGGGACAGGGGCCTGTTTACCATGGTGTAGCATCCCCTCTTCTTTTCAACACAGAGTGGAGGCATCTGGGCATTGGGGAGACAAGTTTCTTGAGTTTAGCCATTGGAATTTGATTCCATTCTGGTTTAATCCAGGCTTCCAGCTGCTGGAGAGTTTTGGGTCTCCTTTGACGGACTTTTCATTTAATAATGCAGCAAATGTTCTCAATCGGTGAAAGATAAGGACTGCAGGCAGGCCAGTCCAGCACACGGACTCTTCTACTACGAAGCCATGCTGTTGTAATAGCTGCAGTATGTGGTTTTACATTGTCCTGCTGAAATACGAAAGACTTTCCCAAGAATAGAAATCGTTTGGAGGGAAGAATATGTTGCTCTGAAACCTTTATACACCTTTCAGCATTCGTGGTGCTTTCTAAAACGTGCAACAGTCCCACACCATATGCACCAATGCATCCCCATGCCATCAGAGATGCTGGCTTTTGAATTGAATGCTGATAACAGGGGGGATGGTCTTTCTCCTCTTTAGCCCAGAGGACAGGACACCCATGATTTCCAACAAGAATGTCAAATTTGGACTCGTCTCACCGCAGGACACTTTTCCACTTTGCTACAGTCCATTTTAAATCAGCTCTGGCCCACAGAGCACGGCGGAGCTTCTGGATCAAGCTCAACAATGGCTTCCTTTTTGCATGATAGAGTTTTAGGTGGAATCTGCGGATGGCACGGCAGACTGTGTTTACAGACAGTGGTTTCTTGAAGTATTCCTGGGCCCATGACAGAATCATGGCGGTGAGTGATGCAGTGGCGTCTGAGGGCCTGAAGATCACAGGCATCCAATAAAGGTCTTCAGCCTTGTCCCTTATGCAGAGATTTTTCCAGTTCCTCTGAATCTTTTGATGATGTTATGCACTGTCGATGGTGAGACCATCAAAGCCTTTGCTATTTGAGGTTGATGAAAATGATTTATTCCAAGTAACATTAAGTATTCCACAATTTTTTTACGCCTCAACAGGTTGGAGAACCTCTGGCCATCTTTACTTCTGAGAGACTCAGCCTCTCTTAGAGATCCCTTTAATAGTCAATCATGTTACACTTCTTATGCCAGTTAACTTAATTATTTGCCAAAATGTTCTTTCAGTTGATTTTCTTGAATTTTAATAGCGTTTTCAGCCCTTTTTTTTGCCTGTGTCCCAACTTTTTTGAGACCTGATGCAGCCAGAAGATTTAAAATAAGGTCATTTTGTGGATAAAAATGTATAAGGTCTTAGTTTCAACATTTGAAATGTTATCCATGTTCTATTGTAAATAACATATTGGCTTGTGATCTAAAAGTCATTGCATTTTGATTTTATTCACAATTTACACTTCGTCCCAACTATTTCAGAATTGGGGTTATACTACCACTTTTATGCATAAACAGAAGCATTAATGGAAACTAGCAAGTAGTAACTTTTTTCTCCAAAAATCCGCCAGTGACTTCCGACTTTACCACTGGTATTAAGACAGGGGTGTTAAACAGTGAGGATATGAGGCCCTACCACTGACTAATGCCCCTTCAGAGACAGAATATGGGGCCAGTGCCATCACCACAGTCATCACCCATTTCCATTCTATTCCCAAGTAGCAAGAGAATAATGGTTTTAGCTGTACACTTAGTAAAATCGACCTCTCAGCAAATGAATAATAAATATTTCTAAGCCTCTTTCACCAACCCCCCCCACCACCCCAACCCGCACCCCGCTGCAACATCCAGATTAATGCGGCATTATCCAACTTAGACAGCAACAGCTCGGGGGGGATAAAAACCACTCCGCTTCCTGTTTTTCTTTTATTTGCCTTCATTTATTTTTTTGCAAATATACATTAGCGGGCAAGAGTAGAACGTGCGGTTAGCGTTTGCTTTAGCGTTTCTTTTTATGGATTGGGAGACTGAATGAAAGCGCTTTACTGACGTTGACGACTGGCAGTTAGCACAAATAGCCATTATGTACAGCTGGCTATATTCACAAAGCCCACATAAAGTTCTTCTTTTGAGGTTTAGCCTTAGTGCTTTCAGGAGCATAAAAAAAGGAGAACAAAGAATCGTAAATATAAAAGCCAGGATATTGTTGTGGGACAGCAATGATCTCGATTACACCATCTGTCCCAGATGTATCAGATTAGGAAGAGGAAGTTCAGCGTCAATTTAAATACAATCCGGGTTTGAAGTTGATACACGTGTCCATTCTTAAATTAACTCTCGTTAAAGAAATACTCTCATGCAGGGAAACTTATACAGCTTGAATAACTACATACTGATGTCACTCAGGTGAATAATGAAGGAAATGAGGTCAGGTAGGGCAGTGCCCCACCCAGAAACCTTTTGGATACAAGCCTAGCTTCAAGAGCTACCGCACCAGATTACCAAATCACTTCCTTCAGTTATAATTCTGATTCTGAAAGCCACCGAGACAGACAACAGCTGACATACATGGGAATGTCAAACATCCATACAGGATTTCCGCACTGACTGTGGCTAGAACTCTCTTCCTGGAGGGCTGCAGTGTCTGCAGGTTGAACTCCATTCCTGGAGAGCTGCAGTATCTGCAGGTGTTATTCCAGTCCTGGAGGGCCGCAGTGTCTGCAGATAAAACTTCAGTCCTGGAGGGCTGCATTGGCGGCAGGTTTAGGTGTGTCTCAGCACTCGATAGCTCAGTAAAAGTTAATGATTATGTAATGCATTGAGAGGGCTGGCTTTAAAGGCTGGACTTTGCTACTGAATGAAAGACAAGCACTGGAAGGAAGCAACTTGAGGAGGCTTTGGAGTGCGAGAGTTCTGGCACAAATCCCAAGCTTAACTCAGAGGAGACTGGTCTAGGAGACGACAGCAGTCACCTTTGACTGCCTGCCAAACCGCGACAATGACCTTCCTGCTTATTCCTGCAGAATCAATATGCTGTATTGAATAGTCATTTATCATCAATTTCTATTTATTTATTATTTTTTGATAGGAGCCCCTTTACACTGACAGATTTGTAAGATGAGTAGAGGATAAATGCTACTTTTCCCTTATTAAGGGCGCGCATATTTGCAAGTTTGTGTATGCGTGTGAGTGTGTGTATGTACAAGTGTGTGTCTGTTTGTGAGCATGCATATATGAGCAATTGCGAGCTATATCCATATGTGTGCATCATACTATAAGCCAGGGAGCCGTCTTCTCATCTTTTTGTCGGGTGATTTTGAAAATGGACACACAAATTTGTCATGTCAGACGGGCACGAACCCGCCATTGGTAAATTTGGAATATTTTCCTTTCCCAACATAGCGGCACAGCCATCATAACATAACATTAACATTGAGGGGTCCATTTAGCCACCATCGCAATGAACCATTCAGCGGTATCCCGAATAGATTATTAAGAAACCAGCAAACAGTGCATTACAGTGTCTGAAAGCAAACATAAACCTAGCAAACTGGTTACGATGGATGTCATCCAGTTTCATTACATATAATTTTTTGAATAAATCGTTAGTGTGTGCATTGTACTTTGAGTGCGCTATGACGCAAATGGCACGCTCCTGTAGGACATTCAAAGATCTCAAATAGGTTTTTTACACAGTTCCCCATAACATTCTCATACTGGAGGTGTGGGTGGATTAACGTGAAATAGAGCATTCTCAAATTCGATGAGGATAAATAATTTTTAAATTTATTCTACGCATATAACCCGCTTAAAACTTTTTTCCGAATATGGTTTATGTTGCATTGCCATTTTAGTTTTCCATCTTCTATAAATTTATCATCAATTTTTATATGACCAGGTATCACATGGGGCTCATGTAATTGTTTGAAAATAATGTAATTCGATTTTGAGGCATTCACTGAGAGCTTTTTGCTTTTAAACCGTTCAGAAACTATTGCGAGTTGCTCATTCATAACCACGAACAACAACAAATTGGTACCAGCTTAGTACAGTGTTGTGTCATTGGCATCAAGTACTGTCTTGGCCTTACAAACATTGAATGGTATATCATTTACATAATTTAAAACAGTATAGGCCCCAACACTGAGCCTTGTGGCACCCCACAACACACTTGCCGTGTTTGAGTATTAACTCCGATACTGAACAGAGCATTTGCGTTCAAGCAAATAACTTCGGAACCAGTCATAAGCTAAGCCTCTCATGCCATAGTGACTGAGTTTAAGGTGTATTTGGTGATCAATCGTATTGAACGCCTTTGACAAATCCAAAAACATAGCTATTGTAGTTTCATTTCTTTCAAATCAAAGCAAAATATCACTCATGAGCTCAGCTACTGCCAGATCTGTGGAGTGATTTAGTCTGAAGCCATATTGATTATTGGAGTATTCGGTGTTTTGTTAGGAAAGCAAACAGATGTGTGTGTGTCACTTTCCAGTATTTTTGTATACTCGGCAGCAAAGAAATTGGCCTGTAATTATTGAACGACTGTCGGTCTTTTGCTTTGTATATTGGTATCACTTTGGAGATTTCCATTCCCCTTGGGAATATTTCCTTCAGAAAAAGATTTGTTGAAAAGAATTGACAAAGGGACGAATCTCTCTGTTGAGATGTACTTTAGAGCTTTCATACCAATATTGTCATACCCCAAGCCAGATTTGGCCTTAAACGATTTTAGCAAGTTTATTACCTCATTTTGGTCAGTAGGTGACAGATAGAATGAGTTCGGCAGTCGGCCAGTGCCTAGGTAGTGTGATGGTGGGCATTAGGGCTTGCTGATAGCGTCAGCACACTTAGGCCCCACAGTAGTGAGAAAAAAATAAATAAATAAATAAAATCAGAGAACTGTTCTGATATTTTGGTTGGATTTTCTTCAATTTCGTCCCCAATTTTAAATATCTCTAAAATATTACTTATTGTTCTGCTTCCCCACAATAGAATTAATTACGCTTAAAGTTTTCCGAATGTCATATTTATAATGATCTAATTGTTCTTTGAAATATACTCAGCAACAAAAGTTTCTGTGACACCATTTATGTGTATGTTATAAATGACACGCAAAGATCTCAATGCAATCAATATGTTTATTTAACAGGAGAAACACTGACTTTTCAGTGCCAACGTCACTCAAAACGAAAAATGTCATTTTCATGCGTCATGAAGCACTTGTCTGACGTCTAACCAATTGTGACCTTCACACTTCAATACCGGGTGTGACTTCCTCGTGCCATGATGCAAGCAACGCATCTCCGGCGCATGGACCGAATCAGATGTGCCAGAAATTGCTGTGGGATGTCATTCCAAATCTGACGTAGACGTTGTCGCAATCCCTGGAGTGTAGCTGGCGGGTTATCCAACCGCCGCAAACGTCGATCCATCTCGTCCCAAAGATGCTCGATTGGGGACATGTCTGGGGATCTGGCTGGCCATGGCAGGACATTGACATGTTGTTGCATCAGATACTGCTGTACAATCCTTGCAACGTGTGGTCTGGCGTTATCATGTTGCAGCGTTATTCCGGGACCATGTTGCATCAAAAACGGTACCACCAATGGCCGTAGCACTTCATCGGTTAAGCATGAATCTTGATTCATCAGTGAAGAGTACAAGATCCCACTGACGTTGTATCCACCGTCGATGTTGTTGTGCCCACTGTAGACGCAGTCGTCGGTGTTGTACTGTGAGTATTGGACGTCTTGCTGGCCAACGTGGGACAATGCCAAAATGACGGAGGCGGCGACGGATTGTCTGTGCAGACAGTCGCCTCAAACCAGGTATCGTTCTTGCAGTTATGGTTGCAGGTTGGAATCGATTTCGGAGATGGGTTGTTCGAATCCAGTTGTCCTGTCTGGGAGTGGTTACTCGTGGACGGCCGCTGCGAGGACAGTCTCTGACATGTCTTGTCTGCTGATGACGCTGCCATAAGTTCCAAATGGTGTTTCGGTGGACATTCAGGCGATGAGCAACTTCCCTCTGCGAGGTTCCGGATTCAATCATCCCAATGGCCCTCCACCGATCATTTTCAGACAGTCTTGGCATTTAGAGGGTAGAGTTCCTGATCCGAAATGGCTGTGTTTTCGATAAGTGATGCTTCCGTCGTTCATCAGGCACAATGTGAACATTCCAAAAATTCTCCTCTTTTATTGCCATCCACAAGCATGATTTACGCACATTTTCACGTGCAAAGTCATTTTCTCGCATTTTCATGATTTCCATTTCAATGTTGTGTTTACGTGTACTGTTTCAGTCTGATATCACCATGTATGACAATTTCATAATTGCGTTATGAAAAATAATTAACAATATTGGTGTCACAGAAACTTTTGTTGCTGAGTATAGGATTGTTTTGAAATCCTTTTTAATTTATTGTGCATGTTTCAATAACTACTAAATTTGGTATAAGAAGGGTGGGATTTGGATTTCCCTAGTTGATTTTTAAATTATTTATCTCGGGTTTTGCATGATGTCACGATTCCCACTGTCACCCAGGGATCCCGGATTACCCTTTTTGCAGGGATTGTAAAACATTTCTCAGAGCATACTGATCTAGTGCATTACTGATAAGTTCAGTGACTTTTTCCATACATGTCATGCACTGATAGTTCGCGGAGAAAGCTCCAATCAACTTCACCTAGATGGTCTTTGATTTGACTCAGTTTTGCCACAGCCAGTGACCTTGACTGAATGTCAGTGCTGCTTTGTTATTTTTAAATGGCTCTCGACCGGCCAAGAAGACTCAGCACCGGTAAATGGTCCGAGATCTCTGAGCAGAGGACTGCGGAAAACAATTGGTCCAAATATTTCTGAGTCACATAAATGTTGTCTATAAGGGTTGCCGATACATGAGTAATACCTTATGTATTGTGCTAGCTTGTCCTGTGTTGTGCATATGATGATTCGCGTTGACCACTCAGTGGTCCGCAGCACATTGATTTCATATTTGAATATCCGCTTGGCTGGCTTGGAACCTCAAACCAGTTACCAGGTACTATCCATAGTTGCTTATTGCAGCTGACTTTGAATTTGAATTTGGCCCTTCTCCCTCCAGGCCCAGATGGATTTATTCCCCTCTCTGTGCCAGGGTTACCTTGGCTGCCCCATAGCCATATAGTGATGGATTTGGCTGCTGCCATAGCATATGCACCCAGATACTGCTGACTGAGCAGATATTTACAGCTTAAAGTTACATTCTGTCGAGATAAGCTTGATTAACACATCAATACTTCCTCAGTCTTTATTTCAGATTGAGTTACACTTCTCCTGGAAATTCTTCTCAAGGTTTGTTGCCAAAATAAGGATTTTAAAGCTGGTATTTTTAGACATTCCCTGAACAACCATAAACAGAACAAACTACAAATGTAAACACACTAACTGAGCGCACGCTTGTGAGCGAGTACATGTTTGCATGTGCCTGCAAGTATTTCGGCACAAATATGTTAGCCCCTGCGCCTTTAAGTGTGCGCATGTCTCCTGTTTTCTGGAAAAACCTAGTGAATTTATCAGTGACAAGGATTCTTGTAACTGAACAAAAACTTTAGGATTCTGGACGTTTCCTAACCGAAAATAAGATTAGAAACTTGATTTTGACAGTTGAAATAACACTAATAGTAAGTGTTTAAAGATTTTCACTCCTCTTAATTACCAAAAATGAGGGTCAAACTCAGTTTCTACTAAAAGTGACAAACGTGCTAGGTTTTTCCAGATCACAGGAGATGTGTCAGTGCACAAGTGCGCATGTGCATATGCCTGCATAGGTGTGTATGTGCATGAGCCTGTACTTATGGCAGTGTGTGTATCTGCACCCAAGTATGCAAGAACACAGCACTCAGCATTTACCTCATTGAGTTTTATCTGCCTCAGCTCCTGCTCTGCGATGGTCAGAGGAAGAGGAGCAGACTGGGCGGTGAGGTGCTTCCTGTAGCCATTCAGAGATACATCATCCTGCAAAAATAAAAGTAAGGCATCTTGGGAAATGTAGTTCAGTGTCTAAGAGCAGGAATGTGAAACTAAACTGGGACAGCATCCGGTGAAGGGCATTACTCACTGTGCTGAACTCATTCACATTTACCTGCAGTTAGTGCAAAATCAAGCAAGGCAAGTGCAGGTACTCCTGCCATCGCACTGCGCCCAGAAATGTACTTGGTCTCTGGGTGCTGCAATGGGGCACCTCACAGCTCCCAAGAATCCAAGACGGGGCAAATGCATACTACAACTCCCCCCCAAAGAGTTAAATAAAGAGGTAAGTATTAAATCTCATAAAAACATACCATTGCTGTGCCAAAAAGTTCTTCTTTTATATGTCCACCTCCAAACTCCTTTTTTAGGGTAGCTCTTGTGGCTGCGTACAACATTTTTTGACGCACCTGTTGGAAATGGGAGAAAACAAAGTGTATAATTCATCCATTATCCCTAATGCCCATTTTTCTCACTAGGGGCGCGGTTGAGCTGGAGCTTATCCCAGCGGACTATGGCCGAATAGCAGGAACACGCCCTGGACAGCTCGCCAATCCATCGCTGGGTGCACAAACCATTCACTTTCACACGCATACCCATGAGCATTTTCAGAGTCTCCGATTAGCTTGACATGCAGGTCTTTGGACTCTGGAAGGAACCCAGAGTCTCCGGAGGAGGAAAGCGTATAATGCACTGCGCAAATGGGTAATAATTGTGAAATGCAAGAATATGAATAATGAGAATAATAAAAACATGTCATCCAAAATGAACAATAACGGTCATTTCTTGAAGATTAGCTGAATATCGGTCATATGAGAATGAGCAATTTCGCCCAACGATGCCCACAATTTTCATGACACCAAAGCAGGGATCACTGGTCACCAACCCTGTTCCAGGATATCTACCATCCTTTAGGTATTGACTCAACTCAGGCAAAGTGCACCTCCCACAAAAGCTAGAGATCTTACGCTGTTAATTAGCTGAGTTAGTCGCCAAAATTAAGGACACAATTAATGAAGCTACAGGATAGTATTTCTCCAGGAATAGGGTAGGTGACCACTGCAGCTTAGTTTACTTATAAATTTTTTTCTGTTCCTTGGCTTTGCCCTATTCTAATTTCCATACATGACCCCTTGTGACATAAGCTCTCTGAATTTAAATGAAGCATAATTATCTACAATCCCTCACTCGCCTCCTAATTTTCGCAGAAGCGCCCAGAAACTCCTAAATGGAGAACAGCACCGTTGCCAAAAAAACAGCACCCCATAATTTTCACTAAATTAAACATTGCAATGAATGGCTTCCTCGAGTGAAGCATTTCCCAGCTATGAGTGGGTAGCATATTTGCTCAGCTGCCCATTTAATGCCTGAAAAGCAGGGCAATCTTGCGATGGGTAAATGGAGTTGACTCACAGTGTATTACAGAGATACTGTTTTCGTTTCAATTTCACACTAATGACACCGGAGAATGGCAACTGCTTCAGCTATTCGACTGACTCATGTAAGTGACTTGGAATGAAATTGAGAACTTCCTGGTAAAGCCGACTGGCCCGCAGTGGCCTCATTATGAAAACAGACCAGCTAACTAGCATGTGCTATACTCAAAGACAGATAAAACTATTTTTTGCTATATACTGCAGTCACTGGTTTTCCATGTGTACAGACACGCACAGACACCCATACAGAGACACTATACAAACGACCACAAACATACAAATATAGAAACCCAGAGACAGACACACACACACACACATAAAAGTGTACACACACACACACAAAAACACACACACAAAAGTGTACACACACACACAAAAACACAGCACTGGCACACAAATTACTCTCAAACTCATCCCACGCTCATTCATTTGGGGCAGGACAATGGGAAGGAAAAGTGTATAATCATCCCAAACGCTAGCAGTCATGACACCATGTCTGGCCCAGGATAAAATGAGGGAAAACAGCAAACACAAACATTTTGCCAACATTCAAAACAGTATAAATAGCAGCAAACTGGTCCAAACTGTAATTACATTTCATCACGAGTAACACAAGGTCGCAAGTAACGTTCCTGGTGAAACCCATTTTTCGTCCTGTAAATTAAAGGGGCACCACTGTAGTATTTCACTATGGGAAAAACAGGTTTCACCGCAAATGCCACTTGCGACCTTGTGTTACTCATGCGACAAATTAGAAATTGGCTATACCAGGACATTTTGACCCATAGCGCCATACATTGCTGTAAAAAAGTATTTGCCCCTTCCCCAGTTTCTCCTATTTTTGCTTATTTTGTCATTTAAATGTCTCCGATCACCAAACTAAATTTAAAATTAGATAAAGATAACCCAAGTAAACATAAAATGCAGTTTACAGATAAAATTTTTCATTTATTGAAGGAAAAAAGCCACCAAACCTACCTGGCCCTATGTGAAAAAGTAATTGCCCTCTTATTTATTAAATCAACTAAACAAACAAACATAATTGATAAATGGGTTGAATTTCACTAGACACACCCAGGCATGATTACTGCTGGCCCTGTTGAATCTAAAAATCTCTTAAGTAGAGCCTGTCTGGCAATTCGAAGCAAGTAAAAGGCATCACTCGATACAAAAAAAAAAAAAAAAAATTCAAAAACTGATGAGAGGTAAAGTCGCTGACCACAATCAGTCAAGAACGCCATTAAAAAAGCAATTTCTAAGGCTCTGCGACTCCAGAGAGGTGAGAGCCATTATCTACAAATGGAGAAAACTCATAACAGTGGTCAACTTTCTCAAGGAGTGGCCTGCCTCCAAGAGAGCATAAAAAACTCATTCAGCAGGTCAATTAAGAATCCGGACTGACATCTAAAGAACCGTGGGCCTCAAACTTGCCTCAGTTAAGGTCAGTGTTCACGTTTCCACAGTAGGAAAGAGACTGGTCAAAAATGGACTCCTAAGAAAAGCTGCAAGGTGAAACTCACTGCAGATATGCCAAAAAATTCTAATGATACCCAATGCTTCTTTTGGGATGATGTTCTATTGACTGGTGAGTTGAAAGGGGAACTATTTGGAAGGCATAGGTCCAGTTACATCTAGCGCAAAGCTAACATACCATTCCATGATAAGGACATCATACCAACAGTCAAACACAGTAGTGGTATTGTAATGGTAAGGGCTGCTTTGCTGCTTTAAGACCTGAGTGACTTGCCATAATTGATGGAACCATGAAGTCTGCTCCCTACCATAAAATCCTGAAGGAGAATGCCCAGCCATCAGTTTGTGACTAAAAGCTCAGGCAGTTGGGTTATGCAGTATCAGACATTGATCCAAAACACATAAGCAAGTCCACCTTTGACTAGTTCAAATGAAACAAAATGAAGATTTTCAAATGATGCAGTCAGTCTCGACTTCACTCTGATTGAGATGTGGTGGCATGACCTTAAACAGGCAGTTCATGCACTAAAACTCCCCAGTGTGGCGGAACTGATACACAGCTGCAATGAAGAATAGGTCTCAATTCCTCCACAGCGACGTGAAAGACTCATGATAAGTTATTGCTAACTTTTGATAGTAGCTGCAGCTGCCAACGGTGGCACGGCTGATTATAAGGTTGAGGGGGGCAAATTTTCACATGAGAGATATACATTTTGAATAACTTACTGCCTTCAATAAATAAAATGATCATTTACAAGCTACATTTTCTGTTTACTCACAATGGGTCTTCTATATGTAAATTTGCACGGCTTTCAGACTTCAATAATGTGTGCAATCAAAAAAAGAAAAGTGATGTATGGTGGAAAAAAAAAATTATAAATTTATAATGGGCAAATTGGAAAGCTTGCAATTTTTACAAAAATAATCAGGATCAACTTGGAATTTTGCAAGCATATGCAAACTTTTCATTTCATGCATTTTTAAAGTCACTTTTGTTTTCAAAACCCTTTCTGAGATCAGGTCCACTTACAGGCGAATTGTCAGGAGACCAGGCAATGAAAATCCACTCGAACCCTTGATTGTTGGTGGAGTCCAGACGATACAAGAGGTAAGACGGCTGGTCATCCTCGAGGACGGGCAGAACGCATGAGTCATAATCATGATCCCAACTCTTTGTTGCATGCTTAGCTGCACCTACCACCAACTGCTCTGAAAAATGGACAATGGGACACAAAAGTTCACCGCAAGGTAAAGAATTACTTCAAATTTCACCATCTCCTCAAACAAGGTGAAAGTGATAAGTCAAGGAACTATACAAATCACAAAGTAACTTTCAATATTTTCCTCCATATCAACTAGCCTATATATTTCCACAACATCCACGAAAAAAAAACAAATATCAGTAAAGCTTATTTCACAATTCTCAAAAGCTTCTGAAATCACAAGGCAGGAGGCAAAACATAACTCTTGCTTTTTTTTTTTTATAAAATCACCTTTTATTATTGTGTCAAATATCCAAAAAGCTGTGTGCTTGTTGGAGAAAATATCCCCTAAAGTCACAAAGCAGTAAGAGTGAACCTGAAAAAAAAATGTTGCCTGCCTCATAGCTGCTATAAGTTCTAAGGTACACAATTCAGAAATTTTGAAATGCCCCTGGATTTCAGCTTGTAGGGTAACAAATTGCTTCCTCTGAAAATTTTGGCACACCAGAATATACCAATTACAAGTTCAACAAGATCTCAAACTGTAGAACGAGGTGTGTTTTTTCAGGGTGAAACTTGAAACACAGGAATGGATTTGGGCACCACTGCTGCACAGTTTACAACTTATTTTCCTAATTGAGACACTGCAATTGCTCCCCTTGAGCGAATGTACTTGGCCTACATTTTTTTCCCCTTAAACAGCAAGATGAACAAATTGATAGATACATTTCTGTCAGTCTTTGCTTACAAACGCCCAAAGGCTAAAGAAAACCCTCAAAATTACTATCCTGAGGCTAACGACCTCCGTCACCAAAACAGCAATACAGACACCAATTATCCAACACCCACTACCGTCTACATGAAGTGCTTATTTTGGAACACCAGCACACATTAGCCAGGCTTAAAAGATAGTTTATATAAGCAGTGTATACCTAAAATTGAGTGTGGTATGACAAATCATAAATATGCTAGGCTGCCTTATGTTACACAAAATCGGGACAAAAAGCGAATATACTTCGCAGATTCAAGCAACCCCTTTCCTTGCGCCAATTCTGGTAATACTGCATGCTAGCCTCTTATTTCAACAACTTTGTCATTTTATGCAGCAACTGGAATTGTATATAAAGCACGGCCCATTTTTCCATGTCTAATCTTTAATTTTTCTCTTCTTAATGACAGAGCTTCAATAAACTTAATCTCTGGTTAGAAACACCAAGCTGAAAAGTATTATCCACACACCCAAAAGAAAACTAATCCCAGGTGATCCCCTTCAACCCAGCAAATATACTAGGATGAAAGAAACATCATAAAGTTAGCATGTGGGAACTGCTGAGGACCACACATAGGCTGCGGCTTTCAACGGCCATAACTTCCAAATACATCTGCTGTTATTCCTTACATCGGTTTCATGTCCCAGCTGGTTTCCAAACTGGTTCCCTTCCGCGTGCACGCACTGCGTGCGCTTGAAAGGCAGCAGTTGCGGTGGCCTCCCGTCAGCAGATTCGTCAAACATTCATGATCATATTATAGGCGATTTTTTTTTTTTTAAATCGCAGCTCACAAAATATGATTGTATCAGTTTGAACTACATGAATTGACACCTATGCAAAAGTAAATTGTTGAAAGCAAAATTTTTCAAGGCTCGCGCCAATCTAGATTCGATCCCCTTGAGCAATAAGACATTGTTAACTGCGCTGCTTTAACCTTTAAGCCACTGTGACACAGCTGTCACTTGAATCCCGTCTAGAATTAATTAACTTCGCAAACTCCTGGTAACAATTTGTTTTGAGTTGGTCAAAAACAAATGGTTCCTTTATAAAACACTTGAACGTTTTACTCAATCTCTTCTTTTCCAGCAGCGGGCGCACTGACCACAACATTGCGACTCCAAAAGTAATTGTTTTAAGTGTAAACAGTAACGATCTAACGCAGCAGCAACCTAGAGAAAATGAGCTTGATAATTAGGCCTGCGTTCGCGTGTTTTCCAAAGGGAACTAGTCGCTTCAGGCCAACTCAAAACAAAATGTTGTCAGGGTGCTTACGTGATTAATTAATACAAGACTGACACCACGTAGTGTATAGTTTACGATGGTGTCAAGAATACAGCAGATAATTTAAAGTGATTTTTGCTTATGGGAGATCATATCCAGAACGAGTTTTTAAATATTATATTTCCAAAAAATTATTTCTTCAATGGTGCCTAAAAAAGTAGGCCACACTGATGCGATCACATTGCCTGTAAAAGATAAGAGACAAAATCACCGCAACTGCAGCTGTTCAAGTGAATTCAGCGTGTGCACGCGCTAGGGATCCAGTTGATTTGGGAACCAGTTGGGACATAACAGCGGCGCAGTTTGGATATAGATAATTGAAGCCTAACTTACCATTCTCGATTGAAATCTTCAAGAGGCGATATTTGCCGTTCCTGGCCCTTGCAAAAAGGTCTTTCACTTCACTAGTGGCTGAGGAGACAATGAAAGAACATCAGTGAAGTTCAATGTGGCCCCACAACATCGTTCAGCTCCTCGTATTTCAATCATTTTTGTGCCTACTTAACAAATGTGTACCGTCAACCATTCACTGGCCAAGTGACAGCGAATATTCTGCAATGAAAACATTACAATTGATTAAATGTAAACACAACCGCAAAGTTGTTTTACATTTGCTCGACTTCAGCCTGCTTCGACATTAAAGTGGTCACGGCACTGCCCCTCAAAAATGCCATTTTCAAACAATCCATATAAGTGCAATCGATCATTGAATTCGTCTGGTGAACAATGTGATTGGCACAATGCAGCGAACCGACAACAAGCAGCCAAGTGGTCGTATGGCTGCTGAAAGCATCCGACAACATAGCGCAGCGCACTTTGCAGTCCATTTCATGATGGGGAAAAAAAATTGTAACAGCTCCTTGCAGGAAAATTTCCGCGATCATAGCAATCGCACATCATTTGAAGAGTAATTTACCGAAGTTATTAATCCAAGAGGGGAAGGCAGGCTCGCCAACTGAACCGCCAGTAACGTTAATCACCTTATTTTTTTCAAAGTCAAAATTCATTCCACTGCTAGCCTCCTGGTATGCTAGCAACAGTCCATCAGAATAAAATGCCCATCATTCATAAGTTTTTGTAAACCAAGGTTTTGTCCAACTTAGGCGCATCATGCGTAACATAATAGCAATGGACAAGATGCCGATTTTTATCATAGCACAATAAATCATTGTACAAGATAATGATGGCGTGCTAGCAAGTTAGGTAACACATCCAGCGGAGCGAATTAATCTGCATGACCATATTTGAACAATAAAGCGCAGGTTTAATTTCACAGTGAACTCCGCTCCTTATCTGGAAAGCAAGCCAGTAGGCAAGCTCAGCGCACGGGTTTCAAGCAGACCAATACAACAGGTTTTCCAAAAAGGAAATTGTTTGTTATCAGAGAACGCGATCGAATCGAGATGAATCGTAACCCAGTTTGACTTGTAAGACACCGCGCATTTAGAAAACGCGCGGCGTAGTTCGGAGAGAAAATTAAATATTTTACCTTGAATTCCCGTTTGATGTGACATTGTATTTATTCCCCAGGAGCAGACCGGGTTTTTCGGAGGCAACAGAACAAGGAAGAAGCGATCTGAACTACAGTAACTTGACCTGTCCCAGGCGTGACGTCACCAAGGATCATTCCCAGGTCACGTGAGGGATCGGGAGCAGGGAGCAAGTCCATCATCCACGGTCACGAGCATGATGTTTTTATCGGCTATTCCTCTCTTATCATCAAAAGCTGGTGTCCCGTGTGATCTGCTGAATGTGATGATATTCATCCATTCATGATTTTGCTGATCTCTCAGTCATTTCTGAATAGATAAACAATGATATCCACTACTTTGCATATTTTTAAATGTTTTTTTTTTTTTTTGTGCTGACTGTGCAATGCTTGTTCATTACACTGGCATGTATTCTTTTTTTCACTTTAATCCTACTCCTATTTCCTCCTCCAATAAGCTCTTGATTGTATTGTTCTTTATCTCACACGTTTTAAGCACTTTGCTCATTCAAATGAAAAAGAAACAGGGATTAGGGGACACAAATATTATATTTGGCCCAGTTTATCAGCCCTTTAGTTAAGGAAAATCCATGATTTAAAATTAAGAAATTGAACAATCTATAGCACTCATTCATTCCCAAATACATCTTTCATCATGTAGCTGTCTGAGCAAAAAACTGCCAGTGGATAGTGTGGTGAAGACAACAGGGTATTGAACAGTTCTTAAAGATTTGATTGGATAGTGAGTTTTCAGCAAATAATAACACAGCCCATGCTTAAGTCATCATATTCAAGACAGTCAAAATTACAGATTTATGGCAAAAACTGACTGAGTTACTATAGGGATTTTACATCAAAACATCTCAATTCTGAGACAATATGAGCAAAAGGCCCCAGTGTTCAGATACCATAAATATTTTTGTCGAAATTTAAAATGTTTTTGAGAAAATCTCTCATTCAGCACCATTCAGCCATTAAACATGATGCTGACAGCACGCACACACAATGGAGACTTCTCAGCAGCCCAGCCGACGAGACGTATTCTAATCTGACCATTATCAGACTATTGAATAAGCGTTATTTGTTATGATCCAGACAAAGACCCAGATGCAGAGGCAGAGTACAATCGAACAGTAGGGTTTATTGACAGTAAAACAGTAATGACTGATAGAGGCGAAGCAATGAGTAGAATAGGACAGTTCAATTCAGAAAGTAATGAGCTTGAGTAAGGGGTGTGGCTGCACCCAGCCAATGGGTTTATGGGGCAGAGGCCAGATGGGGATCATCCTCTCAAGAGGAAAACTGTCAGATGGCAGGTTCAGAGAGTTTTGCAGGAACGCAGACCCAATCCAGATGACCGCAGAGGGCTTAGGATCTGTTCCTAATAAACTGGGAAGAGGAACAGACTGACGAGACAGGTTAAGAAGAATGCAATCTCAATCCAGGAAACCAAGAGCTAGGCTTAGGAGCTTGATGCAGTCAATAAGACTTAGAAGCATACTTCTGTATTTAACTATCATTAGAGATTACAATAATTTCCGAAGACAATAATTCACAAACTAGAAAGTTACTGACTGGTTGCTTTTGGGCTTATATCAAGAGACAATTCAGCAATCTGACAGCCACAGAGACATATAGCGGTGGGAAGCAGAAATGCACAACATCTGACAAGGGAGGCACACAAGATACTAAACTAATCAAAGAAGACAATACATCAAATAGACAAGCAAGTTGCTGGATGGAAGGACAAACAATAGGGATTCATGCAAGGGCTGTTCCAGTCAATCAACTGTCATCAGAGCCATAGGCGTGGGATAGTAAGGCTGTACTTTACCGGGTAGTATTCCAGAGAACCATTTGTTATGCTTTATCAAAAGTCAACTCCACAGTCATGGTGGTTAGGGGCCTGGTTAAGGTTAGGGCTGTGGTCAAAGTCTGGTTAAGATTAGCAAGTTAAAAGAACAGTTCATCCATACATGAAAATTCTGCTCTTATCTACTCACTGCCATGCCTGTGGAAACACAGTTTTTTGTTTTTTTTTTCATTCATACAACAAATTTGGAGCATGCCAGCACAAATCTGTAGCAACCTTCTCCGGAGAGACTAAAGTCAATGGGAACATTTTTAGGCTCTAAACAAAATTAGCGTTTTTTAGAGCCCAAAAAACTTCCAAAAAAGGCTAATGAGTTTTACTCCGCCTGAAGCCAATTGATTGCTCTGTGACTGAAAAAGCCCTGTCCTATACCAATATTGAGCGCAAATTTATACTGCTGCCATTACATTTAAAAAAGTTAATATTCACGTGCACCCACACTGCCTTCACTCATTCGCTCTCTGTCAGACGAGCACTCCCCAGCGCTTTCCTAATTACCCAACCACGCATAGGCATATGCCACAGACTCGAAAAGCACTCTCCTCAAATGAATTGTAACCCAAATTGCAGACTCACAAACTAAGAAGAAAATGTGCAAGGATTTTGATATAGGAGAGGAACAACAGTTCTTTGCCCATCCTTACTCCTATGTGAGTGATGTAAGCCTATACGCAGCTCTGTAAATTCTGAAGTGCCAAGCAGCTCTCATCAGGTGGAGAGTGAGTGAGTAAAGGCTGGGTAGGTGCAAGCAATCATGAACTTTTTTAAGTATAATGGCTGCAGTAATAATTTACTTCAAATAATAGTCTATTACAGATCTTTTACAATCCCAATACAATTGCTTGGCTTCAGGAGACCAGGGTTTAGCTTCACTAGTTGTAGGGAGCAATTTCATAGTCATTTTTGGCCATATTTTGGACTCTTAAGATCGCTAATGACTGGCCTTATTGACCTCACTTGATTATGAGAAGGCTGCTGCAGATTTGTCCTAGTATACTTCAAATTTGTTGAATGGACTGACAGACTTTACCTGTGTTTCAGTTGGCATGGAGGTGAGTAGGTAATGGCAGAATTTTCATTTTAGGGTTAACTGATTTTTAAGGTTATGGCTATGATTAAGGATTGGTTAAGGTTAAGATTAAGTGAATTGTTAAGGATAGTGCTTTGGTGACAGTCTAGTTATGATTAAGGGTTGAGATCTGGTTAGGGTTAGTTAAACCTATGGCTTCAGTCTGATAAAGCTTAGAGGTTTGTGTAAGTTCATTTGGGGATCTGCATAAGGTCAGGGCTATGGTTACAGTCTGACTGACATTAGGGCTTTGTTTACGGGTAGTGGTGAATTAAAGGTTAGTGCAATGTCTGGCTCAGGTTAGAGTAGAGGTCTAGTCAGGCCTGCAGTGGCTAATCTGGCGGATATGGACAATTCCAAATGGGCCGGACGGATTTGGGGCCAGGAGGGCCGGCGTCCAGTCTTAATCAGTGGCGCAAGAAGTGGGTATGCAGTGCACAAGGACGATACGTGAACGGGGGCGCCAAAATTCCAATGGAATTTAAAGAATATTTGAAGATGAGAGTTTTGAGTGAGCAATATCAATGAAATGAAATGTATCTCGCTGAACCCCCCCCCCCCCCCCCGCTGAACAAGATGAACCGCGTCAGCCCCCCTCCCCCCCAAGGATGTTTTATATTTCACTGGATATACAATTGGAAAATGAAAATGGCCGCCCATTCATTTCAATGGAAATTGCTCAATGGCGCAGCACGCCGACATGGGGGCCAAGCTTCCGGACCCACGCGGACATGCGCTGTGTGATTTTTGCTCACACATGCGTAGTGTAGGGCTCATGAACGCGCTGGTATCCGAGGAGTCCATGACAACGGCTCGCGCTCGTGGAACTCCTACGTAGGGTGCGTGTTCACGATCACTTTTCACCGGAAAAGGAAGTCTGACCACTGCAGACTGCACCCTGACGTTCGTATGAGCGGAACGAAAAAAAAAGAAACATAGCCGCCAGTAAAGATACAATTTTAAAACACAAATGCAATATCAAATGTTTAAAATGGCTGTTATTTAACAGGGAAGTAATACTATTGATTTCAACTCAAAAATGTCAGCAAAATAGTTGACTTGCTGTTGTGTAACGTGACATTGCTCAGGGGTGCGCTTCCCGAAATCACAGATGTTAACTTCCATAGTTGGAACCATTGACTGTGAATGGACAAATTAATTCAGTTTCTGCAACTACGGTTTTGGGAAACACGCCCCAGGCTTGTGTCCTCTTTAGTTCAACGATGAATAACCACATTAATGGAGTCAGACGATTCTTGCTCGTCTACGTGCGAATGCCATTATCAAGACAATAAACCGAACACACAACACAACGCACTGCACATGCCTTATAAACGGATATGTTTTAAAGTCAGGAGCCTTAAACTTTTGTCAATTCTGGCAAGCTAATTTACTTTTAGCTTATGTAACTTAGCTTCGCGCTACTCATAACCATTTCTTGGAGTATAGTCGACTGAGAAATCTTACGCACATTGTTCTGAGTTATTTTTACCTTTGTTTTAAAGCTCCTTTTTTGTCTTCCCCCAGTGTTATCCGAGCGTCTTGGAGTGCATTGAACAGTTCATCCATGAAGTTCTGCATGTCAGCGAACCGGAGGCCGTGCCATTCTACACCCCCCCCCCCCCAAACCTTTTCCAATAAAGTCGATCTCGATTATAATTTGAAGTCTGTCTCCACATTTCATTTTTAAATGCGAGATTGTATTTGTGGTACTTAATTTTATGATAATGGCCGGCTCTGCGAAAGTTAAGCATTAAACCCAGGACCCTTTTTTATTTTGAGTACTTGAGTTCATCTTCAAATGTTCATGTTCAAATCTGCACCATAAAGCCAGCTCGCTTTACCGACTTGGCCGTGTCTATAATGTTGATCACGGACGGACGGCGAGGAATGCCCATTGTTCCACCCACTCGGTTCGGATCATGCACGAAAGATAGTTATCATTTTGGATCTCATCTGTCAAGTTGCTGAAAAGTTTCTTCATCATGTATGAAGGTCTGTAAGTAATTTAACAATGAAGAATGGTTAATAAATGGTTCGCTAAGCGGTGTTCGAACTGAATTTATGTAGTGTCATCAATGCACTCATGTGGATATTACGTTAGATGCTACTCGGCTGACACATTATGCATATCGCATCAAAATAGAGTGATGTGAATTGTTGCTATTCAAAGTAATGGAATTATACAACTCAGTTCATGGATATATCGATATCATTTTAATATGAAAAAGTAAGGTGAGTGTTGGCTGCGTACATGGTTCTAGGATGTCAGAACAGCAACCTTAGCTTAAAGTACATTTTGCCGCACTACATGAAGTGTGGCAATCGAGTTGCTACAAATTACAGCCATTCATCAACTAAAATAAAATGGCAAAAATATACTGAGCAACAAAAGAAATGCAAGTTGGCTAGTAAATTAATGTGCTGTTATGGTTATTCTGTGAACGCAAAACATAGAAAAGTTTGATGAAATGAGTGTAAATGTGAACACGCTAGTAATAAATTTGATTTGCAATAATTACACGCAAACTTATTCTCCGATCTGCCTTTAATTAAGTTGCGTTTCTTTTGTTGCTCAGTAGATTTGCACCTCAACGCCAGCTCACATCAATGGCTTGGCTACGTCTATAATGTTGATCACAGACGGACGGCAAAGAATGACCATTTGTGGTCTCCCCATATCCAGCGGCATGTGATGCGCTGTTTACGGCTTATCGCTAGCAAGTGGCCGCACTAACGTTACCGAGCCTCTCACATGCCGAAGACTGCATGCTGTTGCTCTTAGCATCGCCCCTAGTATTGGAAAATGCAACGGATCTATGGGAGTAAACCATGAAAAAAAAACAAGATCAGCCCCTGCTTGGGTTAGCCCACTAATCCTTTCAAGATAGCCTCTCTGGTGTTAGTGCTGGTGATTTGTGTTTCTGTATGATTCCACTCCAGAAGCTACCCACTGAGGAACGCAAGTAAAGGAGTGGGCAGCCAGCTTGCCCACTGCACAAAGCCAGCAACCCTTATTAGTGGTACTTAACCCGCCACGGACCCAGAAACATCTTATAAGCATCACATCAACATCTGCGTCGTCAATCTGGGCTGGATAATAACAAGTGACAGACCCCGGGTAAAGCCTTGAGGACCTCACGGTTCTGATCAGCCCAGATCTTCTCGCAATTAGTAGATTTGATTTTCTTTGATAATTACGCGCAAACTTATTTTTCGGCCTGTCTTTAATTAACTTGCGTTTCTTTTGCTGCTCAATATATTTGCACTGTCACGTCGCCAGCTCACTTTACCGACATGGTTACGTCTTTAATGTTGAACGCAGACAGACGGCAAGGAATGCCAATTGCTCCACCCACTCACATCCGCTGCAATGCTAACTTCGGAGGAGATGAGAACGTGCTTACATATGAGGACCCGTTGGTGTTCGCGTAGCCTGAATATAAATAAAACAATTTGTCTTTGCCGAGAGACGAGAGTCTTTTTCAATTATTCCCTACGGAGAATTTTCTTTTTGGCCCCCATGGCATCACATGACCTGCAATATCAAGTTCACCGCTACGCCCATCTCGGCGTGTCTTCCAGCCTTCGTTGTCTGTCCAGTTTTCCTTATAGGTCCATGCGTCCCCCCCGCTCAACATAGTGAACAGCGCACCCCCCCCCCCCCCCCCACCAATCTGAAGAAAATGAATTGCATCACATCCCCCCCCCCAGACATCTGAGTCTCAAGCTTAAATATATTACGTCAACGACCTTCTCTACGAGCTGATAAAGAAGAGTCCAATTTTATCCCATTCCGTTGGCACAGATGACTAATGCTTATGCCCATTCAGTTGACTAATCAAAGTAAAACTGCCTGCTAATTATGCAAACTTTCATTCTAGGAGAAAAATTATATGGTAATTCAAAAATATTTTAAAAATGAAAGCACGGCACATCTCACGTGTCATTTCTACCGACACAAATTATCCAAAATCATGTTCAGTAAAATGACCCATTATTTGGCAGACTTGGAATGATTTTAAATAACACAGGGCAAATTTTTAATAGCAGATTTCTAAATGATACATTAATCATACACGGAAACAGGGCGATAATAACAAACAGTACGACTATAAATGTTTGAATCCGTTGATCTTGTACAAAAAAATGAAGCGACAGTGTAATCAGATGCTCAAGTCGGAATGGTAGCTGGAATGAATACGGGGATTTCGGGAAAACCTCCGCAAACGAACAGACGCGCTTACGCCTGCCACCTGCTCAGCTCACTCTTTCCCGTTATAAACACTAATTTCAGAAAGCCAGGCGCCTCTGAGGCAGAGTATTGTTATAACGCGTGGATGGTACGCGCCTGCCGCGGGGACTACATCCATCCGTCAGCGTTCTCTTCCCCCCTCAGACAAAGAGCAGCCAGACCTCATGGACCGTGCTGACGAAGCAGCGCCTGGCTGCACGCCGCCCTCCACCCCATGGACAACCATTACATGCCAGGGGGATTTGGGGGTGCCTCAGTCTTAACAACAGGTCGCCCGGGTGATCCCTGTCATCCCCATCCTGGCGCTGTGAGGCGAGGCGTTTTCCTCCGTACGATCGGAATGATGAGGGACCGCTCGACTCGATTGTGCATGATGAAGCAGCCTGACAACCTGCCCCGATCAGGCTTCCAGTCTTGATCGAGCGGCGCTTAAAAGAGGGAGAGGAAGAGGGTGTTGAAAGCGGCGTGGAGCAGGTCAGTGTGCGTTAACTTGCGTGTGCGCATTTGGCTTACACGTTCGCCGCGTACCTTGGAGGACCATATGTTATAGCAATCGTATTATTCCAGTGGAAGAGGGAGAAGAGGATATGTAGTATGCAGGTACCATGCTTGAGAGAGGCGGCGTTACTGGTGGTTTGATAATGCATGTGTCGGCTATACAGACAGTAATTCGGTTAGCGTTTGTGGCGCATCCAAAGCGGGCTAGATCCTCTCAAGTTGCGGGAATTTCTGGAATTATCGTGGACTGGAATGAATGTCGAAATGCGTATTTCCTGTAGCGCTTTATTCGACGACCGATCTTATTGGTCACTGGACAGAGAGCGCTCGAGTGTTTCTTAAGGTGGTCCTTGGAAAGACAAACGCGTGTAAGCGCCATGCTTTATATGGCGCTTGTTTGTTTTGGTATGAAAAACCAAAACAAAGACGGCAGTGCTGATGTTTCTTAGTTAGATGGAGCAAGCTGATTTGTGAAAGGACATCTCAGTGTTGCGCGATAAATCAATACGATAAAATATTGAATCAGAACATATTTCTTGTAAGTACAGTGATGATTATTATTAAAATTCATTGACTAAATGAGTTCTTTGAAACGTTTTGGAAGTAACAGGACTGTGCCAAGTCTCAGATAGTCGATGAAAGGATCCTATATCAATTTATATTCCCAGAGCTATGTCAATGACAATGTAACAGTGACAGGTTGGCTTGGAAACCAAAGGGGCTCTTTTAGCATTGAGGTGGAATGTTAGTCCACCCCACTTTACAAGAGTACACAAGAAGTCGACTGTGTAGTAAATTAGAGAGCTCGAGAGACACCGGGATCTATAACATACACTATACCAGTTTGCATGGCAGTGTTAAATCTGATAAAGAGAATGACTCTGTGTGGAAAGATTCCTACTTTGTAGATAAGCTTCGAAGGAAGCTATATAACAGCATGACAATCTCCCAGTCATGTCGTGTCTCAGACATTTTTATGTGTTTCAGATTTAAAAGGGTCCTTCTCTGTGATTTAAAAGTTGGACAACACCATAAGCTGAAATCTGCTGAGGGGATCAATCCATTTTCAGAAAGTGAAATAACTTCCTAGTCTTCTCAAAAGTAATCACTGGGATTTACACATTAGGAGCAAGAATTTATGAGTGATTAGTGGGCTGAGTTCATAGGCAGAGGAAACTCAGCAGAACTATTTCTGACACTCGAGACTATAGTCATGAAACCTATCAGAGTTGTCATGGAGATTTGGAATCAGTTGTTGCCAGACTTAAACAATGGACAATGGAGCAATGCTGGCCTTATATAGATACCAAAATAGGGTTAGGTGGATCCCTTCCAATGATTTATTAAAAATTTTTTGATGCTATGATTACACCTATCTTGTGTTCTGGTGCTGAGGTATGGGGCACAACTTACTGTAAAATTATTGAAAAATAATAGTTGCAATGAAATGGCTCTAGGTGAGTGTGGAAGATATCCTCTCCAGCTGACATATATGACTATAGCAATTAAATACTGATAGAGATTACTGCATCTGGGGGAAAACAAACTACCTTACCTATGTTATAAAATTGTAAAGGCTCTAGATGAAACTGCCTGAACAACATGGGCATCGCACTTTAGTAACATTCTTTACAGGTTAGGTTTTGGCTATGTCTGGATAGCACTAGATGTTGGGGATGACAGATTGTTTATAACTATATTTAAGCAAAGGCTATCAGATAACTTGTTCCAATATTGGTGTAGCTCTGTTGAGACAGATCTCAACATTATCTCTCAGATAGCTTTAGATATAAACAGTTTAAATCTTTACTAAATCTTGAGTTCTATCTGACATCACCATTGCCCATGCATTTAAGAATAATTTTCACAAAATTTAGGTGCAGTAGTTTCAGACTAGCAGTTGACCTTGGAAGATACAGTAACACTCCTCTCTCACAGAGACTATGTCCATATAGTTTTTTTTAAAGAGTATAACATTATTGAAAATGAATATCATATTATATTTGTGTGTGAAAAGTATTCTGTACTTAGAAACAAATATCTACTGAAGCACATCAAGCCAGTATCTTGTGAAAATTATCTACAGTTTATGTCATCAGAAAAGTATGATGTACTCCGCAGTTTATGTAATTATATAATGTCCATAAATTAAGAAACTCAGTCAATGAACTATAAAAGAGAGAAATCTGCGGATTGATTATTTTACTTTATTAGTATTGTACCACCATATCAGTACTCAAGATTATACTTGTATGTCATCTGCGCTGTAAAGAGATCAATATCATGTATTATGGGCCGAAGGCCTTCATACTGAATAAAAATCTGTCTGTCTGTCTGGAATTAGTTGTCCCCAGTCCTCAACCAAACCTTATTCATTATACTATGAAGAAAGGAATCTGTGTGTGAATGTGTCTGTGTGTCTGTCTCTGTGTATCTCTGTCTGTGTGTACAGTACCAGTCAAAAGTTTGGACATACCCACATTTTTTCTATGTTAAATAAAGGAATAGGCACTGTTTATTTTGCCATCATGTTTGCAGGGCATACTCACATTTTTTTTTTTTTTACTAGAGCAGTAATATGGCTATAATGACTTTGCTGTTGAGTGGCCGTCTATATTCCCAAAGATGTTTTGCATTTATGGTTTGCTTTTCCTTGACTTTTATACCAAATAAATTTGAAAACAGCTTGTCTTTAATTTGTCTGTTGGAAAATGGAATGAGCTTGTTTGTCTAGTTACTTTGCAAAAATTGGCTTCTTTGAGAATTCTAACATTTTGGAAACTATTCAAACAAGTAAATTATTCTCTTTTAACTTCTGACAGTTTATAACATAATGTATATTTTATAACATAATAATCTGAGATAATGTAGAAAAGTTCAGATGGTTAAATTTCTATAAAAACAGAGTGGCTGTGGCATTATCAAAGTGCATCCAAACTTTTGACTGGTACTGTATGTGAGTATTTATGTATGTATGTATGTATGTATGTATGTACAACCCCAATTCCGAAATAGGTGGGACGAAGTGTAAATTGTGATTAAAATCAAAATGCAATTTTTTTCAGATCACATGAGCCAATATGTTAGAACATAGATCACATTTCAAATGTTGAAACTGAGACATTTTACATTTTTATTCATAAAATGAGCTTATTTCAAATTTTCTGGCTGCAACAGATCTCAAAAAAGTTGGGACACAGGCAAAAAAGGGCTGAAAAAGCAATTAATATATAAAAGAATCAGCTTAAAGAACATTTAGCAAGTAATTAACTGGTATCAGGTGCGTGACATGATTGGCTATAAAAGGGATGTCTTAGAGAGGCTGACTCTCTCTGATGTAAACATGGCCAGAGGCTCTCCAACTCGTGAAGGCCTGCGTAAAAAAATTGTGGGATACTTCAAAAACAATGTTCCTCAATGTCAAAGGCTTTGAAGGTCTCATCATCGACAGTGCATAACATCATCAAATGACTCAGAGAAACTGGAAAAATTTCTTTGCGTAAGGGACAAGGCTGAAGACCTTTACTGGATGTCCTTGATCTTCGGGCCCGCAGACGCCACTGCATCACTTACCTTCATGATTCTGTCATTGACATTACTAAATGGGCCCAGGAATACTTCAAGAAACCACTGTCTGTAAACACAGTCTGCTGTGCCATCCACAGATGCCACCTAAAACTCTATCATGCAAAAAGTAAGCCATTGTTGAGCATGATCCAGAAGAGCCGCCGTGTTCTGTGGGCCAAGGCTCATTTAAAATGGACTGTAGCAAAGTGGCAAAGTGTCCTGTGGTCAGAAGAGTTCAAATTTGACATTCTTGTTGGAAATCATGGGCGTTGTGTCCTCCGGGCTAAAGAGGAGAAAGACCATCCCTCCGGTTATCAGCGTTCAGTTCATCAGCATCTCTGATAGTATGGGGATGCATTATTGCATATGGTGTGGGACACTTGCATGTTTTAAAAGGCACCATGAATGCTGAAAGGTATTTAAAGGTTTTGGAGCAACATATGCTCTCCTCCAGAGGACATCTATTCCAAGGAAGGCCTTGTGTATTTCAGCAGGACAATGCAAAACCACATACTGCAGCTATCACAACAGCATGGCTTCGTAGTAGAAGAGTCCATGTGCTGAACTGGCCTGCCTGCAGTCCTGATCTATCACCAATTGAGAACATTCGGCGCATAATTAAATGAAAAGTCTGTCAAAAAAGGACCCAAAACTCTCCAGCAGCTGGATTCCTGTATTAAACAAGAGTGGGATCAAATTTCAACTCAAGAACCTTGTCTCCTCAATGCCCAAACATCTCTACTCAGTGTTAAAAAGATGATGAGATGCTACACCATGGTAAAAAGGCCCTTGTCCCAACTTTTTTGAGACCTGAAGCAGCCATCAAATTTGAAATGAGTTCATTTTGTGGATAAAATTGTAAAATTTTTCAATTTTAACATTTGCTATGTTATTTCTGTTCTATAATTTATAAAATACTGGCTGGTGTGATTTGAAAGTCATTGTGTTTTGATTTTATTCACAATTTACACTTTGTCCCAACTATTTCAGAATTAGGGTTGTATATATGTACTCTGAATATCTGGATATGAACTGTATATCCTCATTGTAAAAAGGCTGAAAGCTCTCAAAGAACCCTTGTGCTGAGCAGTGTTACTCTACAGGGTTAAAGTGATTGCGCCTTTTGTTTTTTCATCGTATCTTATATTGTAAATTGATCTTGTAATTCTCTTAATAAAATGGTGTATTTGAAAGTTACTGGATTTTCATGGATTTCATAGAATGAAATTACAAAAAGCATAATCAGTCTTTTCACAATGCATGTAAATACTGAGGAGCCTTCTGGAAAATGTATTTTTTTTTTCTGAGAGTGTGGACCAAGGCTTTTCCTGAAATTGTTCCTTTTCGCTTTCCCAGGTGGAATGCACGGCTGAGCTTTCTTCGCCCCAGGATGGAAATCGATACCCGATTTCGGTACTACTTCCAGCACCCGTGGTCCCGGCTGGTGGTGGCCTACCTGGTGATCTTCTTTAACTTCCTGATCTTCGCGGAGGACCCCATCTCTCACAGCCAGACGGAGGCGCACATGATTGTGGTGGGGAACTGCTTCTCTTTCATTGTCAACAAGTACCCCGGCGGCGGCTGGAACTTCCTGAAAGTGCTGCTCTGGCTGCTGGCCATCGTCACAGGGCTGTTTGCGGGAAAGTTCTTTTTCCACCAGCGACTGTTTGGTAAGTTGTTGTGGCCTCTGCATTCTTCCCCCCTTTGACTCCCTGGGCTCTTTTCAATCGCTTATATTTACCTCATTAAATTGTTTCTTCGCACCTGTCAGCGCCTCCCAAAGGAAGTAGGGAAACTAGCTGTGGGAACGACGCAGTAATGGAGGAATCAAGAGGGCATGTTAGGCAAATAGAATTTTGTTTTTATTTAAAAATCAATTTCAGACAAGGCAGATGGAGAGAATTGGACCTACAAGTTGAACATGTGCAGCTAGCACCACAATTCATTAGACTGTGACACGTTTTATATTATCTTGGATATGTTGACTGAGTCAATCACTGGATCTGAATCCAGTTGAACCTGGATTTTACATCCTGAGGAGGAGACTGAAGGCAATAAGTCAATGAAACAAGCAGGAACTGAAGATGGCGGCAGTACAGGCCTGGGCATCGCCAGGGGAGGTACCCAGCATCTGGTGGTTTCTATGCATCAGAAATTTATGGCAGTCATTCCATGCAAAGGATATGCGAGCAAATATTTTAAGTGAGTACTTTACGCTACATTATATTAAATAGTCCAATATTTTGAATGCATCAAGAAAATGTGTGTTTTTATAAAAGGTGCTGTTATTACTGAGTGGTTCATCCAGTATGGATGAAAATACCCTCAAAGCACTTCAATCTCTTAGTAATTTTATCATGTCAAAGTGATGAGTGCAGAACCAAAACAATGTGTCCCTGTCCTATGAATTATGGTGCTCACTGTACATCATGCATTCTGAAAAAATGCTGCAAATCAATGTGCTTGTGTTTCCTTGTTGTCGAATCCTTTTCCAGACTCCTAGCTCCTTAAAGGAATATTTACTGGGTTAGACTGTACTGAAGTACAGTCTCATAATAAACAAATAAACACAGTGTCAGAGGGAATACAGCAAAGTTCTTTCCAAGGTTCAACACGTCATCTACTGGCTACCTGTCAAAGAAGCCCAATCATCTTACACATAATGATACGTGATGTTACCAATCATCACTGCCAGAAATCCATGTTCCTCTTTGTCTTTTCCTCTACCTCTTACTCATTGAAATGAAACAAACACAGGTCAAGGAGTCAGTTCCACAAAGCTGGATTACTGATTCAGCTGAATAACTGCACCCCCTAAAACCTGGAGCCATTCCAAGTTTTAAACATGTACAAGGTATTTTGTACTAAATGACTCCATAATCATGTTTAGAGGAATTGTCTCCCTACGTCGTGTTTCTTTCTCTTCTGTGGGTGAGAGGAGGAGCCAGTTTCAATAGCAGGATTACAGAGTTAGCTGGATAACTTGCTCTGTGGAACAGGCCCTTGGAGGACGTAAGGTGCGCTACGCTTACTCAAACTGCTGAGTGGCTTTCATTCACATAGACCATGTGACACTCAGGGAGCTTAAATGACTTGATGCGATTAATTTTAATATCCAATCCATTTTTAACAAACTAAACCAGGACCATCTTAAAACAGTAGTAGCACTAAGAGGGTTAGACTCCTCTTTAGTCTTTTTAAAGCCCGTCACTATGTCTCTGCTAAAATCAGATCTGTGGTTAACTGACCTGCCCCGCTTGGGCTGGCTTAATTTTAGATGTGTACAGTCATCGCGCATTGCAGTTGCTGTTTCAATGGCAGCTGTTTATTCTATAAATGACTGTGCTTTTGGCATTCAATTTCTCTACAGTTTAGCCTGATTCTCCCAATGTTTACTTTTGTGGATGCTGGATAGTTTTCTTTCATTCACCCGGACATGTTTTAATGTGGCCTGTCCGCTATTTATATCGAAATATGAGACCAATGTAGCCCAACTTATAAGAATTTATTTATAATTTTAACACACTTCAAAGCATTTTATACGCATTTTGGGCATTGCAGGTTCCTCTTGGGTGTTATGTCACAGCGAAGGGGGCTTTTGAATATTCCACGAGCCTCAGTCATGGTAGCTGTGTGTCAGTGGAAATATTCTGATTCGGGTCAGTGCCCTTCAGTTGAAGCCCCTCCCCTTCCCCCGCAGACACACCCCCACCACCCAACAGCGCTAAAGTGAGAGGGGAGGGAGCCCACAAGCCCGGGAGCGGTCAGGTGACCGCAGTTCCCTTCAGAAAGCTGCGCACCTCAGAACATGTGGTGTGCAACATATGTGGGCTCCAGGGGACCTGCACAGGGCTGGGAGGAACATTCAGTCAGGCTGTTACGCAATTCCAGAGATGGACACACACACACACACACACACACACACACACACACGCACACACAAACACCCTCGTACACACATGAATGCACCCGTACGCACATACACACACGTGTGCATGCAAACTCACGCACAGGCACGTATGCATGCAAGCACTCATGTGCAGTTACACACATAGCTCACACACATGCATACACGCACAAGCACAGACACTCACAAACGCACGCACACACACTCGCGCCATTCTGTCTGAGGACTGCTACGGTCATACTCTCGATCTGCACTGCAGATCTAGGGGAGGAAATGACTGGCAAATAAAGGCTCAAGAGAGACTGCAGAACTTTTTAGCTCAGTGGTGCATTGGGTCGTACTGTCAACTCTCTTTGAGACGGCCCTGGGGTCAAATCCCAAATTCCTTTATGTGTAGAGTTAACATGCTCCTCCCTGCATACACAAAGGCTTCCTCTTGGTACTGTGGTTTGTTTCCTAAGTTGAAAAAAAATGCACGTTAGGCAACAGGGGAAGGGGGAATACAGTGTCACTGTAAATGTGCTCTGTCAGCCTACCTGGAGTAAATAAAGTTTAAATCAAGTTTTCTCATGATCCAACACCTCAGCAGCAGAGTGCTGCGAATTATTGGCAGATTGTAGGCTGTGTAAAGATAGCAGTGCGTTCTCTTGGGCACCCGGATACACAGAACCATAAAACAACTCTTTCCACTGCAGTATCACATCTAAAGATATTTGTACCAATGCAGTGTCTTGGCATCATTGCAGATATTAAAAATGCTCACCTTGATCTCACTTTCTTTAGGTGACACAGCATTATACACAAGCTTTGACTGTCAGATTCAGGCAAAAAGAACTTTGTTTGGCACCAGAGCCGTATCCACTCGGGGTTTCATGCATATTTATGGAGCAGATCTGTCTTTTGCTCAGGGATAGAACAAGGATGTGTGGCCTTGTAGTCGATTTACTCATTAACGAAACAGTGGAGTTCCACCAGAGGCGTGTTCAAGATCGCAAGCGCCCCGAGTTCGTGCCTGCCTGCGCCTTTTACCATGATCTTGAACGAAAGCGGGTGCACTCTCAATCTTTCAAGATGGCGTCCTGCAACGTGCATGAAGTGATCGAACTAGCACTCCTTTCCGCATTATCTGAGAGCTGTGTTCATGTCTGGATGGTGATGTAAGCGTGTGTTTAGCTCTTCGTAGACCTAGACAACGGGGTTTGTTGCTTGTTAAACAGTATCTACCTGTCTGGCAGGTCGATTGAAATGTTTCAGATACACACCAAGTGTGTTTTGTGGACAAACTGTCATTACTTCTTGCCACAACTACGAGAGTCAGGTTGTTGGACGCCATATTTGCTCACTACAGAAACACCTCTAAATGGATCAACGCTTGAGCGTGGGGGCAGTCGGCGGGGCTTCCATGTCAGGAGACATGTGCACACAAGCTCAAGCAGGTTCCTGCTGTCTTGAACATGCCACAGGTGCACAGTGTGTTTGTAAGAAATAAGGGAGAAATGCTCAAGACTAAGTGGACTATGTCACTGTGATGTCTTACACTGAGTCTTCAGGATATGTGAGAGGCATTTTGCAACTAGAATCTACGCCGTACTGCCACGTTCAGATGCAGTATGGTTTCGTAACCAGTTTCTTATTCATTCCCAAAATATTTCTTAATTATCTAAATTACCCACAGCAATAAAAATGTTGCACTCAGAGAAATGTTAAGCAAATAAACATATATTTACTGTACACTAATGGGAAAAAAAATTTATTAATTTTGTATTGGCTTGGATTGTTAACAGGTCCTCAATGGTCTTCACTTGTGCCAAACTCAGAGGGGCAAGTGCGGTGCATTTTTCAACAAGACAAGGAAATAAGCCTTGAAAACAAAGCTTTATCTTGGCGGCCTGAACAATGCTGACCATGATTGGTGGACACTTTGATATATACTGACACACACGGTGAAAACGCAACACCCATATTTAATAACCAAGAAGAAGAAACAACTCAAGAAACAAAATCAAGTTTTGATTCAATTTTGATACGAATAGAAAAAGAATTTGATGGTCCATAACCCTGTAAAGTTTCATCACATCAATTCATTCATCTCATCAAATGTTTCCGATATGCCATTGTGAAAGCACATACCCTCCACAAACTGTCAGTAGCGAGTGTGTCCTCCCTGTGCTTGCACTCATGTGTGTAAACGGTGAGGCATTGATTTACGCTAAAATTGCACAGTTGCTTGGGGTATGTTCCTCCACTCCTCCTGTAGTGCTGCTGTCAACTCGGCGACGTTGCGAGGTTGACATGGACGCCGGTGCACACGACGATCCAGTTCATCCCACTGTTCAATGGGGTTAAGATCGCTTGAAATGGATGGCCACGGGTGAACATCGATCCCTGACCATCTGGTGAGGCGTGGAGTATGGGGACAGGCATTGTCGTGGTAGCATGTGAACAGTAATCGTTGTTGTCCATGGTTGCTAAATGGTGGTTGGAGAACTGGTCTTAAATCTCCTCCACATATCGCTGTGCTGTTTGACCTCCACAAATCACAACAGTTTCACCCCAAAATCTCACATTAATGGCAGCCCAGACCATGACACAACCCCCACCAAACCAATTTCAGAACACACCTGTCTTGATGACATTCATAGGGAGGTTGTGAACGCTTCATGTTGGTCAGTAGCAATGTGCCAGTCTGTTGATGGTGGAAGAACTGACCCTGAACCGGCCGGTAACATCTCTTTGAGATGATCGCACAAGCAGCATCCCCAAAGCTCACTCCCGCTGCTGTTCTGTAAACTGTGGCATTCTGACACTGATGCTGACGAGGATGAACCACTGTGCCTTTTATGCGTCCAATGTCTTGCTTTGCACTTGCAAGTCATTCAAGGGCTGAATTCAACCTGCTGCTAATGACATGACAAAGTTGTGTTTCGGAGAAGTGATCCCCTGACAGACACACAAACTGGGTTTGAACCTGGACTTGCACAAATTCCAGCTTTTAACCTTCATACCACTATAATTCTTCTGAGGTAATTTTGAAGGCTTGAAAAAATCAGCTAGAATTAAAAAAATTAGGCGTTGCGTTGTCACCGTGTTTCAGTATAGGTTGATGCACTCTTTAATCGAAGGGTTTGGATAAGTCTTTGTGATGTCATAAGTGAAATAAGCCCATTTTTCCAGCTCATAACATTACAAAACTATGAGCCTGATCAGGCACCTTTTCCGCAATTCAGAATACCATAGTTTGCTGGCTATCTGCTCGAAACAGAACCCAGAAGGGCTCTCTTTCCTACAGTCCATGTTCCAGAACTAATCTGCAACAGGTTTTACTCACTTTGAAGGGAACCAAGTGCAACACTTATTTCCATGAGGAAATGAGTTTACTCATACTAGGAGTACATTTAGAGAAGCAAGTTCCCCCACACTTTCTGTTTATGTGTAGGGATCAAGGATTAACAGTGTGCACACACCTCACCTTCTCATCGTCTCCATATAGATTCTGTAATCTCAGGAATAGTCGCCGAGCCACGACATGGCATGCCGGCAAAGCACTGTCAGGTCAGATTAATGTATGTAATCTTCTTACAGGCTGCATACATGCCACCCCTTATAATATCGCTTGTCTGAAAAAGACCACATCCATGGAACCATGGCCAGATCCAGGAGGGTGTAGAGTTAGGCTACGCCCCCCCCAGATTTTTGCCCCCCCAGCTCCTCCGGACTTACTGACATATACTTCAGCCCATTGACTGCATGCTTCAGCCAAAATCCAAAGGTCGTTCAAGCATTTCACAGTATTTTTTTAATGGATTCACTTGATGCTTCTGATTGGCTGGTTGACTACTGGCAAAGTATAGCTCCACCTCCTCCGTCACTGATGGGTTTCTTACAGCTCTCGTCATGTATCGAACGACTGTCAGCAGTGTTGGACAGGGATCTCTTGAACTTTTGATTGTACAATTATTTTTTTAAATAGATAATTATATACTATACCTTAATTTCAGTTTAAACCTTTATTTGTACTCTTTCACAGATACAGTCTTTCCATTAACATAAATAAGTGGGCAAGTAGGTCAGGCCTCAAATTAAGTTATTTTTAGGGCAGGGCCACTTGGTCTTTTAAAATTGGGGCACCTCGGCCAAAATGTCGGGCACCAAAGTGTCGGGCATCAATCTCAAATATATGGGACCAAGGAAGTCCCATACTCTTTGTAAAAAGTGCAGACAACCAAGGAAAAAAGTAAACTGAGGCACTCCGTCTTGAGGTAAAAAAAATTTTAATAATAAATTCCTTGTAGCAAGGCAACTGACAGACCTATCAACCAAAAAGTCTTCTTCCGAGTCTGGCAATCAATCAATCAATCAATCAATCAATCAATCAATCAATCAATCAATCAATCAATCTCAATTATATACGAGTGAAGTTGGCAAACAATGAATCAATCTCAATAATATACATGTGAGGTTGGTATTCAGTCTGTCACAACATGTATACAATAGAGGCCATATTGATATGTCGAAAAAGGAGCAGATGCACCCCACAAGAAATATAAACATGCAAAGAAGAAAAGGAACAAACCCCTCCTCAAAAAAAATGTTAATATATATCAATTGTTAGAATTTCTAACACAAATAAATCGTAATACATTACTAATGAGAATCAAAGAAATGGCAAAAAGTCTATCTCATCATTAAGTCCTGGGAGTTCAGTGACCTTTAGAGTAATGATCCAAGAAGTCTCTCGTTGAAGAAGTTTTTTTGATCTGTCCCCACCTCTTATGTGGTTAGGAATAACATCAATAGCGACCGCTTTCAAGGAGGAAGGACTTCCATGTCCTACTTGACCATAGTGGACAGCCATGTGATAATTAAAATTTTTTGTACGAGTTGCAGGTTTATGTTCCCCAAGTCTGTCTTTAAATCTTCTTTTCGTTCTCCCTACAAAGAAAGATCCACAGGGGCATTCTAGACGAAACAAAGAGGTGTTTCATTTTGCGAAGTGATTGATTTTATAGCTCTTATTAGTAAAAATATCTGCAAACCTATCAGTTTTAGAAACATTCTCAACGTGGCAACAATTGCCACAGGGAAAGCAGCCCGTAGGCTTGTGTTTTTAAAGCCACGCTGCGTTGGGTGTTAAATAACTGTGAACCAGTTTGTCTTGTAATACATGTTGTGACTAACTGAATACCAACCTCACCTGTATGTAATTGAGATTGATTGATTGTTTGCCAACTTCACTAGTATATAATTGAGATTGATCGATTGGCAGACCCTGAAGAAGACTTTTTGGACGATACACGTAGGTCTGTCAGTTGCCTTGCTCCAAGGAATTTATTATTAAAAAATTTTGTGCCTGAAGACGGAGTGCCTCAGTTTCCTTTTTTTCCCTGGTTGTCTGCACTTTAGAGTATGGGACTTCCTTGGTTTATATTTGAGATCTACCATTCACCTGTCAAGAGCAAAAGCCCTATTATCACCAAAAGCCCAAGAGCACCTATCAAGAAAAAAGCCCTATTATATCCAAGTAGCACTTCTTTTCTCTCTTTTTAACAAATTAATCAATTTTGCAAGAAAAATACTTGATAATGGAATTGTATGAAAATAAAACAGTATAAATCAATGATTAGGAGCTAGACAGTGCACTGAATTCCAAAATTTAATGATTTTTTAAAATTGTTGACAAAACTTTCTGCAATTTATTTATTGAACAATCAAGACCAATACATGACCTTTAATGAGAAATGATAATGAAACAGTAAATGCCTATTGTTTACATTTATAATTGATATGACATTGTAAGGATGCCAGCAAAAACTTTCAATGACTTCACAGCATTTATTTTTGCCATCCTTACCATTGTCACTCAGCTTTGCAACGTGCCTAACAACACCCCTAAGCCGTGACTACATTCAGAATATAGTACGGATTCTCGTGGCTTGTTGTTTAATGATCCTCGCAAGCTAATTGACTCAAATCTGTGCCGTATCAAGAGCTACACCAGTGCAGAAATTATAAAGACATATTTTATGTCGTCATTTATGCGCGGAAGAAAATGCTTCAGTTTTACGATGCAATGTGTAACAATGTTATCGAACATACATTAGACTGTCGTCAGTCCAATCAATTAGTCTGAGCAACTGTTGCTACCCGGGAGAAGCAAACTGCGTCTTTTGGGGTTCGCAGATACGTGTAGGAGTGTCGTCGGTCACACAAAGTGCTCAGAAGTCCACCTCAGCATGATGACCAGAGCTGCACAGCTCAGTGGCTGTGTCGTTGTGTTGAAAATTGCCACTATGGGTAATGTTGGGCACCAGAGCCACTTGAAAAAAGGGCAATCCAAACTGGCAGTTTGCGTAGTAGGGACTTACGGCCACACAGGGGGGCTACCACGGCAAGTGCCGCGAGGCCGTGGTATAATTCATGCGCTGAAGTAAGTATTCTGATAACTTGGTTACCCAGAACCACTTTTTTTCTACTTTGCGTGCAAGTTCACTCAAACGAAATAAGAAAAAGTGCGTCAATTTTTGATCAGCTAAGCATCTTCTAAGACACGAAAATTCATCAGGCCTAAAAAGAGATCAAACAATATTCTGAACGACGCACGCCACACCACGAGAACAGTTTTTCGGCCTATACAGCCGGTAAGCTAAATAGACGCATTCAGAATCGCCCTCAGTCTTCAGTAAACCTGCATGAACTCCAGGTGGCGCAGCGAGAGGAATGGCAAAACTTCTCTCAGGACCGGTGAGAAGACGTTGTCAGGCGATAATTGATGCTAAAGGTGGTCACACTCGATATTGACTCCTATTACAATCCTCTGCATTTTCTTCAGGATACGGGTACTCCATTGCTCGCTCGCGGCGGACTGGTAGACCGCTTGTTAACGTTTGATTTTTTTTTTTTTTAATTGGCTCAAGGAAATGTTTAAGAAGAAAAATAAATGGTACGTTTAATGTTAATTCTTCAAATTTTTTAAATATTTTATATGTCCTTATTTTATATGTGACATAACCATAATATCCCAGTATTGTTATGAGCAGTGTAATTTCCTCAGCTCAATTAAATTAAAATTCAACTTTATTTGTACAGCACTTTTCAATGGAGTGTCACAAAGACAGTTTCCAGAGTACATAACCTGATCTAATCCCCACTAGAGCAAATGAGGCAAAAGCCTCCCAGGAGGGAGGAAAATAATCTCAAACGATGGTGAGAAAAAACTCCCCAGTGGGAAAAAATCTCAGGAGGAATCCGGCTACAGTGGGGAGGCTCATCCTCCGCTGGCCAGCAAGCTAATGAAATTGGATAGCAGCCTGATAAAAAATCCTAATAGTTTTCTACTTTGCCTTGGAAAGCTTCACCGGCATAAAATTTAAATGAAATATACAGTGATCAATTATCGATAATTAATTAATGGGTTAAGGGTCAAAGGCAATTTTTGATCATTCTTGTAAAGTATGTGTTTTGAAATTTAATTTAAAAAAATTGTTTGTATTTTGTATCATCCGAAAGGGCATGCAATACTCGGCCATGATAATGCAATGAAGTAATTATGAATGTTAAACAGGCTTTTGGCAACCCCCAATATCATCCTTAAACAGCACTGAGAATCGATGCAAGAGCTGTGACATCACGCCAGTGATAATTAAGGCAGTGCCGGGCACCTAAAAGTGAGTGAGTGTATTGCGAATTTGCTTGTTAATTAAGAGAAATCCAAGTAATTAGCCATCCATTGGATTGATGTGCAGGTTCAAGTAATGAATTATAGCAGGGTTTGAAAGAAATTGACATTTTTAATGGATTTCGACATCTTGCTTGCAATGTAAAATACACATACTATCACCTATGAGTCGTGGGAGGTGTATCTTTTTGCCGGCGTGTGTTTGTTTGTCTGTCTGTCTGTCTGTTTGTTAGCAGGATATCTCAAAAATGGCCAAATAGATTTTAACCAAACTTTGCAGGATGTTGGGTTTGGCATATCTATGCCAAATTATAGCTGCGATATAGGCCAAAGTACAAATCCAGCTATGCTGCCAGAGATTTCAAGTCTTTCCAATGGGCCGGATTTCCGATCAGTGTGCTTTTGGGTTTTGCTGCCACCTGCCAGTGGAATGCAACAATACCCTACATCAGCCAACGAAAATAACTAATGCACAGAGTTGCCTTGGCCTGGCGGAGGTGCTGCGCTCTCTGAGTGGTTTCTAGTTTACAATAAAACAAAGATAACATTTCAAATGTTGAAACTGAAAAATTTTATATTTTTGTCCACAAAATGAGCTTATTTCAAATTATCTGGCTGTGACAGGTCTCAAAAAAGGGCTGAAAAAGCAATTTAATATACTGAGTCAAAAAAGGAACTTCACACTCATAAATTCGTAAATATTTTCTTGAAACTTTTTATAAAAGAGTTTTTATTATCACTAGGGGTAAATGCATTGTCAAAGACATTATGACACACATCAACTCCAACGTGCTCAGGTACATAGCACGTGCGAGCGTACTTTAAGCTAAAACCATGTTTTCTTGTGCTCCTATTCACGTGACCATATGAGAGATGTGCAACTGAGCTCACGTTAGCACGTTAGTATGACATCTTGGAAAAACAAGTTTTTACAGTTAATTATTCGTTGATTTTCAATGCTGTGGCTGTCAAACATTCAGCGTGAACATGCCATTGGCATGCTGAATATGGAAAAGTCCGTCACTGACGTTGCAAGGGTTATGGGTTGCAGTCGACAGACTATCCATGATCTTTGGACACGTCTCCAACAAACTGGCACCACAGCTGACTGACCTCGTTCTGGTAGCCCACATGTGACATCAAAAGCAGAAGACCAACAAATTGTCTTACGTCATTTGCATAATCAATTTGTCACTGCAATATCCACTAGGAATGAATTGTTTAGAGGTTGTGTGACTGCCCAAACCATACGTAATCGACTGTGCACTGCTCTTCTTCAAGTTGTAACTTATCATTTTTACTCTTGGACATTTCCATAGCATTTCCGGTGGAACTGGTTACATTATGGACATTATTTTTATGATACACCATCTTTAATGAGTACAGAATTAAATAAAATCATTATTTAAAACCTCATTTCTTGTATGTTCAACTTATCGACTTCCAAACGAGTGTGAAGTTTTTATTTTGGCTGAGTATATATAAGAGAATCAGCTGAAAGAACATTTAGCAAGTAATGAAGTTAACTGCCATCAAGTGTGTAACATGATTGGCTGTAAAAGGGATGTCTTAGAGAGGCTGAGTCTCTCAGAAGTAAAGATGGCCAGAGGCTTTCCAGCCTGTGAAGGCCTGCGTGAAAAAAAATAGTGGAAATACTTTAAAAGCAATCTTCCTCAACAAATTGCAAAGGCTTTGAAGGTGTCATCATGGACAGTGCATAACATCATCAAAAGATTAAGAAAAACTGGAAAAGTCTCTGTGCGTAAGGGACAAGGCAAAAGACCTTTACTGGATGCCCGTGATCTTCGAGCCCTCAGACGCCTCCGCATCACTCGCTGGCATGCTTTTGTCATTGACATTACTGAATGGGCCCAGGAATACTTCAAGAAACCACTGTCTGTAAACACAGTCCGCCATGCCATCCACAGATGGCATCTAAAGCTCTATTGTGCATAAAGGAAGCCATTGTTAAGCATGATCCAGAAGTGCCAGCACGTTCTGTGGGCCCAGGCTCATTTAGAATGGACTGTAGCAAAGTGGAAAAGTGTCCTGTGGTCAGATCAGTCCACATTTGACATTCTTGTTGGAAATCATGGGCGTTGTGTACTGCGGGCTAAAGAGGAGAAAGACCACCCCTCCTGTTATCAGCATTCAGTTCAAAAGCCAGCATCTCTGATGGTATGGGGATGCTTTAGTGCATATGATGTTGGACACTTGCATGTTTTAAAAAGCACCATGAATGCTGAAAGGTATATAAAGGTTTTGGAGTAACATGTGCTCCCCTCCAGACGACATCTATTCCAGGGAAGGCCTTGTGTATTTCAGCAGGACAATGCATAACCACATACAGTAGCTATTACAACAGCATGGCTTCTTAGTAGAAGAGTCCATGTGCTGAATTGGCCTGCCTGTTCACCAGTTGAGAACATTTGGCACATAATTAAATGAAAAGTCCGTCAAAGGAGACCCAAAACTCTCCACCCGCTGGAAGCTTGTATTAAACAAGAGTGGGATCAAATTCCAATTTCTACACTCAAGAAACTTGTCTCCTCAATGCCCAGACTGAGACCTCTGGTCTTCAGCTACTCTTTTGTTTACTCCGGGGCCATGCACATGGTCTGTAGCTACTCTTGTTTACTCGAGGTTCTTCATTGCAGCTTGAAATGCTTTTCTCATTTTGTAAGTTCCTTTGGATAATATCGCCTGCTAAATGACTAAATGTAAATATTAATGTATGAACATACTTAACATTTTGAATAAGAAATGTCATTGCATTTATTTTATATTTTTTTTGCTTGAGTGTATGAGCATGTGGAGGGATGAGTTTGGGGGGTCTTCGGGGCTCCGTATACCCAACTCAAGAAACTAGACCACCACTGTGTACCATTACATCCCCCCAGAAATTTTCACTGCACCCCAAGTCAAAGCAGGCTGCATTCGGCCCTGCATGGAACTTTACTAGATGATTGACATGCAGATCATTTATGCTTTGGTTAAAAAAAAAAAAAAAACTTAAAAATGTTACTTCCTTTAAAAATAAAGAAATTAATGGCATGTTTGATTACATTTATGAGTCCATTGATGCAAATGGGTTTGAAAAAGATCCCAGCTGGCACAACTGTTTCTGTATGGCGATCAGTAAAATTATTTCCTTCTCGAGATCGTACAGTTCTTGCTTCTTTAGTTTGCCTTTGGGTTCACCATCTGGGCCCTGTCAGATGCCATCTCACACACTGAGTCAGAGTAGACTGAGGCTGCTAAGTATCTGGAAACTATTTTGTTTACTGTATGCCTGGTTTCAGCTAAATAAATGCTAAAATGAAAGCAGAAGGTGCTTAGCTTTGCCTGCAGAAAACTCCAATCGTTTCTCTGACACTTAATCAGTCAAGCAGTGGAGCACCAGCCTTTGTTGTCAGCTGGTTCACCTGGTTGCTCTACTAGTTTCAACAGCCCTGACCAACTTCGTTCAGCGAGAGATAGACTATGTGCTGCAAGAGGAGTCAAAAACATAGCATAAAACACCCTTGAACCTGGTTATAATACCAGCTGGTTTTGGTTGGAATTTTCAGCTGGCTAAGGTCAATGCTCTAGCCAGGTCTGAGTGGATTGTAAACATACCTCTTCTGTCTGGGTGAACCACCACGGTGGAGGAACATCAAAGAAAATGTTCAAATCCGATGGAGGGTGGACATGTTCAAGGCCTCTTCCAAAAAAATGTTTTTTCCTTATGTGTGAGAGCTGAGTAAACAAAAAAGTTATTGACATGGGAGCTAGACAGAAGAACTGACGCTCAGGTTGTGCTGCTCACTGATTTACAGACAGGCAGTCTCAGAGGACCCCACAAAGAGGGGTCCTTCCAGCAGAGAGAGGTTTTAAACCAAGGTTTTAAACTAGGCCACATGGCAGTGGGCACTCTGTACCTATACAGATTGTTATGTAATCTAGCATCAGTTTGTATCTGTCATCTGCTCCTGCACTAAGCCATCTGTAATGTGCAGGGCTTTTTTAAAATATTTAAACACACTTTTCATTGGGCTGTGCCTGTGACATCCTTGTGTGTTCTGGCTTCCACCGCTACAAATCCAATGCTCAGTTTAGGTTTTTCAACAAATTAAAATTGTTTTCTTTTTTCTCTTCACAGAGCACGGGATTGGCTTAATTTTTCTGCTTTTTCTTTGAATTCTTTATGATCTACCAAATGGTCAGTTTTTATGGCCAGGTGCCCTTATTTGCAAAAATAAGGAGCCAACTGAGTCACCTAAATTTTTATACCTCTTTTAATGCAATCATTTGCAATAAAGTACAATAAACTTAATGAGAATATGGGGACTTTTATTCATCATGGCATGTGTAGCTATTTCCAATATAATGTGGGGAAACAATCCCTTTAAACATAAAAAAAGCATAATTATAAAACCTTAACAGCTCGTTAAAATTCTGCTACTGTAATTGTGGTTGGTTGGGAAAACTAGCTTACACTGTTGATCCCCTGGACTGAGTTTGAGATACATAAATGGCCTCCTTGTTTATCCAGAGTATTGTATAAAGGTCTTCTCAGCCCTGTGGTCCATTATTCCCATATGGCAAGCACATCTGTGTTTGAGAACAAACAGGCAGCGACAGTGCTTACCTGCGTCTGTAAAGCAGCACATCTGATACCTTTATCACTCACACACAATGAGTTGTGTTATGCTCCCATGAGTGGACTTGACTTTTTCAAACTCTCATTATGGCTTCATTCTCAGTCTCCGCTAAGAGTGTTTCTGTATCCTTCCAAGAGTAGTGATTGCTGATAGGAATTGTTGCATCAGAATATGAATGTTTCGTCAACAACTTTCAAATCACATATTCGTAATCTTACACTTTTTAGGTTACATTTGTGTTACATAATCTGTTACATTGCAAATTAAGCTGTCCAATCAACTTGACGAACGTACTTTCCATGCGGTTATCAGAAGTGGTTCCAGCTGAGTTGGGAAAATAAAAGTCCTTCTTTGATTTTTTTCAGCACATTTCTTCTGCCAAAAAGGGGGAAGTAATTAGCGAAATCAGTTACATAGATAATTTCACTGGGGAAAGAGAAACATGGCTTGATATTTAGTATCTGACCCATTGATTTTCCACCTTTGAGGACCAGCAAAGTGAGATATTACGGTATGGTACCGCAGTAAGGTACAAAAGTGGTGGACTATGGAAAAGCAAACCAGATCCAGGGGTTTGGTACCAAAAGTACGGTTCCGAGGGTACTATACCGAAATTACCCCAATGGAAACGCGGCTATATGGGTCATTTGAAGCTGATACTCAGACTCAAGTTCAATTATGACTGCTGGGGGAAGTTTGCAATGTCACGTAGCAAGTTTCTAACGCAGAATCTTGTGGCTTCAGCTCAATTTATGAGTGTGTGCATATGTGTGTGTGTGTGTGTGGGGGGGGGGGGGGGGGGGTCAGGAAGAAAGTACCTTCTGCTTTTACAGACAGCTGTAACATAACTAAATATGAATCTCCCCTACATCTGACTCAGAATACTCCTGCATCCCCTGACATTCTGAACTGAAATCAATCCACTGCCCTGTGGGATCGTGGGATATGTAGTCCTACTCTCGAAAGTGCAACTGGCAGAAGATGATGACCTGCCAACTATCCAATTATTGAGCCAAAGAAGTCAAAAGTAAAAGGTCAGGGCGCAGCCTTTTGTGTATTTCATTGTGTACTCGAACAATATTTTTTTCTGATACTGTGAATTTGAACTCTTTTATAGTGCAACATTTATTATTGTTGCCTAATAGTTTAACAAGGCACAAATTCAAAGTCTCCCTAACTCAAATCCTTGGGGGCAGCCGTGCGCACTGGTTTTTTATGTGTTCATGCGCTCGATTGCTGAAGTCATCGATTGAGTCGCAGTGGGTGTCAGTAATCAGCATTGGCGTCGGCCCCTGGCAGAGCTCCACTGGAGGGGCAGCTCATCGATCATTGGCGCATGCTGTGGAATCCCCAGCGGCCGGCGCCATGTTTGCGTCTCCCAGACGACCGGCGGGGAGAGGAACTGTGCTGAGACTGCAGGAAGTGACTCTCCTGACCTCTCGCTCGCTCTGTCTTCATCACTCTCTCGCCATCTTCCTTCATCTATCACTCTGGTCTTATCACTCTGTCTGTATTCATTACACTCAAACTGATATCGCTGTCTAAGTATTGTTCTGGGATTAATTAAATAATGTGTATCCAGGACTAGCATAGTCCACTAATGAATTGCAGCTTGTCATGCATTTTAGTTACTTATACGTAGTTTACTAGCTAATGTTGCAAACTTTATGCAATGAGGAGAGACTTGCAGAAATGTATGTTAAAAGCCAAATAAAAGCCAAAATACCAGAATTTAATAAATTTTTTTCACCTCTTTCATGCTTAAATTGTTCATGTTCAGGGATTTCACTTGTTCAAACTACTAGCCGAAGGTCCTTCCTAGCCGTGTCTGATGCACGTTTGACTAGCTGTTTCATGATGTCATCATTGCAGAACTACTATTCATTGGTGGAATATGTTTCTCCTTGGTAAGCATTATTTTTTGATGAGGGAAGAGCACCTACACAGTGATATCAGATTGTCAATTTATTTCACCTACTCTTTTTTGCTTTATTGCTCTCTCTCTCACTCTCTCCATCCAACTCTCACTTTTTCATCTCTGTTCTGTTCTCTCTTGGTCTCTCTCTCCGTTTTTCTCCAATTCCCCCTCTCTCGTGCTGTCCATCACTCCCCTGTACTTCTCTCCCACACTCCTCTTCCTCTCCATCTCCCCCCCTCCATATCTCCCCCTTTACCTCTCTCCCTCTCTCTTCCTCTAATATACCTACCTCCCTCTTTCCCACTATACCTGTCTACCTCTCTGTCCATCTCGACTTGTTTACCTCTCTCTCTCTCTCTCTCTCTCTCTCTCTCTCCAACCATAACCCTCCCAGACTGAACCTCCCAAATCCTAATTCAAAATGCTTTTTCCTCTGGCAAAAAATATATTTGTAAATATTGCAGAAGCAGACAAAAAATTCCTTGAACAGGAAGGAACACCGATGCATTATTAATAAATGCTCTGAATAACCGATGACAGTAACAGCAGCTTCAAAAGGACAGGCTTCCAGTCAGAGGAGCGCTGCAGAGGGCTCTTATGTGCGTCTGCCAAGTGAGGGAGAGCAGAGACCAAGGTGCGCTCTCGCCAGAGATAAAAAGCCATGAAACCTGAAACGAAAGCCTCAGAAGTAAACATCCCCCTTTCCTCTCACACCAGAATATCGCCTTTCAAACTGTGCCGCACAAGTTCTCTGTGCTGGGCCCAGCTAAGCGCCAGGAAACTGCAGAGGTTAGCCCCAACTTCCAGTCATTGTACTTACTGACAAACCTGAGGTATACAAAATGGAGAAGTCAATCCATACATCCATCATCTCACCATCCATCCATCCTGGTCAGTGTCACAGAGGGCCAGAATATGATGATAATAATAATAATAATAATAATAATAGTGCCCATTATGGAAATCTACTCCAGATCATACCTGCTTAGAACATTAATGACAAGGTTGTACGCCAGGGAATTTATTTTCAACAACACTTATGTTCCACCAGTTTTAATAGCAAGTGCAGGGCAAACTGCTTATTTTTGTACCTAAGAAAGGAGCTGCTTAAGTTACATATTTTTTCTTGCATTGCCAGGTTGTTCCTGTGCTTCAGTGCAGGTTTGATTGTTCAGTACATCTCAAAGTGCTTTAACTGCATGGCATATATACTCAGCGCCATTTAAAACGCACGGGTGAGGTGTGTACTGTATTTATGGCAAATTGAAGAATCGATTGATTTTTATTGCTTTTCCAGTGAGGCACGAGAGGAAATAAAGAAAAGCGTGTGGTATTGTAATCCTGATGTGCACCACGTGCACGCGCCAAGCATTTCAGTAATAACAAACCATTGAGCTGTTCATTATGTGTACAGTGACACATGACTTGTTCCTTTTGGTGTGGTCAATAGCCTACATAAAGCCAACAAAAAAAAAAGAAAAAATGCTACTGCATCAAGAAAATGGAACGGCTTGTGACACAGGAGAGAGAAAAAGAGCCTTTAGCATGTTAAGGGCAGATCTCAGCCACCGAGAGGTGGTGCGTCATTTGCACTGTCACCGTTCAACTATAAGTCGGCTGTCTATCTGAGAATGGAACACAGGCACTGTCACTGACCAACCCCACTTAGGGCAGCCATAAGTGATGATGGCAGCTCAAGAGCGCCACATTTGGTTACAGCCTGTACGTGACAGATTCCGGACAGCAACCAGAACTGATCATGAGATGAGGGGTCCGAGACGATTGAGGGTGAGCACAAGCACCGTTTGATGCAGTCTATGTGAGCAAAACATGTGTGCACAGAGCCCAATGACACACCACCTGTCGACGGCTGAGATCTGCCCGTAACATGCCAAAGTCTCTTTTTCTCTCCCCTGTATCACAAGCCGTTCCAGTTTCTTGATGCAGTAGCATTTTTTCTTTTTTTCGTTGGCCTTATGTAGGCTATTGACCACACCAGAAAGAACAAGTCAAGTGTCACTGTACACATCACGAACAGCTCAATGTTTGTTATGACTGAAGTGCTTGGCGTGTACACATGTTGTGCGTCAGGATTACAATACCACACACTTTTCTTTATATCCTCTCATGCCTCACTGGAAAAGCAATAAAAATCAATCAATTTTTCAAAATGCTGCAAATATAGTACATCCCTCACCTGTGCGTTTTTAATGGTGCTGAGTATATTTTTTACTCACCTTTCATCATATTTCTTTTTGTTATTGTGTGAAATAGTTTCTTTTAAAAGCAGAAATTGAGTCTATCAGGTTCAAAAGGAAACAAAAATAATTCTCTATTTCAAACATTTTTTGCTGACAATAATACATTTGCTGCTTACCCTGTACAAACTCCCTTTGCAGACAGATGAAAACCTCCTCCTTCAGATAGCCTGTAATGGAATCATGATGCCTTGTTTATATGTGCATTGGCCTTGTCAACTCAAGTGGGTTCATCAAATCCAGTGACTTTATTAAAACCTGAGGAATATTAGGCCTACATAAAATACTGGTGGAGATCCCAAGTTGTTCAAAGATCCAAAATATGTCCCGCTGAATTACACTGAAATGTGTATAAGATGATGCACAAGATCTAAATATTTTCTCTTTTACGTAAAGGAGCATGTAACCAACATGCCATCCTGGATCTGAATATTTCCCTCAATAGAAGTGTGATGTGGCATCAGTGAAGCATTGCAACCAGCAGATAAAGATAATGTACGTAACTTTGTTCTACAATATGGAAAACAGAACGCTTTTGCTAATTTTAACCTATTTATTAAAGGGAAATTCTCGCAAAAATCAGAGATTGTGAAATTACAGCTTTAAGTGAGGAGGGTTGTTCAAGATGTGAAAGCCGCGCAATTCAATCAGCGCAGTTCATTGTTAGCCACTAGATGGAGACATATCCTAATATTTAACTGTTAGACTGGCAGTTATTGTATCTTTTGGGAATGTTCTAGATATTATAAAGAAATTGAAGTGTATTATTTTTGAGTGGACTAATTCGTTTTTGTATTATTAGTATTATTATATTTTGAGCGGATAGTATCCTCAAGTTTCCACAGAAAACTCTAATATAAAAAGCATAATGCCTGAATAACCAAAATATATAAATACAATGCAAAACAAAGATAGATTAGCAATGTTGGAATTAAATTTTGGCTTGCATTGGCGCGTATTTACTTTGTTTGATTTCTTTTTAATTTCCAAAATTCCAAGCATGCACAGTAATCATGACACAGCTCCTTTTAGTCTCTGCATCCTGCACCTGTTGCCTGTGTTCAGGCTAATGAGTACCCAACAGATTGGTTTTCCAAACAAGCTGGTGTGAAGCAGGATGATGTTGTCTTTAACAATTGTTTTCAATTACTTTCAGTGGTCTCTTCAATTTCTAGCTTCTAGTCTTGGAGCTAAAGTTGATGATCAGATTGTGGGTATATTACTACACAGATCAGTGCTATATGCAGATGACTGAATTTTTCCTATGGAATGAGAAAAAAGATGTGCAGATTATGCTAAACATTGTTGCACACTGGTGCTGGAAATGGAGACTAGTGGTAAATCAAGATAAAATGTAAATAGTACATTTAGGACCAAAATTACAGAAGTTCTGTTGGTGTTAGGGTGCTGTGCTGGAGGGAGCCAATTGCTGGACCAAAGATGAGCCACTAGGGCATGTTTGTAATGAGGAGGATTCTGAGAAATGGAAGAGGGCTTGGAGGACCTACTGCACCTAATTATTTACTCACTGATATTTAAGTTCTCTGGAAGAGACATCAGGGAGGAGAACTTGAACTTAGGGTATGCAGTTAGGGGAAAACCATCAGAGCAACTCCTCAGAGTAAGAGTAAGGTGAGATTAGCATCTAATATACACAGGCCAATCAGATAGAAGGGAGTAAATATGGCTGATCACATTAAGAGCAGTTAATAAGAGAATCAATCAATTAACAGGAACAAAACCACAAAACCCACACACTGGTGGAACAGAGGCAGAACTAATTAGGAGGGTACAGGGGTTCAAACAGTTGATTTTTAATTCATGTCCAATAGTGTTTTCATATGCTGATCAACATGAATATTTTGGCTTGACCCTGACTGAGTATATGTCATTTAATTTAATGATGCTGTCAACGCTCTAGCTCAATCAGCAGGCAGCTGGGATCTGTATTGATCAAAGTTAAATATTGTGGTCATTTCGGTTTCCAATATTTACACACAACTTCACAATTCATGTATGTGTCCTTTGTCTGATTATGCTCTTGTCACTTGGGGTTTTCGTGAACATATGCATTGTAACACTGTGTATCATAGCGCTATTTGATCTATTCTTGGAGTTGATAAATTCACTTAAGTTTTTGGCATTAGTGGAGCTACGTATTCCGTGAATGTCCGGCGAATATCGAATACCAGACCAATTTTACTGCGGTAGCTACGGGATGGGAACCTTTAATCGGCAGACTTAAATGCCACAGTATTCAGCTTTGGCATAGTTTAGTGACGATTTCTGAACAGAGACTCGCAAAAAAGATATTGAATTGGGACATCTCACATGGTCATCTATGGGCACAGGAGTGGAAATCCTTATTCTATTTAAATGATTTGTCATTTTTTTTTCCAGAACAGGTTACTCAATTATATTTGGGAGATCAGAGGCATGTATAAAGAAAAATGCTGCATGGTGTGAGCAAAAATTACTGACGTATTGTCTCATAAAGAATAGGTACAGTGCAGAGCGCACGGTGAAATATAATTTAAACAAAAGACAAAGATCCTTTTGTGCACAGTTACGTAAAGGAAGATTATCATTATCCCTTGGAGACCAGCAGGTTTAAAGCCAGTCCAGGGGAGTACAGACTTTGTTGTGTGAACTGGGTTTTATGTGTCACTGCCATGTCCATGTCAACGTACGGGGTGTACTTTTTACTGAAATGTCCTCCATTTGGCTGATTTGTAATGGTAGGATGATTATGAAAAACTTTATCTGCGCTTCAGAAGTGGAAAATTTTCCTTTGTCAAGCTAAGGAGAGAAGATATGCTGCAGAATATTTTAATATTTCAAGGCCGAGCTCTAAAATAATAAGTACTTTTGTAATAAAATGGAATGTAATGCCATATTTTGACCTCTGCTACTGTACTTTTGGTGTCTTGCAAACTCATGAGGATTGGGCACTAAGTGTAAATGACACAAAAATTAAATTAATCAAATCAAAGTATAATCAATTATGCTTTAAAATCATAGTTCACTTTCTGAGGTATTAGGGAATCATGCTTGGTTTTTTGCTGATATAAACATGCAGCAAGACTATAGTAAATCAGTCATGTACTGCTCGCGCTTTAACTAAATTTTTTCAGGGGAATGTGAAATTTATGCACACATTTATGTAGTAGTGGGTGTTTGAGTTTCTGTGTAGGAGCTGTGAGAGTGTGTGTACTTGTGTGTGTGCGCTTCTGTGTGTGTGTGTGTGTGTGTGTGTGTGCGCGCATCATCACAGTTCAAATGTGTATGTACGCACATGTACTAGTGTGTGTACAGTGTGTGTATGAGTGCATGTTCATGTGTGTCTGCATGTGAATTGTGAGTGTGTGTATGTGCAGTGTCTGTGCAATGTCTGTGCATATATATGTGTGTGTTTGGTGTATATGTAGATGTGTTGAGTTGAAGCAGCCCTTATCGGAGCTCCTTGCGCAGAATGGAGATATAACTGAGAACAGTAGGCTGCAGAGTAGTGATTCAGCACATTATCTCCCTGACAGAAAACAGCAGACCAGATTACATTAAAATCCACATCCCCAATACAGCACTGCCCTTGAATAACCCTCAGGGTAAGAGTGAGGGGAAATTAATTCTAATCAAATTATCCTGTATTGACTTTCATGTAAAATTACACAAAATCATGCCCGTCTGCATGACCCTGTGCAGTTAAAATAAGAATAAAACTACTATAATTACAAAATAAAACTGTGTACTGTGATTTCAAGCCAATGTCACTCAAGTAAAAGATTTGAAAGATTAGTGGCAATCAGTGACGTGCTGTCGGAGGTCAGTTAGGGTAGGAAGAATCCTCACCGTTAAACAAGTGATAACTCTATTACTTCACTTGATTAGCAATCTGAAGATTGATTAACTAATTTATAAGACTAAATGGCAGAATGGCGAGCCAGTTCCATCTACGACATTACTGCTCAGTGCATCGAACTTAAAATGCTCACGAGACAGCAAGTTTGTTCATATTTGCTAAGAGGAAACCAATTCAATGCCTTTACAAATATTAAAACCTTTCTTATGCAGCGTTCAATGTGTGGTCAGTATGTTTACGATAATATTTCCCCCCTTAAGCACGTACTTTTTAATGCCATTTTTAAAAAAATTGGGAGTTTATTTTCAGTCTTCTTTCATAATCGGATAAACAAAAGATCAAAACAATATACGTTATTTCCGAGAAAGTTGAGATTTTTTCCAAATTAATTATTAAGATTTTCTTCCTTGCAGTCTCGAATCAAAGCATAAAGGTAAATTAATCTTATTGTCGTTATCACCTCTTAATCATTACAGGCTTAATTGACCAGAAAAAAAGGTCAAATTGATTGATTGACAGTCAGGCATAGTACGTGGAAACAGGTTGACAAAATCTACCCTGACCACACGTGCCTGGTGGATATATTGATTTTGACAGTAATACTGGTCTCTGTAGCTGTATTGGCATTAACTTGTGGGGATCTGGTACTAGTCCAGCCTTGTAGGATGTTCATACAGAACCCCAAAGTCACTAAACCACTGCACAGACAACTGGTCACCTGGACACCATGTCAAAATGGTGTTTCCTATGACAAGACACTCACAAATATGCCTTCGGTGCTTTGTGAATTTTTAGTTGCTAGTCGAGTGATCAACCGTCAACACGATAAGGCAGACTCCTAATAAATGCAATTAGCTCTGTGGTGTTGATTGCTGATCTGATTTTGAGCCACATGTAATTATCAGTGAACAGGTTACAATGAGAGATGGGGTGTCTGCCTGTAGATATTTGGCAATCAGGGGTCTCATCCATCTCTGCTGCAAATCCAAATGGAACCGATTGGAAAATTCAAAATCGCGGCGAGACTGGCTCTCATTGAATGATTGAGTGAATGAACGATTTCACTTGAGTAAAAACACAGAGCTAATTAAGTAATTCCTCTCACCTTTCTGTATGAATACTTCAGATGGTTGCTGAGGTCATTTTCAGCACTGTGACTGAAACAGTCTTGCTATGCCCAGAATAGTTTGACTGCATGTTGAAATGGTTACTGTTCTACCAACTGTGATGGTATACTTAGTCTAATAGAGAGTATTTTACTCTGGATAAAAATGAGTGAACCATTAAGGGATTGTTGTATTGAATTTTCTTGCCCAGCCTCTATGCCCTTGACTGACACGAGGTTTCATTTAGAAAAGTGTTACGATGTCATGCCTGTTAAGATGCAGCCAGACTTCATTCTACAACCAAACGTTGAATCAATTAAAAAAAAAAGTCCACTTTGAAGGCAATGAGGATTTTTCAGCAGGAGAGGCTGGTCCTTTGAGGCAGAGAAGGCTGTGTCTCCTCTATTAAGTGATAAGGAACATCTAATTATGGGTGAATTGCCAGGTAAAGATTAATATTGATTTAATAAACCATTAAAACCTGGCGGACTAACACAAAAACATCTCTGTACACAAAATGCAGCCCCTGCAAATATACTGAGTCAAAAAAGAAACTTCACGCTCATAAATGTGTAAATATTTTCTTGAAACTATTTATAAGAGTTTTTATTATCACTAGGGGTAAATGCGTTGTCAAAGACATCATGACACACATCAACTCCGACGTTCACAGGTACGTAGCACGTGCGAGCGTACTTTAAGCTAAAACCATGTTTTCTCGTGTTCATAGTCACGTGACCATATGAGAGATGTGCAAGTGAGCTCACGTTAGCACGTTGGAGTGACATCTCGGAAAAACAAGTTTTTACCGTTAATTATTCGTTGATTTTCAATGCCATGGCTGTCAAACATTCAGCGTGAACGTGCCATTGGCATGCTGAATATGGAAACGTCCGTCACTGACATTGCAAGGGTTATGGGATGCAGTCGACGGACTATCCATGATCTTCAGACACGTCTCCAACAAACTGGCGCCACAGCTGACCGACCTCGTTCTGGTAGCCCACGTGTGACGTCAAAAGTAGAAGACCGACAAATTGTCTTACGTCATTTGCATAATCGATTTGTCACTGCAACGTCCACTAGGAATGAATTGTTTAGAGGTCGTGTGACTGCCCAAACCATACGTAATCGCCTGCGCACGGCTCTTATTCAAGTTGCGACTTACCATTTTTACTCTTGGTGATTTCCATAGCATTTTCGGTGGAACTGGTTACATTACAGAAATTAATTTTATGATACACCATCTTTAATGAGTACAGAATTAAAAATCATTATTTAAAACCTCATTTGTTGTATGTTCAACTTATCGACTTCCAAACGAGTGTGAGGTTTTTATTTTGGCTGAGTATATTTGGACAGTGGCATGGTATTTATTTATTTATGTGTTTGTTTGTTGGTTTGCTATTGGCTCTGTACTGCATTGTATTTGAATTCACGACTATCTGGTGAAAATAGATACTGTCAGCTCTCATTTTTAAGGCCTATATGAATTCACATCATACTGTGTCCATATAAGAATTAAGTACCGTAAATTCGAGCTGTTTTTATTTTGTTTTCATATTTTAATGGAAGGAGTTACAAGCCGAGAGGGAGACCATACTGTGGCATTTACAGACATGGGGGAAAAAAATATAGCGCTCCAAACATATCATCGATTTCCGTCAAAATGAGCCACAACTTTTTTGTCATAGGAGAGGCCGTAAAGACAGAGAGAGCCCTGGGTGAACGCGTGGGGTGGTGAAGTCGCTCCAATGTTTGCGCTGCATTTCAAATGTGTCGTCAGTAGCGTGTGCTGGGCTCAGTCAAATACTAGCAGAAGGAAGTGGCGTTTGGACGGTGGAAGGGAAGGCAAGTGGCCAAGCGTCAGACGAGATGGATCAGCTCTAGAAATTTCTTATTCTTTTTCTTTCTCTCTGAAAACTGCTCTGAGGAGCTGTGCAATTCTTCATAACTGCAGTTCCCAGACCTCTCCTCTTCCACTCTTCAACAGATTTGTTGATGTGATTGGAAGTTGATGTTCTTCAGGTGAAACACACAAAGTACCTGGATTCGATGGGGGTTGGCCGACAAGAGGTGAGATGTTTGGGTCTACTGCATTAGAATCGAAAAACTGAAACGTATCTTACAGTGAAAAGGGGCATTTCTAGGAAACCACAGAGAATTCCAGCTATGCCTAAAAATATGACTCTGGATTCTGAAATATCTTGCCAAAAGCACATCTGCCCCAAGTGAAGGCTACAGTCGTGTAGTATCAAGTGGAATACACAGATATTTGCACGCCATTTTAGTGCATACTTTCACATGAATTGAGTTGTGAAAAAAAAATTAATGGCCGCAAAGCCAATTTTTTTCGGGAAAATGTACACTAAAAGGTACGGGAAACATTTAGTCTGGGAAATATAGCCTGCAGTGTAGGAGGAGGAGTAGGCTGTACTACTTGTACTAATATGAGAAGTCTACAGCAATTACATAAAGAAATGAAACAATTTTACAAAAAACCTGTGTGGGTGAAGGAAAAATAGTTTGACACCATTTTAACTGAAGTTTTCAGGAGCCAAATACTCCCATTTTGTTTGAAACTGCGAAATTGTTATTGCACATGAAGTGAAAAGAAGCAGTGAGACACGGGAACAAGAGCAATGTTTTGTTTTGTTCTCTTCTTCAGAAGCTGGTCGTGCTGCACTGGCCTTCTGTCTTGCGCTGTCAAAGGAATGCTTTGAGGAGCTGCCATGTGGATGGGTTTTCAGTTTATCTCCTCGTCGACAGATGGGTACTTCTGGCTCCGAACGCTAAAATTGTTTGACCTTTCGAAGATAGCGGTGGGTCGCCGCAACATTACGCGCAATAAACTGCACATTTGCTAATTAGCTGTGGCGCATTGGATTAGATCCATACTGTAATTAAAAATTGATGAATAGTTTAGCGTAACTGACTTTAATTTGCAGTCTAATTTAAAGTTGGATTAGATGCAAATGAGATACCACTCGTCTTCATAGGCGTCACCGCTTGATTCCCCAAAGAAAGAGAGCAATAGAAGGAGAGAAAGATAGAAAGATATAAAGAGTGAGAAAGAGCAAGTGAGAGAAACAAAGAGGGGGAGGTAGAGAGAGAGAGAGAGGGAGCACAGAATGCAAAAACAAGATAGCTTGTGTGAATACAAAGACTTCCAGGTGACTTATACAAGAATTGCACTCAATGTGTCCCTCACTGAACTACTACACATACGGTCTCGTGTAGAAATGACCCAGACCCAGTTGCCCATCCTGCCCTAGCTGTGACATTAGTCCCTGGAGGTTTTAACTTCCTTCAGTCTTGATGGTTTTCACTTTAACTCTAACAACCTAGCACAATTCCCACATGAAAAGAATCTATATGAACATATATGCGCATATATGCAACCTATATGCGGCATATATGCGCATATAGGCCAAATTCAGGTACATATATGTGCTTATAGAGGGCATATAGGTCTTCTATATAGCTCATATACCCAGTAGCAGGTTCTGTTTGTCATACCTATTGTATAGCTCATATCTCACTTTTGTAACTGTCATACATGATGCCTAGCTCATGTTTTTATTCTCGAGGTAATATCTGCATATTAGACCAAAGTCCCTTACAGAAATAACAAGAATTTCACGCAATAACTTATTTATAGCATTTGAACACGTGAAATTGGCATCACATTTGATCGTAAATACATGTTTACATGTGACAACGGCATGTAATATGTAAACCAGTCATTATTAACTATGGCAAGTGAGAGAAGACAAAAAGCTATGAAATCAACACAAATATCTAATACTGTTTTTCTTTTTACATTTTTTCTCCTGAATCATTAACAATACCAAGGTCATCAATTCTTTCTTGACCATACTTATTTCCATTTCCATTCTATGAAGATTAAGTTGTGTATTGTGGAAGAGAAGGAAATGTATGAAAACAAAATGGTTTGATTATGTTTATTTCATCAATTAAGCATTTTTTCAAGTATAAGTCACTGCCAGATTCACCACATTAGATAAAATTGGATTCTCATCATTACAGCTCATACTCATCTACTGAAAGGTAATACACTACACTGTTACATCCACCAAATGCAATGTTTTCTATCTTGTCTGTAATACAGTCTCTTGATGAATGTGGCTCAGAGGTCCTTAGTCTAAATGTTGCAAAATAAAACAAAAATAACAAAATAAAAGTACGTAAAAGAACATACATTCAAGTAAACATGCCTTTCAAAAGTCATTTTCATCCCCACATTTTTTGAGCATTTCAATGTGGCTAATGAATTTGAAGACAAGTCTACATTTCTGTTCACAGTTTTAATGAACAGACACTTATCTTTTATCTGAGATGCTTAAATAGCAACTAAAGATCCCAGACTTTTTCCTACAGGGATGAAATAGCAAGGATTCTTAAATTCATATAGGTTTTAATCCCTGCCTTGTATCAACCAGCAGTGGTCGGCAGCTCTTTTCAGAAGTAGCGTGCCATTGGCTAATGCGCAAAAGGGATGCAAATTGCGAAGGGCCTGCTGGGAAGGGTTATGTAGATTAGAGTTCCCTTAGGCGCGTCCTGTTGGCTAGACAGGTGCTCATAAATAAGCTTCTGACTAAGTATTTGATTGACTATCCTCTGCCCTCGTTCTGAGCTTGCAAAGTTTTGCCCAATAAATATAATTCTCAAAGCTGCGGTGTCATCACTAAGAAAACAATTAACCTTGTGTGTTCGTCACCGTGTTATCTCATCAACAAATGTGACTTGCTAATCCACCGTATCTGTGATGCTTCTTTTTTGCAATTACAGCATGTATGAGTTATTTAAAGGTACTAGAGATGTCATTTGACTATTTTGATCATCATTGTGTCACAGACACTAAGTATTGCAGATACTTACAGTTGTAAATTAAAAGCATGACAGCAAATGGCAAAAACAATTCCCAGTTAATTCCCAGCTAACAAAATATTTAGCTATTTACTATTTCACCTCCGATAAAATTCTTCCCACACAGCAATGCATGAACTGACGGTTCCCCCTTGCTGCCGCATACATGCCAACTCTACCGCTTTTGGGGTGTTTTTTTCTGAATGAAATGCCCCGAAAGTGGTAGTCTACTGCCAAAAGCAGTAGAGTTGGCATATATGCATCAGGGTTCTGTCTTTTGATAGCTTTTATCCATGCTTCACGCCGCTTACTTTCCTTTGGAAATACGTGAAATGAAATTTTCTATCCTTGTCTATCCAAACACTACACACGACTTGGGCATGTTTTTTGATGGATTATTATTTTGCTCGCATCACTTTCAATTCGGTTTCACGGGCCATGTGGGTTTTGTTTTCACCAAGTCACCCTGCACCGGAAGTGGGCCCGACTTTGTGAATTAAAGCAACTGCCAACAATCGCGGCCTGTGTACCCGTCACTGACTTGTCTACAGGGGGGCCGCATGTGCAAATCAGCCTAAAAACTTGCACGTAGTTCCCTAATTGGATATCCTAGATTCGGATGGGATTGGAAATGCCAAAAAAAAAAAAAAAAAACCTTGAAGTTTTAATTGGCCGTTTTCATATATTATAGGTACATACACTACCTGACAAAAGTATTAGGACGTCACTATTTATGTGTGTGATTTTCTTACAGTGCAGTTGAAAATAGTGAATGTATCATATTTGGAAATAGTTGTTTATTCAAATAAAAATACAGACCCCATTTTGGATACACCAAACTGAATTATTCTAAGTCTTGACCCTCCTTTTATAGAGAATCAAAATCACCCCATGTGCCACACCTGATCATATTGATTGAACTAATAGTAGCCGTGGTCTTCCATTATAACAAAGACACAATTCCAAACTTGTTAATTTGAAGACTACCATCTTGCAAGCACTATTTATTATAATATCTCTTATTTATTACAGACCCAAAGTGAGAGTTTTTTATGCAGAGAAGAAATATGCCAATTTGTATATCTGTAGCATCCCCAAATGTTCAAATAATGTTCTGTGATGTTTACATGTAGATTTTAGGACACCATTAAATTCCTGCAACGCTCACATGTGTAATATAGCACGTACATCAAAGGTTGAGTGAGAATGAGGATCGTCCTAATACTTTTGTCAGGTAGTGTATATGTACATATAATATATGAAAACGGCCAATTTTATGTTTGTTGCATATATGCAAAACCTATATGTGGCCCTGTATTAAAACTTATATGTTTATTTAGGTTCTTTCCGTGTGGGTTCACTGTACTGCAAGAGCTTGCATTTGCAGCAACTTAGTGGAATTAGGATTGCCAAAGTTGGGTTCAAATGAAAATGCATAGAAAAAAAGATATCAGGAACAGGGTTGGGAGACTCTGGCTTAAAATTTGCATGTAAATTTGCAGGGTAAATAGCTGTCGATAATCCATTTTGTCAAATGTAAATCAATAAAATATCATGCTATATAGACAGTATAGATATGGATATCCTGCACAAAATCTTGCGAGGAGGAAGACGTCTCTCTCTCTCTGTATGTACAGTACTGTGCAAAAATCTTTGGCACCCATTTTTTTTAGCATAAATTTGTTGTTGGTTGTTTATTTTTGTTTTCCATATTAGTGGTGCTGTGGATAAAAAGCACATTTGAAGCATCGAATGTCAATATTAAAAATCTTACAGAAGAACTTTGTGATACACCACGACAGAGCCCTGATCTCAGCATCATCAAGGCTGTCTGGGAATACCTGGGGAGACAGACTCAAGAGACTGCGAGCCTGCAGAGGAACTGTGGCATTTTTAACTATAAGCTTAAAACAACAACCAAACGGCCAATGATCTTATAAAACTGCAAAACTTCACAATAGTGCCCCAAGTTTTCAGGCAAAGGGTAGTCACACTAAATATTCATTTGAGTTGGATTTTAACAGTTCCCAGCACTTTATAGTACATTTTTCAATACTTAGAAACCTTTAATTTTATGACTTTTGGAAGCATCAAGGGATTCTGTTAAATGCACCTAAAACATTTGCGTAGTACTATATACCTGTCCTTCGATTTTCTGGACAATCTTTCATCCAATTGACTTCACGCTTGGTGGGTGTTTTGCCAAGAACCCAAGGAAGCACAGGGTCAAGAGTGAAGTTGTTTGGCTGAGCAATTCTTGGGTAAGCTGGAGGCCGAAATACCGAAGACCGAGCAATCGGCCCGTTCTGAACAGGTGCATTTTGAATGGGCACTGCACTTGTGTGAACATTATTCGCAGTCGGTAAGACCGTCTGATAAATGCATGCAATCTAATAACCCTAGCATTAGGGGAACTTGTGTGTCTTTTTGCCTCCTAATGACTAAATAACAGCCAGCTCAAATTCCCTCCCACAGTTATGGAGACTCTGTAAACAGAAAAAAATCCCCTCTGCAATATTTGAAATTGGTTCAATTGAACCCATGAATATCAAAGGAATAATATTGCAATAGAATTTCAAAGCCTTTTTAAAAATAATTATCCCAGCAAGGTGCATCCTATCAATGTCTAACTCACTCCAACATCCTTCAGATGTAGTCGAATGATGACGCTGGTAATAAATTCCTCTGTGAGACTGATATAATTTTGTTTTCTGCTGCATTCTAGGGCTTGATGTTTGATGCACAACCTGTAAAATCTAATGACAGAATGAGAGATGCTTTCAGATGACTTATTTCACCTTTCCACATCTAACGCATCCGTCTCTGTCTTCCTCCAGGTCGATACCTGCGGCTGAAAATGTTCCGGGAGGACCACGGCTCCTGGATGACCATGTTCTTCAGCACCATCCTCTTCCTCTTCATCTTCTCGCACATCTATAACCTCCTGCTATTGATGGCAGGGGGAATGGGGTAAGTGGCTTCATGAGTTCCTCACAGACAGACACACACACACACACACACACGCACATGTCCGACTCCCTGACTGATCCCGTCGTCCTGCTTGACTGAAGCAGTTTAATCCCCTGATCAATCACACCGCTGCCTCTGTCACATTGATTGAAGAGCTGCTCTCTGGGCTCACTAGGGATTCTTTACAGAGCCAAAATGGCTGCTTGACCCAGGCTATAGGTGCTGTGTATGGTGCAGAATATTTTGGTCTTGGTTCACTGAGGACCATGACTCGAGCCAAAATGGCGGCAATATACAAGTCATGGCCGCAGTAGTGGTTTGCAGGTATGGAGTATTTTGCACTGGTGTACCTGGCTTGAGTCAAAACAGCGGTCTAAACCGTTCCATGGAGGCTTTGAAACAAGGATCCTAAAGTCTTGCCCACAAGTCCAAATCAGGGTTTGGTTTCCTGTCATCCCAGGTAATCATCTGGACAGTTAGTGCAACCAGTTGGCCTGACTGGCCTCACACCTGATTTCCATGTAGAAAACCAGTAGTGCTTGGCCCGTAAAGGCTGTGATTTGAGGAATAAGGGAATGGAGTATTCACTATCTCCAATCACATTTATAGCATACAAGGATTTATCTCCATTCAAACAGTCATGTGGCTGAAAATGTACACCTTTCAAATTTAGCTTAATGTTGTTTTGCTGTAACCTGTCTGGATTACTTCTGTGGAAAATGGGTTGTGGGTATTATTTGTTATTAAAAAAATGAAAGCTGTCCTGTGTCTAGAAGCAACATTCTAAAAAGTGAAATGTTGGATTTAAAAAATGTTACATCTACGGGCTCCTCACAGCTGTGCTATAGATTTCTATTTGAAGTAACTTGATTTATTAAAAGGCCTCAAATCATGGCAGCTACTTGAAGTCATTTAACACAGTTGTCTAAAACTGGATGAGACACAAATATTTTTAGGACAGCCAACATTTATTCTTTGGGAAAAGGTGTTTTTTTTTTCAATCTCAGTAAGGCACATGAAAATGGCATTAGAAAATTATTTGTATCGGTGTTTCTCAACCAAGTGCCTCAGGTGCATCTAAATACCTTAACTTTAAGTGTTCATACCAAATTGGGTTGATACCTTCTGCGCAACCTTCAATGTAGATGGTACAATGTGAAAGTATCAGCACCATAAGCAAAAAATTAGTCATACTATACAGCTAAATGAGCCCGGCAGTGAGCAAGTCATTCATTTGTAATTATATTCACTCTCTTTTTTGACTCAGCAAATGCTCCCCTTGATTTTGGATGTGCATTTATTCCTTTTTATTCGTTACATACTATACAGGTGCCATCTCAACCATCACCTGACATGGTTTGCCCATGATGTAGCATAACCTTTCCTCTGCAAAAATTTAAAGACACAGCTTTGCCAAAGGATTGGCACCATTTATAATTTTTATTTTTTTTTTTATAATATGGACTGATGTAGCATTTTTTCTCATTTTATATATTATGTTATGTGTAATTTTCTTCATAGTTATTGCTTCTTCCGTGATCTAGAAAATTACTTTTCACATCAGCACCAGTAGCCGTATGGTAAACATGTATGGGTACTCGGACGGACCCTTGCAGTACCCCTGCTCTGCATATTTTTATGTCTTCATGATTTAAGGTACCTGATTCACCTGGTCCATTCATTTGTGGAGAACTTGATGAGCTGAGTTAAATCAGGGAGACATGTAAAATGTGTAGGATTGGGGTACTCCTGGAGCAGGACTGGGAAACACTGATTTATATAATTCTACTCAAGAGAAAATGTAGCGCAACAAAAAAAATCGCTTTTTCCCCTTTCCCTGGCAGGTGGGGATTGGGGAGAGGAGGGAGATACTGGCTGAGACACATAGTTTTTATAACAGTGCCATCAGTCACAGCAGTCAGTGTCATGACAGGAGGTATCTGTCTACTGGCATCCCTCTAGTCCCACTGGAGAAGGAACAGTCTGCTGAACACAAATACATAAACACACACATACACACACACACAGACACACACGCAAAACCATTCTTCATGTCTGGAGAAGAACCTAGCAGCTCTGATCTTTAGGGATGGCAAATGTCATCTTAATGTCCCATTTGTTTCCAGAACAATGAAAAAAAATATTTCTCGAACACTCTCAGGATGGTATGTCAGAGAATCCAAAATGAATGTTTACTAGGTTTCCTGGTGTCCCTAAAACATACAGGTTATTTGCAATATTAGTTGTATGTTTGTATTTTTACAATAAGACACAATTATTATTAGTAGTAGTAGTATTATTCGTTATTTATTTTTTATTATCATAAGCCAGCCTTGAATTTTATATGAATGCATTTTTGATGCATATTTATTGAAGTGAGTCAGTTTTTTGGTGATCTACGAATGGTGACAGAATGGTTTTAAAGTCAGCCCTCTTTTTCTCATTTCCCCGCACAAGTACTGACCAGTGACAGGCAGGTGGCGCTGCTGCAGAGCAAATGAGAGGTTTGTGTTCTTAAAGGCAGTGCAGATACACCTGCTGTCTTAAGCCTGCGCTAGGCTAACTATACCACTACGACATAACCCGGGCACTTATCCCCGCCTCTGACATGCTGGCAGAAGAGTAAAGCATGTTTTGCAATGCAGCTAGCATAATTAACTAAACCATGCTTCCACATACCACCAGGACTATTTCAGCAAAGCAGTGGTGCATCGGCATCTGGGCCAACAGTCACAAATCAAGCGCTTTGCGTGGGCTGTGAGGAAGAAAATATCAGTGCTCAAACCAAGGCAAAGGCTATGCTTATTTAAGGCCAGGAAAAGAATGCTTTTTCTGTCTGTTTTTTGTTTACATTCGCAAGAAAAAAGGTCAACAATTGCTTATAGCATTCAAAGAAGTCAGGGAGCATCCCTGTTACCGCGAGTATTCAGCTTAGGACTGAATTATTTGCACGTTTATTTGGGTTCATGGGCGAATAATAACAACATGAAAAAGAGAAAGAAAATATTGCTCACACGAGATGAGCTGACACCCCATGAGCTGTTCAGATACGTTGGCGCATCACAATGGATTTTCAAGTGACAAATTAGAACTGATGAAATTGAGGACGTCCTTTCTAGCGGCCAACCTGCCATGTTTCAAAAGCAATCTATTAAAGCAAGACTACCCCCCCCCACACACACACACGCACACAGGCAGACTCACTCACAAACACACACAAAACCAGCCCTTTCACTGCTGATCAGATCGCAATAATTCACACTTGTTTGCGGCATGGCACATCTGGGACATTTGCATTTCAATTGAGACGCCAGATCTGGTTCCTTTTGCTCTAAAACCACAGAGCTTTCTCTCTCTCTCATGCATTTACAAACACACACACACACACACACGCACACACACACGCACACGCACACGCACACACACACACACACACACACACGTATTCTAGCCCCAGATGTCACAAATTGGCATTATTGGTATAAATCACAGCATTATTAGCTCCTGTTATTCAATTTAGGGCAGGTCTTTTTAAACGAACGTCTCATTCATCACCGCCAATTAGAAGGCTCCTTCTGCCAGGCGAGATTACAGGTCGCTCTGGGGCCTCGACTCTGGTTGGCTGACAGAGCAGGGCATGCGGCCTGTAATTCCTTCATTACTGCAGCTGTGATTGTGACAGGGGACCACAGTTTACATTTCCCAGAAGCTGGAAAAGTCCTGTGGAGGCACTGCGCATTATTAAGCCTACAACCCCATTGAAGTCCATTCAAAACTATTACTTTACCATGGCTAAATTATTCTATATTGGATCGTACGTCTAAATTTGGAAATCTCTTTGCCCTGAACTAACTACTCCTCTGAGGCTTTTTTTTTTCTTAGCCACGCAGAAGATTCTGAATAGATTCTCATTTTGAATTCATCTCTTCTCATTTTGGTATCTAGTATGCATACTCTCTTGCTTGAAAGCCCCATATTCAAAAATGGTAGCCTCCATGAATGGGTGTCTCGTGCCATTGAGAAGCTGCCATGTGAATGTGTGGACCCTGTAAGCAGAAGATTGCTCTGGAACTTTAGTAATCCTGACTGATTGGGTGGATGGTGAAGTTTGATGACTGGGGGTTGCCAGACTTCTGTCACAATAAACACAGCCAAAACAAAAAGAGGGAAAAAAATCTAAATTTGCAAAAGTTGCTCCTTGCACAGATATTTAGAATGACATTGAATGACTATGATATTTAGAATATTTTTTCACACCGAGGGAAAAAAAAGCATGGAAAAGCTTGTGGATCATGTTGTGGAGGCATAAACTTGGGGTGGTCGGCAGACTAGATTTGATACGGCGCTGGATGGCATCTAATTCTGAAGTTCTCTCACCATTAGGTGCACTTCAGTCATACATTGTTAGCTGAATGGGTTGCTTTTCTCTTCATGTTATGTGAGGCTGCATTTTGTTGTGTTAATTACCTTCTGATTGGATTAATCCTCACTACAAAAACAGCATTGTTTAAGATTTAGAGCGGCTACTCTTTGTTTGTCATGCTTGCAAGTTCATTCGCTTTTTCTGTCCTTCACACTGCGGTAATAATGGCGCTCTGTGTAATATCAATTAAACAAGCCTCAGATTTAAGGAGAAAACACAAATCCTTCTGGCAGGCACAGAAGTTCTGGATTTAAAAGGGAAAAAATAGTGCATTGTGCTGTCAAGTAAATCCTTAGGATTTACGAAATGGGGGGAGGAAAATTGAATTCTACCCTTTAAAAAAAGAGTGAAAAGCTAAATTGCTAAAAGTAGATGCTATTTGACCTTGAAAAACCCAGAAAAGAAGTTCTTTGTTCACAGACTGTCAGTGTCTGTTCAACTCCCGACAGAGTTCATACAAGACCAATAGGAATATAATCTAGTTCTGTCAGAAAGGTTTAATGCTGAGAATTTCTTATGTTCAGTACATTTGTTGGGCTCTGCATGCCCTCACAGCTGCGTAACTCATTTATGGGCTTCCTGGTCTTTAGATAGTTTGTGCCACGAACCTAGGTCTGTCTGGCAATGATGGGGGCTGATGAGATATTTGTGTTTTTTTTTTTTTGGTCATGCCATCATTAGATCACTCTGGGAGGGGTGAACATCTCACTTCTACTTACACTTCCTTTAGGGATCCAGTTTCGAATTTCTTGCTTGGATTACTGTTCCAATCGGAAAATGTTCTCAGTGGTTTAGAGTCGACTGGCTCTATAACACCATGTGTTTAAGATTTAACCCACTGCCATGTGCCACTAAATATATGACATAATTTTTCCAGACACAACTGTGAGCATAAACGTAAAAGATATGGTCTGTTAATACCAATAATGAAAAATTTTACTTCATAATGCCTTTAAATATCTCAAAATATTAGGAAGTAATGGACAGGACTCGACAATCCACTGCAGGACATGTACACATCATTCAGGTACAGTCTCATTTAGAAGGGAATCCACTGAAGGAAACACACACACACACACACACACACACACCCACACGCACACACACACACACACACACACACACACACACACACACAAACACACCCCTCGTTCAGTCACAAACTCATACTGACAGGAATCCACTGCAGAACACACACACATATACATACGCTCATACCAACAGGAAACCTGGACTTTCTACTTTGCACTAACTCTGTCTGTGGATCACAGGAGGAAGTCAAAGCACCCTTAGAGAGTTCATACCAACACGGGGAGAATGTTTGAATCTTACACTGTCAGATCCAGTGCCACCCAGTGCACTTCCAGTCTACTCACGGAGTTACATTGAGGAATCAGAGGAGCGGTGGATACTGAATGTTCATTCAGAGAAAGAGAGTGAGAGACAGAGCAAGACAGAGACTGAGAGAGAAAAAATGTGAGAAAAGAAGAAATCATGGAAGATTAGTGATCCAATCTGTGCCTCTCTTCTGATCTTCTCGCCATTGGAAAGACAATGCGACATGCGTTCATTTCAGCATTATTCAATAAATAAAACTACGGCAGGGAAACCCTGTCTTAAGACACCCTTTAGAAGGAGAATCAGGTCTGGAAATGCGGCAGAAAGGACAAGTGGCAGGATATTGATTGTGTCTGTCCTGAAGCTCAGAGACCCTAGTAGGTTATCGCTTCCCGACTCCAGACTGTCACACACGTTAAAAAAAAAAAGAAAGGAAAAAACTGTGCTTCAGGGAAGAAAACAGCTGAAATATTAAAAGGGTGAATTTGGAAACAAAAACAAGAGGGAAGCCCCTACTCTGAAACACTAGCATAAATTTGGCCTTTTATTTCCCAGTAAACTCTAAGGATATCATTAAAGCAGATGTTTACTGTATCCCAATATGATCAAATATGACTGGTTGAGCCTCATTGGCATTGCATCAATTGCAACACTAAATGCTACGGGACAGAACCAAAATAAATAAATAAATAATGCAGTATGTCACTGTAGGAAGGAATTATGGTGCTCCCTGTGTATTTCTAGTAGCACATCATATTTCTATAACTTTTTTTATTATCGAAAACAAAAATATTGCCATTGAGGTGAAGCAAGATTTGCCTTTGGAGTAAGAAACATTTTACTTGTTTATCAAAAAGTAATCCAAAACAAGGTTCTGTTTTCTAAAAATGTACTCAGTCTCATTAAATGACTACAACACACGGTAAGACAGTATTGTTGCAGTACGGGTGCTTATCATTGATTGTGTATGTGGGTGATGCTGGCAAAGGTGGTCTTTACCATTAGGCAAAGGCAACTGTCTTTGGTCCCCGAACTACTAAGGGCACCATAGAACACCTAATAAACTTAAGATTAAGATTTCTTTATTCTTCATTAGTTAATCGTGTGCTTACACTAAAATGGCATCTCAATGTGTGTAATTCAAGAGTAAATAGTGTCTTAGCACCTCCTCCCAGTCCCAGCGACAATGATCCACGATTCTTTGATCGCATCTACGGAAATGATTCAGAGTTTAAACAGATGAGGTTGTGTGAAAATAGAAATTACGCAAAACTATCGGTTGTGACCAAGAGTCATCAGATGATGACAATACCCCCCCCCAAATCTGAAAGAGCTATTGAAGGCACATCTACATCATCTAGTTAACATACATTCCAAGTTAGCAGTAATAATAACGTTACTCTTCCTACTCCAGTCATCTGTTTATAATTGTCATGTTTTAGAATAAGTTACCATTGTCGCAATCTACTGCCAGACCCATTCTGTACATTAGTGTTAGCTCACAAAAGGTCTGTTCGATTATGATGAAAAATTAGCGCATGGATTTAGTGAACTAAGAGTTGTTTTTGAAGCCGTCATGTTAATAATGAAGCGAGGCAACGCATCTTATTAATTATGTTCTGTTTAGGTCATAAACTGCTGGGGTTGTCATCCAGAAAATACAGCTATGCACTGACATCGCTGAGCCTGTCGGTGCAAGCTAACATAAGTGCTTGACAAACGGTGGTTGCTGAAGCTGACTGTAACTAGCACTGATGTATCTTATAAATGCAGTCAATGTGTATCATGCCTGGGTAACAACTCTCGAGAATGGATGACTTCACCATCACTTGCCTATATTTGGTTGCTTACGATGTTACCCTCAGTAAATCTATTATGAAAAATTGTGTCAATCAAAGTGTAATAACAGAGTAACTTAGCTTGCTACAGTATATTAAGGGGTAACAGATCATTAGGAGTACCGGATCACTTGGTTTTACGACAATATTTTCACAAATACGGTATAAAAAACTGCCATTTTTGGAATGTTTACTGCAAACAAGCCAATACCAAATGATGAGACAAAAAATTTTTCCTCGCTGTTTTTGACATTACTCAGTGTGGTTGGTAAGAAATTATGTGATCTGTCTTTGTCGCAAAAGAAAATTGTTCCAGTTAATTTTTGGTTACATTACATTACATTATCTTAATTTATCGGTCTTTCATCAGAAAGAATGTTTTGAACTTCTGTAGCAATGTAAACAGCAAGATTTGTTTCATTTTCTCTTGTGGTTATTCAGCTAGTGGCGGGTCACTTGTATTGTTATGTATGTAGCTTGTGTAGGACATCATGTAAATGCATATTGCATAATGTTGAGATGACATTAAATGATGACTTGGTAATTTATTCTTGGTTCCAATTCAATTTGCTTATTAAAAATAGTAAAACTACTTTCAAACCATGGTATATGTACAGAGAATACTTCCCCATCTCAGTAGTTATGTACGATGAAAAGTGCTCTGTTGTTGGGTTGCGATAAATAATAATTTTTTCTCTAGCACTTAGGCCTAATTTATTGTAGTTATTTTTGTTATTTTGAATTTCCATTTTTTTTTTTATTTTGATTGTAGCATCACTGTATGACGAGTCAGGATGAGAGTGTGTTAGTGCTAAACAAGATGGGGTTTGTTGTTTGTATCAATAATCATTTCTGAAATCGTAAATATGTAAGATAATTTTATATAGCCCTTTCTCAGTGAGTTCTGCAGTCATGGAATTTGCAGCCAGGTGTGTACTAAATTTGATACTAAATCACTACGGCTTCAAAGGTAGGTCGATAGAAAACCATTTTTCGTGCAAATACAAAAGATTGCTCAGTATGTGTTTGGTCTCACTCCAAAGAGGAAGAAAAAACCTTAAAGATGATCCTAATTTTTTTATGCACTTCTCAACAGAATTTATGCAATTAGCATCTAATTGGAAAGTAATCTCCTACTCCTAAAGATACTGCAGCTAAGATAGCTACCACATGCATAACGTCATTCAGTCTTGTGTGCGAGCAACAGAATGTTGACCTCAGTTCACTATAGACGGCCTCCGTAAATGTCAGTAATGACGAGGAATTTATGAAAGGTACATATGAAGAGTTTATTTGCAAAAACAGTTATGTGCATTTTGATTCAATTTTCTAAATCATGTTTTTTAATTGTGCACGTCAATCAAATTAGAGTTGGGTTATTTCAGAAAGATATCTCCATTTTTTTTTACTTTTCTTAAATGATGTTTTTAGATTGCGCAGTCAACGGAATATTAATCAAACTGCTGTTGGTTCATTCATTTTAAGAATTGCTTTTATCTGCTTTTGCAAATGGACTCTTCATGTAGCACCTTCAAATGAATTAAACAATAAAAATAACAAAAAAATAATGTTTGAAGACCTGTGAAGAAAAGAACTCACAAGTAGGAGTCCTAGATCACAAGTCCTAGATAAATAAGAATTTAAAAAGGTGGAGAGCAACAGGTGCGGAGGGCCCGATGCCTGCGTTCGCCATGGGCACCCAAATTGCTAAATGCGCCACTGACTGCTGGTGTGACGGTTAATAGCCACTGCTCATGTTCATTAGGTCACATGATTTGTTGACTTGCAGGCTTTTAAATATCAGTGGTAAGAAGTGGTGGGCTAAGAGTAGCACAGCACATTTTTTACTGCTCATATCCTGCCAAGATTTAGCCCTACTTTGACTCTGATTGGCTTTGACCCTAACCCTAATCCTAGTCTTTGCGCTCTCACTCCTCACATCTAAGCCTGATGAAACTAGCAAAGGCAATGAACACAATCCAATCAGAGGCAGGGGAGGGCGGGTCTTTCCCGTGTACGGTTGCGAAAAAAAATCATGCAATCATGACCTGCAAAAAATTTTCTTGAACTCCCCCCCCTCCCCCCCACACACACACACACACGCATACACTCGCACAAATGTGCACAAATGATAGCATAGATGTACAAACACTTACTCACACAAACTCACACGGACGTTCAAACACACACATAGCCTCCTCAACAGACCAAAAAAATGTATATAACTGAAGTTCCTGTGAAAGATATTATGATGCAGAATCAGCATTTTTTTCAAGAAGCGGGATTGGGACAAATCGATTACGATTTCACGCATGCAGACCAAATTGCTTTTGGAAAATTGGATGCCGTCCAAAATATCAAGCATCTATAGGGCGTAATGCAGACATAAATCTGTATTCTAATCAAGTTGGCTGTTAGCGCTGGAATGTGGGCGATCAGTCACCGGATGACTCAGTGGTCCATTAACACGGACCCGTCTGTATAATTTAAAAAATGGAATAGAAATAGTGTGTAATATATAGCCCCTCCTTATTGAAGTCATTTCAAATTGTTTTGTTTTTTAATGAAAGCTATTTCTATGACACGGGTAATCCGAAATGTTTGCCACTCCCTGGGCCCGAGCTTTTCATGAATAATAATTGGTCTCACGCCTCCCTAATTGTATTCATTGCATCAAAATATTTTATGTTTTAATTTCAGCGGTAAAGTCAGCTAAAGGCTTCAAGCAAAAGGGATCATTTTTACAACAGGATCATTTTATTTCAAAGGCACAAAAGTCTCTCTGCACCCTGGGAATAATGGATTAGTGGAATAGCAACTGTGAAATTAAACATTTTACCTCAACTCACAACTGGGTTAAATTTCAGTCTTCTGTTTCCCCCCAGTATTAGCATTATGCTTAGTTCCCACTGTTGTGTGCTCCGTTACGGACGCCACGATTGGCCATTCGTAGCTGATCGTGGAACTGAAGTTGCTTTCACACCAGATGCGAAACATATTTTTCGCAGGACAGATTACATTCAAAGTCAATGCAAAGACGCGGCCTCTTTACATTGACTTTGAATGTAATCAGTCGCGCGAAAAATTTGTTTCGCGTCCAGTGTGAAAGCGGCTTAAAATTTCAGGTTTGGATACGAGGTGATGCGATGATCAGGATTGACAATTAATCGTGTTGATCGTAGGACATTTTTGAACCGTCCAAAACCGATTCTCAAGACTGGCCTCAAGATCTAATTGGATCACCACACATACACCACGATTAAGACCACGATTTCAGTCGTGCCGCAATCATGATAGTGGGAACCTAGCATAAGTCACTGAAATGTCCCAATTGAACCAGTGACGAAAACAATTAAATCAAAGCAACAAAAGTATTTTTGTTTTTTGAATTGGGTCAGTATTTTTAATAGTTACACGGATTAATTATCCGTGAGGTTTTATCGAAATATTAGATACACTTACAAATATGGATTTAGGTCTTCAAGCCCGGCATTTCTGGATGCTTCTACCAGAGCAGGCCTGGCTGGGATTTCTCCCACAGTCCACTGAGTGCGTAAGATGGCAGTGAATTTTTAACCAGCGCCATTTGGTTCAGTGCTCTCAACAACATAAGGAGACCGCACGGGAGGGCAGGCGAGATGGAGAGCTCTATGTCTCTCTCACTATCTCCCTCCCTCGCCCTCTCTCTCTCCACTTCTCTCACGTTCACCCACTCCAAGTGTTCTTCTCTAATTCTCTCTCTTTTACCCCCTCTCTCTCTCTCTCTCTCTCTCTCTCTGACTCTCCCTCTATCCCTCTCCTCTCTCTCCCCATCTGTTTCTCTTCCATTCCCTATACCCCTCCCTCCGTCCCTCCCTCCCTCCATCTTTCCCTATCTCTCACCTACTCCAGCCCTCTCCGTCTCTTTCTCGGTTAAAAGCAAGAAGACCTTTCTGATGACAATTAACTAACCGGGACTTTTTTACATTTGAAACCTCATATACTCCAGCATGGCACAAGTGTCTCAGCTTTCATCCTGAACATAAAATGAAAAAGATGGCCTATAATTTTATATGCCGATTAAAAAAAGTCTGTGTGAATCTATTTAACCTATTAGGGTGAATACATTCAGGTCAAAGGGCCATCAGCCATTTAGAAGGAAAGTAGCTGCTTGTGGATCGCTCCAGTTACCCTGCATTAGCTGTATTCTGGTAACCAGAACCACTAAGCCCGCATATATTACTTCTAACATCATATTGCAAATACCTTTTCAAAGTTATTGTATTCAGGTCAATATACCCTCCAGACAGGGGTCAATTATGTAATTGTCTTTGATTTAAATACTTCTTTGCGCTTGACTGATCTTCCCTGACGCAAATGAGACATAAAAATGACCCATTTTTGGGAGCATTTCATTGGTTTCAGTGTGTTACAAAAGAACAACAAAGTCAAGGAAGGTATTTCACTCTATAATAATTGCGTAATTGAATGTTCTGATACCCACAAAAGCCCATGGCTTTTTTTTTGCTCCAGTGCTGTGCCACAGCTGAGACGCCTCTCCTCTCTTCAGTATGTACAGGATGCTTTATCTCCGGAGAACAGGGGGCGGGAGAGGGAATTGGCGGGAGTGTAAAAATCAATGAAAGCACAGCGCATTGTGTTTACAGAAGAGTACAAACACACAAAGGGCAAAGAGGAGGAAGCTGACCCTCAGATTCAATCTGCTGAGGGATAGAGAGAGTGAGAGAGAGGGAATGAGATAGAGTGAGCGAGCGAGGGAGGAGGCGAACAGCCCACAGTTATGCACCCACACTGAAGTGCTCCAATAACCTACCGCAATTCCAGCCTAAGTATGATTAAATTTACTCCCATAGAGTTCAGCGTGCTCTATCAGAGCTGATTTAACACTGTTTTGCCTCGCTGTCTGTTTCCCAGTTTGGAATTAATCGAGCCAGGAGGATTTTTGTATGAAAACTGCGTGGCAAAAACTTAACCCCCTTCTGCCCTTGTTCTTTTATGTCAAGACCAAAGGACAATCCAAAATGGACAGCCATTTTTAGAAGACATACATGCTGATGTAGGACCTGTTACTTTAGCTAATGAAGCAGACCATTATAGGATCTGAACCGAAAATCAGATATACTGTGTATCATAGCTTCCATTCAGAGTGTATTGCAGTTTGATTTGATGATACTGCTTTTTACAGCAGCTCATTATGAATGGTTGTGTTTCTGTGATGAATACAGAGTATTGCCAGAAGGAGTGGTGGATTTTCAATGTTCGGATATCCAGAGTTGCTCACTAGAAGGGAAAGAAAACATCACTGCTGAATCATATTACTTTGCTTGTGTTTTGAATGAACTCGTGGCCCTTGACTGAATAGTCCTAACTAATCTTTCTCCTCACTATTCCTTTCCCTCCCTCCCTCTCCACATCACTCCCTTTCTCCCTCCGTCCATCCCTACCACTTCTGTTCTCTACCTCCTTCACTCTGCCTCTCCCACCTCCTGTCTCTCGGCTCCACATCTCATCCTACTTACTCCCTCCATCTGTCCCTCTCTCCAGTCCTCACTTAGTCACGGAGTACATGGGCATCAGAAACGAGAGCTTCATGAAGATGGCAGCGGTGGGAACGTGGATGGGCGATTTTGTCACGGCCTGGATGGTGAGACCCCCTGAACCCCCAAACTGTTTCCAAAAGCCAAACAACTCCCCTCCCCACCCCCCCATTTCCCAAACCGCGCTGGCCCCGAGGGGACTCATGTCTTCTTAACTTTGATCTACAGCGCTGCTTTAGGTCCTTTCGTTAACAGTCGTCACTATTTTAAGCTCTTAAAACTGCCTGAAATTCTCAGGCCTGTTCCTTTCATCCATTTTGTTTTATTTTTTTCTTTCTGAAAGACTCTCAGCGGAGTTCCGTCCATCTCTCCTCGAGCTTAAGGCAGGCGCTTGTCTTTAGAGTCTGAGAAGAAAATAGAGCACAGCAAGGGTTCTGGACAGTGAGAAAAATCTTTGGGGGAAACATACCTTGCGAACGACAAAATGACTTACTGAGCAGAGCGGTTAATTCTCTAACTGAACTGGAGGGTACAATCGGCAGTTAACATAAGTAAACCACCTCAGCTGTCATCGGGGAGGGTAAATATGCATGCATCTTTCTCCACCCAGTAAATGCAAAAATTGGCCAGTGTCAAAACAGTGTTTATCAATAGAGGTGGAAAAACCGGATTCACAAAGTGAAAGTCCTCCACAGTAATGTGTGCCAGTCATCTGAATTTGTCATTGAGCACAATATCTTTGCCAGGATTTTGAGTTAATTTGTTTGAAGTAGAAGAAGAATATGGCAGAATTTTTACTTTGTGACCCCACATATTTCCACCAATCAATCCAAGATTTTACACTTACGAAGATGAAGGCATCACTGACAAAAGAACAGATAAATCGAGGTTGGGACAAATCGCAAAATGAAATGCTGCTGCTTTCACAGAATCTCTCTCATGAGATTTCCGCATGCAAATTCCCTGACCTTGTGCTTCATGTGTCTTCTTGGGAAAGGCGGTAATTGCTATAAATCCAATATATATAAATACCTCCGGGGAGGTAGAAAGGTTTTATAAATCCATTCCTTAGCTGAATGTCAAGAGACTGCAAATAGCTGCAAGTCGCCGTAAAAATGGCATTGAACCGTGCGACTCTTTAATCGATTTTCACGTCTACGTTAGTGCCCTATACCTCGGACATCAACGCTATTATTCTGTATGTAGGAATTTCGCCCAAAAAGCAAACTACACGACCTTCAGCAGCTGATTAGAATGCCATCGCTCTGCTATGTGATTGCAGCTCGCACAAAATATGCCCATGAATGCATATTTGGCAATAGATTTTTTTCTGTTCTTAATCCCCCGACTGTAATTACTGTAAGCTGCTTAGAGAGTGAGAGAAGGAAAGGGAGAGATATTGATCAAGTATAAATGTGATTTGCAGTGTTGTGTTCCTGCAGAGTGCTCGCTTTGTTCTTTATTTACGGTTATCGTAAACCCATGGTGTTATCCGTTCAAAACACTGAAATTGCCGCTGACTCACACAAACAAAGGACAAGGTAATCGTGGTTCAAAGGTCTCTGGGAGGAAGTGAGAATACAGTACCTAGATATTCAAGGCAATAAGATCAAAGGAATATTGATCTTCTGGGACAGTAGTATACAGTAATTCTCTTGCATCTCCCCAATTATGTGCTCAGTCCATATTACGCTGAAATCAATATTTTCCAGAATTACTTTTAACAACTGCTTCAAGCAAAGCCAAATTACACTCGTGAATCATATTAATATGCACAATCCATGCTGCTCTCATATTCCCATGTAATTGATTTCATTTTTATTCTCACGATTATTTCAGTCTACTCAAATCAACTTCAAGACAAGTTGCTTGATCACTTGACAAACGGTCGGAGTCACACGCATTTCTCAGCTATGCTCCAATTCCCACATCTCACCAGAGAAATTGGTTTTGTGTTCAGATTATGTGTCATAAGCGGCATTTGCATTCAGTTTTAGGGAGTGACAACCATATTCATTTTCAGGGGTGGATACCACCATTTATTGCTTGCTAAAACTTTATGGCATCAGCTCACTCTATATTTCCAACAACAGAATTCACTCACCCAATCTGATCTGACAAAATCCATAAATATACACACTGATCAGATTGTCACATCTGTCGTGGTTTGGTCCCACCGGCAGAAGGCAGTGAGCCGGCGGGCACTGGGACCATGTACCCAAAGGAAGGGACCCAAACGCACAGGCTGAATAAAATCATAACTAAATATTTAATTTAATGAATAAAAACAGAGAGGCAAGCAGCGGCAACTAATAGCAGGGCTCCAAACCACACAGAGTAAAAACGAAAAACACAGAATGCAGCTGCACTCCCAGTTTGGCAGTGTAGCTCTTTTATACCCTTAACAGCACCTCCACCTCAGTGAGCAGCGGCTGTGGCTCGTTGAAGTGGAGGTGCAGACAGCAGGAGGGGGGGAGAGCCTGCAGGGTGGGACCATCACAACATCTGCCTTAGACTTGGTTTTAAATGTGCTAATCTTTCAGGTAGGGGCTGTGGTTGTAGAATTCAGTTCATGTCACTCTCTTCCACTACCATACTATGAGTAAATGCAACCCCATTAAGCACTCCAATATGGAGTGACTTGCCTATGGTATTTAGCTTCGGTGTGTAAGAGGCCACAGTTACTTAGAAATACAATGTCACATGACATGCTGATAAGGTTCCTTGCCTTTTTTTTTTGTTTTTGCTCAGGTGACAGATATGATGCTCCAAGACCAGCTCTACCCATGCTGGGGAAAAGCAGCCAGAAGGTTCTGGAAACAAGGAAACAACAGAATCGTCCTTTTCTGGTAGAAATTTAATAGCCTCTCTCCTCCTCCACCCGCACTCCTCCACTCCACTCCCTCAGAATGGATGGTTTGCATTCTTTAGACTCAATTCAGCCATGCTTATCACCGTAAATTATTTAATAATTTGGCCAGCTGTCGAGCTTTATGCGCTCCTACATCAAATTTACACTGCTCACGTTAGCCCTTAGCTTTGTGAGCCAAAAAACATTCATTCAATCGAGACTAGGAATCAGTTAAACAAAAACACGATTGCAAAAGGCAAACTCAAATAAACACCATATGTACATTTGTTTGCATAAAACATTTTTGAGCAAAACTCGCCACTAATGCTGGTCCTAGGCTCTTCTGTGTCTCAATGAAGCAACAGAAATTCAGACACGCGTTTTTCTGCCCCTTGACTCAGCCCATTTCACAAATTATTCCCACCTCCTGACAGAAATATTTTGTGAATTAGTGATCCAGGTGGTTCTAAACGGGGATTGTCCACCACCATCTGGATAGTATCCAGGAGGAAACTGGGGAAAGATGTAGTTGGGATTACAGAATCTCCTGCAATATTGAGAAAGGACTAACACATCTCATGAAAACTGGGTACCTAGAAGGATCAGAGCCAAAATGGAGTGAAGAGGAGCCGGGGCATGGAATGTCGTGGTGGATGGAAACTCAAGGGGGAAGATTTAAGGACGTACGGTGCATGGCCATTATGCATGAATAAGTTGGGATAGCTGGCGATGCAAACCAAACTGGCTGTGCGACAAAAGGGAGTGAAAAATGTAAAAATTCAAACGGTCTCACAAGTGACCAGCGGGGCAGGACAGACATGAGTTTTTACAAATAATTAGCTTATAGTGGGCATGCACTGTTTGCCAAGATAGTTTTGCGGTAGTGTCTGTTAAGGAAGGGACAGAGGGAGGGATAAAGAGAGAGGGAAGAAGCAATGCAGGGGGAGAGAGAGAGAGAGAGAGAGAGAGGGAGAGAGATAGCGAGCTATTCTATCCCCCTTAATCCCAAACGAGGTCACACAAACCCGGTAAAACTGTTAATCATCTGGGACATTCACGTCCTGCCTTCCCCTTCATTAGCCAAACAGCATGGAGGACAGAGGTCTGACAATCAATGCAGCATCGTCCCTAAGAGGGTCACCCCCCAGTGAAGAGCCAAAGCATTACAACCACTCCTAGATGAAGCAAATCTGGAAAAACCTAGTACATATGTCACTTTCGGGAGAAACTGAGTTTGACCCTCTTTTGCATTAATTAAGAGTGGTGAAAATCTTGAAACACTCGCTATTAGTGTTATTTGAACTGTCTAGATCAAGTTTCAATTTTTTTTTTTTCGGTTCGGAGAAGTCCAGAATCCAGTTCAGTTGCAAGAATCATTGCCACTGATAAATTCACAAGGTTTTTCCAGATCACAGGAGAAATAATGTTGATTACCTCTCAGCAATGGCACGTCTAGGCTCATGAACAGACCTTAAAAGGTAAGCAAACAGATGGTTCTCATAGCCGACATATTTGACATAGGGCCAGTGACGTGCAGTCGGAGGTTAATTTGGTGAGGCAGAAACCGTCCCTTTGCTTGATTCGCAATCAGACAATTAACTAATTTAGAAAGACTATTCGGCAGAATGACGGGCCATTTTAAGTTTCCGCGGCGTTATTACTCAGTAGGCTACATGGAACTTGAAATGCTCACGAAACTGCAGATTTGCGAGTATTTGCTTACAGGAAGCCAGAGACGTGTGGTGAGATGAGGCAGTGACCCAAACTTTTCTCACAGAATTTTGTGAACCTGTTCCCACGTACTATTCCTGATTGACAATGAAAACAATTAAGACCAAGCCTTATGGAAGCCTGATGCTGATAGAGGAGATAATAACTTAATTCACGTATACGCTGCAATTCGAGACTGCAAGGATGGAAATCTGAATAATCAATTAGGAAAAAGTCTCGGCTCGGCAATTCTGTTTTTAAACATTTTGTTAATCGGATTACGAAAGAAGACTGAAAATAAACGCCCGCTTTTTGTTTGGGTGTAAAACCGAGTATTTAAAGGAGAATACATCATAGGCTATTGATTAAGCATTAAACTTTGCATAAGTCGAACTACATTAATATTTTTTGATGACATTGCTTCGGCCTCCTGGAAGCTAGTAAGCGCAAATCTGCTGTTGAGCATTTCAGGTTCGATGTACTGAGTAATAACGCCGCGGAAACTTAAACAGGCCCGTCATTCTGTCGAATAGTCTTACTAAACTAGTTAATCGTCTGATTGCTAATCAAGCAAATGGGAGGTTTTTGCCTCACCACATCAACCTCCACCGCACGTCACTGCATAGGGCCAAATCATCATGAGACAATTAAGTTTGAGTATCTCTGAAGTAGCAAAGCTCGAGGACTGCTCCAGATCAGTTGTCAGGAGTACCTATCGACTGTGGTCCGAGGTGGGACAAACCGCAAACTGGCAACAGGGAAAATAGGTTACATACAAATTGCAATGGAATGGTGGTTAAGCTGATTATTCTCCTCTTTAAAATGGCAAAGTAATTGAATGTATTTAAATCGTTTATAACTCATGATAATTCAGACATTTCTCCTAAAAGGAAAATTCTGGGGGATATACAGTAAAACAAACCAAATGGACCAGATGGAACGCATTTCTGAAAAGGGTTTGCAGCATCAGTGTCAGCATGGGTTCTGACAGGTTAAAATTACATGGTTGAAGTGGATCTGGCTAAATGTGACACTGACTCAGTTAGCCTAAATACTGCAGCCTTTTTAAATTTATAGTTTGTGTACAGGGTGAAACATGGCCAATGTCTCTTCTAAACTTTAATCGTTTACCCCGCATACTGAGAAGATTTAAGCGACAAAGCTGATTCACTGGCTTTGAGACAGTTTATCTTTCCCTTGTGCGACTTGTGCAGGTAAAAGTGTAATTACTTCGGAGGAATCGGCAGTAGCGGCTAATCGTCTATGCCTCACTGGGTACACGGGAGCTCACTGACTGCTAATGCAAGTTTCTTTTACTTGGGCAAGTCATTTAAGCTTTTGTTCAATTCAGTGAGCACCAATGCTTTAATGTTGCACAAAAAAAAATCACTTGCCTAAATTAAATTCTTGTGATATGCATAAAGACTCTGATTCAATCACAATTCATCCATGACTACGTCCAATAAAAGAAGAATTTTTCCTCTTCTCATCTCATCTGAAGTTACTTACTTTGATTCATTTTTCAGTCGCCAAAAATGTTTTTTTTGTGACGAAGAAAAAAAATTTTCATGCTCAAAAAAAGTTAAGAATAGAAGTCTGTTAGATAAAGAATAATGCAAAAGGCTCATTTTTTGTAAATTTTGACCAAAGTTCAAGACGGGTATTGTATTGAATACTAGGTAAATAAAACAGTTGTTGCCGGCTGGAATGCATTTCAAGTCTAAGGATAAATACAAAGACTAAGTTATGGAGAGATGTTTACTGGATATCAAGGTACCTCTAGATATCAAGGATCAAAGTTCATGACAGGTGTTGACTGAATCAGACCCAAGGACTGTACAGCAGCGACCATATCGAGGATATTTTGGCTCCATTTTTGTTGAATGGGAGTGAATGGAGACGCGTCATCCATGTTTTGTGCAGTCCTTGATCAGACCAGAAGAAGAAGTAAGCCTGTGCGAGCCTAGTGGCCCATCAGGCCGGTGCTTAACCCTGGTTTTCATGGCATGAAGCGACTAGGAGTATTGCTACTCCCCCTGGATGGGATGCCAGTCCATCGCCAGACAAGTTTCCCTGCCTATTTGCTGGTACGCATTTATACACGTGGGTGGAGTGAGGCGTGGAGTGTGGGAGTAAAGTGTTTTGCCCAAGAACACACCGCAAAGGCCTTGATCAGACCAGATAACAGACTAATTTTTGGCTATACATCTAGGATAAAGTGTTTTGCATGTTCATTGGCTTGCTTGAAAGACCCAACCTTGTATCCTCTGACAGGACGGTCCTGATCTCTCTCACATCGCTGGTGGTTCTGGTCATCAGTACAGACTGGATCAGCTGGGACAATCTAAACCGGGGTTTCCTCCCCAGTGATGAGGTGTCCCGGGCCTTCCTGGCCTCCTTCATCCTGGTCTTCGACCTCCTCATCGTCATGCAGGTATCAGTCTCCCACCAGCCAATCAAAAAAACCTCTTTGTTGATGATGGATATAATCAGTCATTTGCTGTGTATTTTTCAATGTTTTGTGAGATGTACATTAGCATTCAAATTTTAAGATAAAATAACATAGCAACTGATAAAGTCTACGTTTACAGCCCCTGTTGTCTCATGGTTTTTTTACCCAACTTATTTAAGTTTCAATAATGCAGATTTGTTGAAGTTTACATGACAGCTTCAATATGATATGTCTGTAAATCTGTGGGTAATTATAGTCTAATGGATTTGACAAAAAGCAGAGATTTTCCAGGTTATTGATTAAAAGTTTTATTTTGAATGAGATGTTTTAATAGATACAGTGCCATCCATAATCATTGGCACCCCTAGTTAAGATGTGTTACGCGCCTTAAAATAAATTCAACTTTTATTGAAGAAGCATACTCTCATACTGAAAATTGTAGAAAAATGTAACCTTCAACTCAAGTGAATTTTCAGGAAAAAAAAATTAAAAATCCCCGACTAAGAAATAATAATTTTTCATGAAATCAGCTGTTCCAAAATTACTGGCACCCCTAACAATTCCTAGGAAATAAATGTAATAGAAGTATTTCTGTCATTTCTACAGTAGTTTACAAAGTTGATCAGAGTATCTAGGAACATTTAATTAGTAATCCATCTCTTCCTGTTTCCCTGGGGTATAAATATGCCATGGCACAGAGGCCATTTCTCTTATCCACTCTTCAACATGGGAAAGACAAAGGAACACACCATTCAAGTAATGCAGATGTGTGTTGACCTTCACAAGTCAGGCAATGGCCACAAGAAAATAGCCACTCGCCCGCACCTGCCCATATCTACTGTCAGAGGAATCATTAAGAAATTTAAAACAACTGGAACAGTGGTAAACAAGCCTGGACGAGGACGCAAGATCATTCTGCCACCATGCACAGTGAGGAGGATGATAAGAGAAATAAAAAATGCTACAAAGCTCACTGTTAAAGAATTGCAACAAATGGTAGCATCTTGGGGTCACAAAGTCTTCAAAACAAACATCAGGCGCTATCTACAAGCCAACAAGCTGTTTGGGAGGCATGCACGGAAAAAACCATTTCTCACCCAGAATCATAATCGCAAATATCTGGAGTTCGCTAAGTGGTACTGGGACTTCAACTGGGACCGTGTACTTTGGTCAGATGAGACCAAGATAGAGCTTTTTGGCAACAAATACTCTAAGTGGGTCTGGCGGAACACAAAGGTTGAGTATGCAGAAAAGCACCTAATGCCCACTGTGAAGTATGGGGGAGGATCAGTGATGCTGTGGGCCTGTTTATCTTCCAGAGGCCCTGGGAACCTTGTTAGGGTGCATGGCATCATGAACGCTTTCAAAAATACAGGACATTTTAAATCAAAATCTGGTGGCCTCTGCCCGGAAGCTGAAGATGGGTCATCACTGGGTTTTCAGCAAGATAATGACCCTAAACATGTACATGTGGCCAAATTTACACAGTAATGGTTCACCAGACACAGAATCAAGCTCCTCCCATGGCCATCTCAGTCCCCAGACCTCAACCCCATTGAAAACCTGTGGAGAGCTGAAGAGGAGAGTTCAGAGGAGAGGACCCAGGTTGCTGGAAGATTTAGAGAAATTGTGCAAAGAGGAATGGTTGAAGATCCCTCTTTCTATATTCTCCCATCTGGCGAAACATTACAGGAGAAGATTAGGTGCTGTTTTGTTGGCAAAAGAGGGTTGAACAAAGTATTAACATTAGGGGTGCTAATAATTGTGGCATCCATGATTTGATGTAAAAGAATTATTTCTTAACGTGGGATTTTGTTTTCCCACTGAATAAATGCACTTGGATTAAAGGTTGGATTTTCCTCTTTTTTCATTGTGGTCCTATGTTATTTAGAAAAAAACTGAATTTATTAGAAGCTGAAGAACTCATCTTAACCAGGGGTGCCAATAATTATTGAGGGCGCTGTAGTTTTATAAGTTGAGTTAAATAATCTGTTGAAACCACAAGGACACAACAGAGCTGCGGGTTTTTTGAGCTCGACTGGAAAATTCAAATGCGGGGGAAAAAAAATGCTCTGATGAATTATACACGGTCTTCCATACCAGCTGTTGCCAGCATCATTCATTAATCCTAATCAGTTAAGTGGAACAAGAACTGACTGATAATACTGACAGTGTGGATTCAGTTGGTTTGTTCTGTGGTGCATGAACAGTGAAATTGTTATTTTTGATGACATATCGCTGTGCAGAAAGTGAATGTGCAGGCTGTTGTTGTCTGACATCTTCTAACCGTTCTGTTGGGTTCCAAACTAAGGGAAATGCTCTGTATCACTTGCTCAAAGTTTTTCATTGTTCAGGTGATACCTCTGCGAATCGGCTTAGGTTATCATAATCACATTATATAATCACATTATAGAAAATATTCATCTTGTACATATTTCATAAATTGAATATTTTTTTCTGGGCTGAAAATGCAGAACATTAGATTAGTTGCATTCAACCGAAACGCGCAATTCAAGGTAAAAGAATCATTCTGAGTGCTATCATAACTGCTGATAAATTAAGCAGGACTTTCCATATCAACAGCTTGCAGCATGATTAATCATCATCAGAGAAGTGCCGCAAGAGCTGATTTATATTACCGGATTCGCCAACAGGTCACAGAGCGCTCGCACTGTAGCGTGCCCACACTTCCTACTCGTCCAGATCCGGTGGTTCCAATAAGTAGGCCTACTTGTAAACTGTGGAGCACGCACATTAAGGGATGTTTTACACGTGACATGTTGATGGCTTGTGCATATTTGAAGAAAGAATCACATAGAAGTTTGATTTGCAGCCACATCCTAATAATACCCTGAGGTAGTGTATATAAATTTGGTGACATAAAAATGGAAGTAGGTAACCCAATGAGTAGTTGTATGGTTATACAGGTGTTGAACTATGCCCCACAAATACACAGCACATTTGCTGTCAATAAATAAAGAGTTGGAATGCAAAACCCACAAAGTCCACTCAACCTCTTTTGTTTTAAATTGAGTTTTTTTGACTCCGCATATTTGTGTGTTTTGCATTCCAACTCTTCAAATGTACCTTAACCTCCTTTGTTATGGTGAAGGCGCCTGCTGAACCAGTGCAATATTTAACAAAAATTGAAAAAGTTCTTATACAGCCTATACATATCTGCTGTAAAATATGCAAAAAAATTGGCTTGAGAACAGGTTTTCTTTTTAATAATAAATAATCCAGCAAATCCTTTCTGATGAAAATCCTCTGATGGGAAATAAGTTCCAAGTACAATGGCAGTTCTTCTGACAGAAATAGGCCCACTATTTTTAATCGGTTCACTCTGCTTCCTGTTTTAATTCTAACTCATCGCTGACAGAATCAGACATTACGTGACTCAGATGTGAACTTCGTATGATGGCATCTAGCCTACCCATTTATCTCTTAATCTGTCAGATAACGGCGCCTCGCATTTAAACATCATTCTTGTTTTTAAAAGCTGTGTAAAAGACAGATTTATTCATGAATGCCCTTACTTTTGCCCGTCTCGAATATACTACGCGGCTTTACTAGAGTTATTTATGGTTTCAATTAATCAGCGCAATTAACAGCGGTAGAGCCCCATGCTTTTGTCACCCGCCGCGTAGCCAGCGATGTTTCCAGCCGCTCACCATGGACCAGACAAGCTTGTTTCCGCCATTTTCTGCGTGCTGTGAATATTGAGTGCCATACCGTTAGGCCCATTGCCCCAAAATAAGACAGTGATATTTTGACCAGCTGTGATAGCGATGTTGTTATTGTTTTCAGTCTATCTGTGCATATATGCATGCATTGCGACCTTTAAATCAAATCAAATCAACTTTATTTATTTAGCACATATAAAAACAACCAGCATTGACCAAAAAGCTGTACGACAAAGATAAAAATATAAAACACAAACAAACAAATAAAAGGAATAAAGAACAAATAAAATGCAAAATAAAACAGCAATAAAAACAGAAAAACAAGGAGCAGAGCATACTGGGTTAAAAGCCAAAGAGTAAAAGTGCGTTTTAAGATGGGTTTTAAAAATGGACAGAGAAGGGGCTTGTCTATTGTGCAATGGGAGCTTGTTCCGTAATTTTGGTGCAGCTTCAGAGAAGGCTCTGTCCCCTCTGAGCTTTAGCTTAGACTTCAGTACCTCTAGAAGCAGTGGATCAGCTGATCTGAGGCACCGAGCCGGTGCTGCTGTGAGAGAATGTTTTTTATTTTTGCCACCTGCCATAAGTGAAAGCTGGACTTGACTATTGCACTAGTTTGGTGATCAAGTTTAAAATCGCTGTCCATCTTAAAACACAGATTTGTAGCAGTTGACTTTAAAGGCGGTGCCAAGGGGCCCAAGTCAACGGGGGGGGGGGACACAGGAGCCATTTTGACCAAACCACATCATTTCTGTTTTCTTTTCAGTAAAGTTTAAAGAGTTTAGGGCCATCCAGGCTTTAATGTCATCAAGACATAACAGAAGTGACTTGAGGGAGGTGGTATCTTTCTTTTTTAGCGGTACATAAATATGACTGTCATCTGCATAACAGTGGAAGGAGATGCCACGTTTTCTCAAAATGGAGCCCAACGGAAGTAAATAACAGGAAAAAAGCAGGGGCCCCAAAACTGAGCCCTGTGGAACCCCATACAACAGAGGAGCGGAGGAGGACTCAGAGCCAGCAAGGCTTACACTCATCATTCTGTCTGTCAGATAGGACCTAAACTATTCAAGAGCAGTACCACAAATACCCACAAGGTGCTGTAATCGGGATAGTAAAATGTTGTGGTCCACTGCGTCAAAGGCAGCGGTTAGGTCCAACAGAACTAGAATCACATAATCACCAGAATGATTAGCCAGGAGAATATCATTAAAAACCTTTAACAATGCTGACTCTGTGCTATGCAGTATTTTGAAACCAGACTGAAAAACCTCCAGGATATCATGCTAGTCCAGAAAAGATTTCAGTTGACCATAAACAATTTTTCCAAAATTTTAGAAAGCAAGGGCAGTTTAGAGATGGGCCTTAAGTTAGCCTACACAGTGTGATCAAGGCCAGGTTTCTTGATCAGGGGTTGCACTACTACTACTAGTAAACATAGTAAGCAACTACTATGTTTAAAATTTGCAGGGACAACACCAGAAGACAGACTGCTGCCCTGTGCTGGAGAAAACCTCTTTAAAAAATCGAGGAGGGACAGCATCCCAAGGGGAACCTGAAGGCTTAATATGGCCAACCACATCCGCTAAGGATGCCAGAGTCACAGGCTCAAACGTATGAAATACAGCCTGGTACAGGACAGAGCAAGAAGGGTCAGAGACAGAACCTGAGATGAGAGCCCTTGTGGTAACTACCTTGTCAATGAAAAAGTGCAGGAAGTTATCACAAATTTCAGAGGACGCTTCCAAATATACAGTTTGTGGGGAATGAAGAACAGAATTAATAGTTCAGAATAACACACATGGTTATGACGATTAGATGCGATAATGTTTGACAAGTGTTCTCTTTCGGCCTCTGTAACTGTGTTCTGATACTGGCACCAGCAGGCCTTTAAGATTTGAAATGAAACCTGCAACTTGTCCTTCCTTCACCTGCACTCAGCTTTTTCAACACTCCCGTCTGGCTGCACGAGTCCTGTCACTGACTCACGACTCCTGTCACCCGGGGCTCAGGTTTAGCTTTAGGCTGCCTGGTTTTTAATGGAGCCACGGAGTCCAGGATGGTTAGGCAGTTAGTGTGGAACCAGGAGCTGAGCTCATCCGTATCGGCAGAGGAGACATAGAGCTGGTCAAAGGCAGCAGAAGACTGACCTGCAGTGAGAGGGTTAAAAGCTCGATAGCGCCAAGCAGGAGCGCGAGATTTGACAGCAGCACAGGAGAAATTTATGTCAAATAAAACAGGCATATTATGAGAAAACACATTGTCACCGATCTCAAGGTTAAACACAGACAGAACATGAGAGAGAACCAGGTCTAATGTGTGTCCATGCTTGTGTGTGGAACCAGACACACACTGCACCAGGTTAAAAGAGTAAATAAGGATTTAAAAGTCCTTCACCAGCAGTTTATCGGGACAGCACAAATGTATGTTGAAATCCGCAACAATAAACTCACGATCATAGTTAGGTATGATTCCAGCCAGAAAGTCAGAAAAATCGTTCACAAAATCCTTATTGTATTTTGGGGGTCGGTAAATGACAGCGCACAGCACCGGGTTTGAGCGACGCACCTCAAATAAAGCTGCTTTGAAGATGGAAAAAGCAGATGATATGGCGCACTGCTTACATTTAAAGTTATTTTTATACACAATTACCATTCCTCCTCCGTGGCCTGAGGTCCGCGGTGTGTTAAAATAAGAGCATCCAGCCGGTAAAAGTTCAAGAGGAGCGCTGCACTTAGCAGCACCGCTCCAAGTCTCTGTCACACAGAGGAAATCCAGGCCACGAGAGTTGAAGAAGTCCCTCAGGATAAAAGTAAATATCCTTTACAGCTGCAGTCAGGAAACACTAGTGAGTAGTTGGGTTAAAAAGGATGGTTTGAAGATGGATGTGGTCTGATTGCTCATTCACTGAATGCTAACTGCATCACTGTTTAGGTTGGTGTGACCCCGAATGGTCGCTGGTTTTTAAGCAGTGTCAGAGCTAGAACTGGGAATTGGGGGGGGCGCAGACACGTCCCTTTATAACGACAATTAGTCCTGGCTAGTTCTCAATCATTTTCCTTTATTGACACATTTTCTAATTATCGTAATTGGCAAATGACGACACGAATTCTCTCCATATGCGGTGAAATCATTGGCTAAATTCAGTACAGAAAAATAATTAACTTATTAATAGGCCAATGCTTTGCGTTGATTGAACTGCTCCGCGTTCCAATGAAATATCGCCTTTTCATTCTCGGTATTGCGTTGGTTGAAAAAAAAAGTGGCACTCTGCAGTTAAATGGGCCATAAAAAGCCTGCGGCTCAAGGTATTTGCATGAGAGTTGACAGGTATGCAGTTTTGAATAACGTGGATTTAAATACAGCAAATACTCGTCCAGATGAACGATTGTCATCTTTCCTAATCGGGAAGAACAGCAGCACCTGTTAAGTGAGGAGTGCTCTCGAGTGAACCTTTTGTTAATCATGAAAATGACTGAGAACAGGTCAGGACTAATAATTGTTTTAAATGGATGTTTTGTGCACCCAATTCTCAGTTCTGGCATCGCCATTGTACTGAATTTAGCCCATGATTTTATCGCTATTAGATTGCATATGGAGAGAATTCGTGTCATCAGTTGCCAATTACGATAATTGGAAAACGCGTCAATAAAGGAAAATGATTGAGAGCTATCCAGGACTAATTGCTGTCATAAAGGGATGGGACACATCCCCCCCCCCCCCCCCCCCCCAAATTCCCAGTTATAGGTCCACTACTGCTTTAAAGAGTGTTTTGTTTCAAAGCGGAAGAACATGAAACACCTGTTTCACTCACATTTGAATGTGTTGTGTGGCTATTTACCCTCATCACATTGAGAAATACGGGGTTTAAAAAAGTAATTATTCATGCTGATTCTGTATTGATGGCAGCCTATCTCTGGCAGTCACAAATGGCAACTGCTGGTTAACTGAAAACAAATGACTTATAGATGGAACTTTTCTTAAAGACGCATTCATATCTTGAATATTCAGAATCTCGTTATTGAAGAACTCAGTCTACATCTGGGAAAGATGATTAGAAGAGGAACAGGGATCATGTTTAATTTGATTGACCATTGTATAAGTGATTCTGAGCACAAAAGACGCTAGCAGTCTCAAGGTCTTTCAATTATCGTGATGGGAAAAATTCAGCTTGAATAGGTTGCTGTATCGATCTGAATTGGCTTCGGACTCATCTCAGACAGGGGTCGTACCATCTTTAAGAATGAATTTTGTGGGTCCAATCTATAGTAGATTAGTCTCCAAGAGTAGAGAAGGAGAGAGCGAGACAGAGGGAAAGAGAGAGAGAAGGAGAGGCCAAAAGATCGATTGAATGTTGAGGTGAATTACAATGTTGTTCTTTCCCACCGCGTCCTATGTTGGACTGTGTGTGCCTTGTTTATTTATGACAATCATAAAGCTGGGTATTTTAAGAGGATAGAAGAGAGGTTTGTCCAAATTTCACGAACCATGCTAGCAGTGGAAATTTCCATCATTCTCCACGGGGAAGAAAGGAGATGCATGATTCTGGCTGCATAATTTGTCTCTGCCTCCCTCATTCTTAGAGACTCTTAGTGGCACAAAAGATAGCAGTGAAAGTGGTTTTTGTTTACAATACAGAAATACTATTATTCTATTTTATCAGAAAATTAGCTCTTGTTGAACAAGCACAGACAATTACTTTCCATGTAGTCCCTCTTTTTTTTCTGGTGTATATAACGTAATTAGTTTGTTTGCTTGGCTGTGTGAATAATCTGTTTATGTCAAGCTAATACAGCACAGTAAATTAGACTGAGTTGGGCGGGGGGGTTGGTGGTCGAAAGAGAAATGGTTAATGGCCTTACCTTATTTTATTGGTAACAAACCTTCTTACTGGAGACATATCATCCTGTGGACCTGTTCGTTTTAGCCATAATTTGGCACACCTTTCAAACACCTCAGTCACTCTCAAAGCAGGAGTTGTGATGAAGCTTCTTTATAGACTTGGGCTTGTTTTCTGTATGAAGATACATTCACTCGGAAAGGTAACAGAATTGAGAGCTCATGAGTGGCAACTTACCTGAATGGCACCCGTAGAATTCTTTTACTTGGTCCTGGAGAACCCCTGTGTATAATGCTTTTCATTCCAACCACATTTACAATTGCAGGTTTTGGTGAGATGGCAACTCACTGGCAAATTTTAGGTTGGAGACCCCAGTGAATCAATGTGTAATAAAATGATGTAGGAATTCAATTTTCATAAAAAATGTAGTTACATGTACACTATAGTGTCTTGTGGGGTAGTTTTTATGCAACAATTTTGCTTCTGTGTCTACAAAACATGAATCGGAAGAGATGGACGTATGTGCTTGGAACTGCATCGGTCTCACTCGGTACTGGCTTTGACATTCCATTCTAAACTCTATCATACCGCCAGGAAGATAAACCCCTGGTCTAAAATGAGTGTCACACACTACCTAATTTTTTTTTTTTGTTACAGAAGGAGCAGTGAGGTTCTGTCTTCACCTGCACAAAACATACCCTAAAGCTAGCATTGTTCATTTTCCTGTCAGTGGTGACATGAGCATGAGATTATACATCAATTATTTATTTAGAATAACATTGCATTAACTTGGAAAACATGCTACACTATCAGATAAGGCTAATTCTTCTTGTGAAGGTAAGATGAGTGATATAATGTGTCATTTCAATGCAAAATTGCATTTAAATTAAAGTTAATGGTATTCAGTTGTGGATACTTGTTGCTCATCTTTCTTTTGTTTGTAATTTAAACAACCATGAAATACGGGTTAGATGGGCAGCAATCAAGCCGTGCTAAAAGCATCATGGCAAGTAGAGTATTTTTTCTTTAAAGTGAATAAAACATTATTTTCTGAATTGAATTAACCATTTAATCACCGCAACATTGCATTTAAGAAAAAAGTGGTGCGTTTTACTGCCTATGGATTATTCTAATTGTTGGAAAACTTGTTAATAAGGAAAATTATTTTAAAAAGCTCGAGATTACTTATTACTTAAAAGGGATTTTTCTATCCTCCTTAAATTTCAGCTGAGTGACCGATACCATTTCCTGTTTGCAAAACTACGGACTTTGTGTCATAACAGGCTTGAGTTTGTGTAACCTGTACAAACAAAATAATTTACCATCTATCCATACAATTTTACACTGCTCATCCAAGGCCAGCTCACAGGCGTAGGCACGTTGCAGACTAAGCAAAGTGGCCCAGGTGTCCCCCTGCCCAACTACTTCCTACAACTCTTCCTGGGGGACCCTATGACGGTCCTTCGCCAGCCGGAGATATAATCCCTCCAGCTTGTCCAGGGTCTGCCTCAGGTCCTCCTTCCAGTTGGGCATGCCTGGAAAGCCTCTAAAGGGAGGTATCAAAGAGGCATCCAAACCAGGTGCCCGAACCACCTCACCTGACTCCTCTTGACGTGGAGGAGCAGCGGTTCTCCTCTGAGCCGCTCCTGGATGTCTGAGCTCTTCACCCTATCCTAAGGGTCAGGCCAGCCAGCCTGCAGAGAAAGCTTATTTTGGCTGTTTTTATTCGCGATCTATACTGCTCAAAGCTTGTGATCATAGGTGAAGGTTGGAACGTAGATTGACCAGTGGAGCGTTGCTTTCGAGCTCAGCTCCTTCTTCACCACAGTGGTCTGAGAATACCAAATTGGACTCCCTCCAAGCCTTGGCTGCACCATGATACACTGTCTATGACAGTAACATGCGGTCGGAGGTTAGTTTGGTGAGGCAGAAACCTCCCCTTTGCTTGATTAGCAATCAGACGATGAAGTAGTTTAGTAAGACTATTCAGCTGAATGACAGGCCAGTTTAAGTTTCTGCGGCATTATCACTCAGCAGGCTACATCGAACTTGAAATGTTCACAAAACTGCAGATTTGCGAGTACTTGCTTACAGGAAGCCAGAGACGTGAGATGAGGTGAGGCAGTGACCCAAACTTTCATCATAGGATTTTGTGAACCTGTTCCCACGTACTATTTCTGATTGACAATCAAAACGATTAAGACCAAGCCTATAGGAATCCCGCATACTGATAGAGGAGGTAATGACAAAAAGATTCATTCACATAAACGCTTCAATTCGAGACAGCAAGGATGAAATTTTCAGAATAATCAATTAGAAAAAATTCTCGGCTCTCTGTAATCTGTGTATTCTTGAAACATTTTGTTAATCAAATTATGAAAGAAGACTGAAAATAAACGGCCGCTTTTTTTTTTTTTTTTTTGTCTGGGTGTAAAACCGCATATTTCAAAGGAGAATACATTGTATATTGGTTAAGCATTGTACTCTGCATAAGTTGAACTGTTTTAATATTTGTTGACGACATTGTTCGGCTTCCTGGAAGCAAGTTCGCACAAATCTGCTGTCTAGTGAGCATTTCAGGTTCTATATACTGAGTAATACCACCGCGGAAACTTAAACTGGCCCGTCATTCTGCCGAATAGTCTTACTAAACTAGTTAATTGTCTGATTGTTAATCAAGCAAAGGGGAGGTATCTGCCTAACCGAACTAACCTCCGACCACACGTTACTGGTCTATGAAAATCATGTACAAAATAGGTGACAAGGCACACCCTTGGCAGAGTCCAACACCAATTGCAATCAAGTCCAACTTTGCACTAAAAATGCGAACACAACTCCAGCTTTGGTTGTACGGGGATCGGACAGCTTGAACCGATGCTCCATGCTCCCACAGCAACCCCCACGGGATATCTCGTGGGTGATAGTCATAAGCCATCTCCAAGTCTACAAAACACACAAAGACTGGATTGGTGAACACCCACGACTCCTCCAGTATCTGTACATTAGTAAAAGATTGTCCATGGCCAGAAGGGAACCCACATTGCTGCCTCTGAACTGGAGTTTTGACAGTTGGGGGTAGCCTCCTTTCCAACACCCTGGCGTAAGTGTTTCCTGGGAGGATGAGCAGTGTGAGTCCCCAACCGTTGGAAGACACTTTTCAGTCCCCTTTTTTAAAAATGGGAAGCACCACCTCAGTTTGCCAGTCCAAGGACACTGTACCCGACATCCACGCGATGTTAAACAGGCATGTCAACCATGACAGCCCGACAACAGCCAAAGCCTTCTTCATCTCAAAACAAATCTCGTCCAACCCCAGTGACTTGCCACTATGGAACTTTTCAACCACCTCAGTGACCTTCACCAGCGAGACTTGCTGAGACTCACCCAAATCCTCCGTCCCTGCTTCCTCAAAAGAACATGTGTTTGTCGGATTCAGGAGTTCCTCAAAGCACTCCTTCAACCATCAAACAATGTTACCAGTCAATGTCTGCAGTACCCCTCCCCTACTGAAAACAGGACCCAACCAGAACCCAACTAGGGACTCCAAGAAGGCTGGATACTCCGCTCTGCTGTTAGGCGCATAAGCATAAACAACAGTCAGAGCATCTCCTTCCGCAACCCGCAAGTGCATTGCAGAGACTGTCTCATTCGCCAACACAGCATTACTCAGCCAAGGGAACTTAAGTATGCCCATGCCTGCTAGGTGCCTCTCACCATGGACAACATCAGAAAAGGAGAGAGTACAATCCGTATCAAGGAGCTTAGTCCCAGATCCACAGCTGGGTGTAGAGGTGAGTTTGACTATATCAAGCCAGTACCACTCAACATTCCACACAAGCTCCAGCTCCTTTCCGGACAGTGTGGTGACATTCCAAGTCCCAAGAGCCTATTTCCATAGCCGATGCACAGAACACCAGGGTCTCTGTCCGCGTCTGCTACCCAGTCCACAATGCACCTGATCCGGATTCTTCTCCACCCAGGTGGTGGATCCACGAAGAGGTGGCTCTCTGTAGCCTTTTCGGGCTAAGCCAGGCCGGGTCTCAGGAAAAACCTCGGCCACCAGGCACTCGCCTATGAGCTCCCTTCCCAGGTCTAGTATCCAGGAGGGGGCCCTATTTCGGGCAATGTTCTCTTGTATTTGGAGGGCTGTGTCATAGGAGTCTAGTGAATTGCATTTTGTCTGGCCCCCTCACCTGGGACCAATTTGCCATGGGAAACCTTACCAGGATCTAATGCTCCAAGCAACATAGCTCCCAAGATCCCAGAGGCACGCAAACTCTCCACCATAATAAGGTAGCAATTCTTGGAGGAGACATTTTCCATGATGATAAATGGTGAAACAGAATATAAAACTACTGCAAGAAGATCAACTCACTAAACCACAAAAGTTCAGACTCACTGCCACCTTCTACTATACATTGAGCTTAGTCAGAGCTGAGAAGACTGATTCCCTTTTGGTGCATAATATGTGTTGTCAGCAAAAATTGAGTCTTACCTGAGAATTTGAGCCCTTATGGTTTGTAAAACTTATTAAATCCTGCACTAACTTTTCAGAAGTTCATTTTTTGACGAGGCTAAATTCAGATCTCAAAAAAATTTTACCTACAAGTTGCCATCTAAATAAGTACTTTGGTGCAGGAACAAACCAAAAACCAGCAGACACAGCGGCTCTCCAGCATTTTAGTTTGAGACCCCGGCTATAGGAATTAGCCCTTTGAAATTGCGTTATCATCCAAATGGCTATGGACATCACTGAATACAGTTTTTGCCAGTCAGGTAGTGCAGCAGAAAATCAGCCTTCGTACATTCACTCGTGGCTCAGCCATTTGCGCCATAGGAATTTATTGAGGTCTAAGGTTGGGGTGTTCGTTGTATATTTCTGGGGACATCTTCCTCTCTGGCCCTGGGATTTACAAGCAGGATTCATACGTGTTGGCATAGATTGCTAACTGAAAATAGCATTTCAGGACGCAACATGACCATTTAAAAAAAAATGGGATTGGCTTAGGGGACACAGAGTTATTTTATACGAGCGTGCATTGACTACTTGTGCATTTGTGACCGAGCCTGCGTGGATGAGGATGTTTTTCCTTTCTCTGGTTGTCCTCTCTCATATGTTGTTCCGTACAGCCTATTTAGTGTGCAAGCAAGTTTCTTAAATCTTAAGTCGAGGACCCACCAGCTGTACCACCTTCAATATTAAGAGGTTGTTCATTTTAAATAGAGGACTATCGAAGAACAGTCCAACAGTGGTCATAAGTTGGCTAATAGGCTAAAAAATGCAAAGCCTGGCCCTTTTTGCACCGCTCTATTATGCATTACCAGTCCCTGTGTGCATACAGCCCTGAGTTACTGCATGCCCAAATGGGGAAACATTTGAGTCCTCATAAATGTCAAATGTCATTATCATGGACCTCACTTGCATAACCCAACCGGTGAGACACAGCCTAACAAGACAGACATGCAAAGAGTGGCTCTTGCTCTCTTTCAAGCCAGGAGCAGTACAGGAACAAGAAGTTTCACAGCATTTTTCATGTCTTAGAATTGCAACTACACTGTATCAAAGTTTCATGCTCATAATTGTGACTTCCAACTAGTCTTTGTCAAAAGTTGGTTCTGATGGTTATTGTTGTGTAGAGTTTGCATATTCTCACTATGATTGCATTAGTTTCCTTCGAAGACTCAGTTTATTTCCCACAAATCGGCCATAGGGAAGGTGAGCAAATAGTATGTGTACCCTGCAAAACTGGGCTGACAAACTGTCCCGGTTATATTAGTTTCCAGCCCCAGTGCCACCCTTGAAAAGTATTGATGGATTAGTAACTAGTTGTACTAGTTATAGTATCATTGGTAGTAGTCTATTCTTGTACAAATTAATTTAAACAAGCTGCGAAAAAGGTACTACATAATTTTACTTTTTTTTTCTAATTTCAACTGGAATTTTATTAGGAGTCGTACTGATTTACACATATTATGACCTCCTCAGTTTTTAAGACCAAAAGACTGGCACCAACTATACTTGCCATGTCCCTGTATGATTTGTTGGTATGTTTGAGTGAAGTCACAATCTTTATGCACTTTCTCGGTGTCACAGCCATCGCATACAACATCTGATTTACAAATAGCCGAGGGAAACAGACCAGAGATAACCAAAAGCACACAGCACAATACCCACTGATGTAATAACTGTGCATGCGCAATTGTGGTGTCACCCACCCTAAAAATATTATGAATTGTCTTACACAGTATGATTTTCTTCTACCTTGTGCTAAAATGCTAAAATTAAGACAAAAATTCAGTTTCTTTCTTGAGAAAATTATTTGTTATAAAACATTTTTTAAAATTGTAGCATGTTTCAATTAATTTGCACAAGGGTGTAGCAGACACATTGGTAACACTTTACAATAAGGGTACAACAATTAACATTAGTTAATGCAGTAGTAAGCATTTCCCAACACCTAATTAACATTTAACTAATGCATCTGGTAATCATTTACAAATGATGTTCACATCAACTAAGGTATTAATTTATACTTTATGGTTTAACAGTTTGAAGTGCTTCATAAGGGATACTTCAGGGATGTTTTCAACTTCACAATTAGGGAAACACAATGCTTATTCGGCTATCTAACGCATTAGTTACCCGCTAATTAACTGATAATTCATGAACTAATGTTAATTAATGTTAACTGTTGTACCCTTATTGTAAAGTGTTACCGATACATTAATGGAACTTTGTTAGATGTGAAATTTTGTGACTTTGGCTCCACAGGACTGGGAGTTTCCCCACTTCATGGGGGATCTGGATGTGAACCTGCCTGGCATGCCCACCACACAGGTGAAGCTGAAGCTGCCAGTGTGCAAAAGAATCTTCAAGGACGAGTATCACATTCACATCACAGGTATGGACAGGTAAACGTGCTTAATGACTCCCCGTACATCAGGAACACATTATCACATACTTGTGCACCATGGAGGCTACCTGTCTGTCTGTCTGTGAGAGCTTTTTCAAGTTACGCATTCACATCACAGATATGGACACCCAAATGCACATTATTCACTGATCCACTTCAAAAAAAGCAGCACGTATGGACAAGTAAGAGAACACAATGACCCATTCCCCAATGCAAAACTATATATTACCTCAGGCTAGTAGACACCCCGATTACAAACTCTTCATGCAAAAACATCAAATTCCCTCAGGTAAGCAAACATGCATCCTGGAGGACATCATTGTCACTCAGGGAAAAGCACTTGCTTACTGACTTTTTGTGGAAAAACCACCCATTAACTTGGGTAAAAAGACATTCTTACTGATTCTGAGATGAAAAATTACTCATTTGCAGGCTTCACTGATGCGCAAGATAGCCAAGCCATGTGCACTAATGCTGCGTTCTATTTACCTCGGAAGTTGGAGGTCGGAGCTGGGAATGACTCACAGCCGAGTTATCAGCGTTCCAGTTACAAAGTCGGAAAAAAGTTGCCAACCGCCATAAACCGGGAAGAAGAGTAATAAAACAAGATTGTCACGCCGACGAAAGCTATTCTCGCGTTTGCCTTGTCCGAATATAAGCAACTTCTGGACAAATATGCGGTCCTTCTGCAACCTCCAAACGCGGTGGATATCCTTTTATATGCGTCAAACAATGTATAAGGCTGATTTAGTGCGACAAACACGAGTCAGAAGTAATAAACGGAATATTACAGGAGCTTCTAATTAATGTCTACACCTGAGGCAGTCATCTTTAAATGTTAACTCGGGGGCAGTGAAGATTCTCTCACTTTCCTAGTCCGGAATCCGACCTCGGGGGTCGTTCCAGTTGAAACTTCCAACTCGGAACTCGGAAATTCCGACTTCCGAGTACAAATGGAACGCGGCATAATCTTCCCCGATACCATTGTGCTTTTGAACTGTGCACTGTTAACAGGCTGGATAGTCCCACTCCTCTGTAGCCCGAAGGATATGGTGTCCATTAATTCCAAAAAGAATTTTGCGTTTTGTTTGGTCAGACCACAGGAAAGTTTTTCGCTATGCCGTAATACTTCTTAACCCCAGTCCTGCCTTTAGGCAAACGCTTTTCAAGTATCGGCATACAGGGAAATAGCTACTGGGGAATAATATATCAACAACTGGCACAAAGGGAAACAAGTGTGCATCCTATATATATTGCCGAATGGCAGGACTAGGGTTAACTGAGCTTGGGCCCAGAGAAGGCAAAAGCATTTCCGGATCTTCTTAAACTATGTTTCTCTCTTTACATGGCAGAGTTTTCACTTGTATTTGTGAGTACAGCGATGTACTGTGTTCACTGAAAATGGTTTTCAGAAGTGTTCCATGCTGTGATTACCACAGCAGAATCCTGCCTGTTTTTAATGCAGTACTACCTGAATGCCATAAGATCACGACCATTCAGTATGAGTTTTTGGCCTTCTCCCTTGCGTACATACATTACTCTGGATTTTCTGAATCTTTTAATGACATTTTGTACCCTAGATGATGAAATCCTGAAAGTTGTTTCTCAGTTTTATGTTGAGAAATGTTATTGTTATATTGCCTTTGCACTCTATCTCTTTGGGATGCTCTTTCTATACCCAATTATGTGACTGACCTGTTGCCAGTTAATCTGATTGGCTGTGAGATGTTCCTCCAGGCTTGTTTTTTTTTTCTCTCTCTCTCTCTCTCTCTCTCTCTTTAGAAAAGCAGCTTTTCCGATTTTCTGTTGCCCTTGTCCCAAATTTTTTGAAATGTGTTCCTGGCATCAAATTCAGAATGAGTTGATATTTTTTAAAAAACAAAATTTTTTTAGTTTTAACAGTTAATATGTTGTCTTTGTACTACTTGCAATTAAATATTGGTAGTTTAAATAATTTAAAAATCATTGCATTCTGTTTTTATGTACATTTTTCTGTGTCCTAGCTTTTTTGGAAACAGGATTTTATGTCACATTTTTAGCTCATCTCAGCTGATGACAATGCTGTGAATATCCATATATATTTGGATATGATGCCATGTTGAGTGGCTGTGATACCAACACAGTTTACTCTTTGTGGTTGCTAAGTGCGGACTGTCAGCTTTAATGTGAGGGTGTCTACATTCATATTGAGTGAACCATTAAGGAATTACTGCCCTAATTGCATCACTCCCCAAACACTCCTAGACAGGCTTTCTGGTGAAGCTTATCTGTATTCACAGATTCAGCTGTCGCTAACTGCGTTCAGCATTCACAATTCCTATGCGCGGCTTCAGATACAAATGAGAGTGGCACTTAATGGTGCTTGTCCAAGCAATCTGCTGCAAGAATGAATAGAGCCTTTAATATGACCATTTTTTTAGCCTGCGGAATTATACCAGGAAAATCATTTTACCCTTCGAATAATGTCCTTTTCATTATATTAGACTGAGCATCTTACATTTTTTACCTGTTCAAAGAGATCAAAATCTCTGTTGTTAGCTTTGGGATGTGAAAATGCCCCCATCTTTTCTAACTATAGAAATTGTCTCTTGATTTTCATGGCTGATCAGGGTCTTTGTGCAAGTTCTTTACACTGTAAATACGTCTGATTCATGTCTGAATTACCATCGCGGAATTATTTTGTATCCAATCAGATGTTTCACACCATTCTGAATGAGGCTTGGCATCTTTCTTTGACTGAATTCACCCTTGTCAGATATTTGCTTCACCATTCATATTCACTCCTGTATTGGCTTTTCAAAGACCGGCTTTTTTTGTGATGAAATGGAGACGCAGCTGTCAACAGTGGAGCATTCATTACAGTAGCATTTAGCAGGTCTTCAGTAACATTCACACCGACTTCAGTAATTTGGCGGGTTGAGTATTTTGGGGCATTTTAATTTCCCTTCAGTGTCTTTACATTAATTATTTTTCATCAGGTTTGACTTCAAATTTGGCAACAGAAAACAGAGCTCTTCTGTGAATGAATCTAACAACTTAACACATCTCTGTTGGAGGAGATGGTCATGAATTTAGTCTCTGTACTGCCTGCATTGCATTACCCTGCTATCAGTTGCTCCAACGGATGATACTACAGGTCCGTAATGTATGACCTCAAATTAAAGTGTAGGCTTTTATCTTTAATTTGAGGGTATCTGCATCCATATTAAATGGGCTGAGATTAAATTGCTGCCCCCCATGAATTCAAATTATGTCAGAGTCTGAGTTCTTACCAAGTGCTCTCTAAGCAAGAATGTTCCTCACAACCTATTGTGTCCCCTCGGCAGGAAAATGGTTCAACTACGGCATCATCTTTCTGGTTCTGATCCTAGACCTCAATATGTGGAAGAACCAGATCTTCTACAAGCCATACGAGTACGGCCAGTATGTGGGTCCTGGTGAGAAGATCTACACAGTGGAGGAACCTGACACCCTTAGCGAATTCAACCGCAGTACGCTCACCTGGGAATGGCGTTCCTCCAACCTGGACCCAGTCACAAACCGCTCCTACGTAGAGCAGGACATGTTCCTGCACAGCCGTTATGTGGGCGCCAGCCTGGACGTGAAGTGCCTGGCCTTTGTGCCGAGCCTGGCCGCCTTCGTGCTCTTCGGCTTCTTCATCTGGCTGCTGGGACGGTTCCAGAAGAGCGAGCAGCGGCCGGAGAGCCAGGACCGCACATACGAGCGCATCCACAGGAAGTCCCCGTCGGACGTGGACATGGGCCTTACGCCGGAGGAGGTGCACATCTCCATGAGCGAAACGCTGAAGCGGACCGAGCCCACGCTCCTGTCCGTCGACGGCGCCTCCCCTCCTGAATTCGACTCCTCCCGTCCGGACCCTCACTCGCCCGGCTCCCGGTGTTCCCTCGCAACCCAGGACACGCATCCCAGTATTGTGGTCGAGGAGCCCTCAGCCTCTTCAGAGGTGGGACTCCCCTCTTCTCCCTGCGGGTGTGATTGGAAGGACCCACAATGCAATGCAGCTTAGGCAGGGGACATCAGAGAGGCTCTCACTGGGGGAGGGGGGGTGAATAAATTCAGTTTCAAACCATCCAGTGCAGGAAATTAATTGAAATTCAATTTGGTAATAAAACAACTTGAAGTGTAAAGTCCAACGAGGTCATAAAGTAATAATAAAAAAAATCCTGCCATGGGTTTCTCACACCCTCCAAACTCAGTGGGTTGATTTTCACAGATTAGGTCTTTCTTCTGGCTGGAAAATTCTGCTAATTAGCCTTGTCTGGTGGTTGGAACACAATACTGGGAGGGAATTTTACCGTCTGTCCTGGATTTTATATTTTTCACATCGCTGCGGGACACAGAGGAACGACACAGGCGAGAGCCGAGGGGTGAACCCAGTTTAAAAAAAAAAAAAGTTCAGGGGATTAATTGAAATTCAATTAGGTAATAAAACAAGCCCTCGTAAACCAGGGGGTGTCGAACCCTGGTGCTGGAGAGCTGCTGGACCTCTTTGGATTTCTCATTACTCTGCACCTCGTTAATCTCGCTGAGCCGTTCGTTACGCTGTGAAGCGCTGGTGCCTCACAGCTAGCAAGTAGGTTGGTGCTTGGTTCAATTCTCGGCCTGGTCCTGCTGTTTCTTTGTACTGTCCGAAGACAGACATACAGGTATTTGGATAATTGGCTACGCTAACCAGAGGCTCTCAAACATATTGAGAAAGGAACAGTCTTTGCTGAAGATCCTGACTAGGGAAAAGTGGGATGATAGAATGGATGGATTATGCAATAACATTTCCTTAATGATTTCTGACCTGAAATAGATTCTATATTTTTCTTTAATACTGTTTCTACATAAACTTGGTGGACCGTGCAGCTCTTGTGGACCAGTGTTCCAGAACTCTCACGTGTTCTCTTGAATATCTTCAGTTCATTGGATTGAATTGATATTGACTTCTCTCCCGAGCTCAAACAGGCAGGGTTGGAATGTTTTTGTAGGACCTGCTTGTTATTTCATTTTTTTCCCCCACATCTTCTCCTCTACAAATCCCTGCTGGATTACCATCATAATTAAGGCAAAAACTTAATCAGGGTTGAAGACACCGGGGAAACTGCAAAAAGGCTGCTGCTTGATCTTGGAGAGTATCTACCCCTTGGTGACTTACTTTTTTTGTGTTTTTTACACTTTTGTAAGAAGCTATTTTTATGCCCTTTCATATGTACTGTGTGTTGCCATATACTTCCACAGGCATAGGTCTTCTTGGTGTTTAATTTACATAAATGACATTGTTCCTGTGTCTCCATTGAAAAGAAACATTGTGCAAATGTTAAGTTTATGTGCTTGGTTTGTGGATAAAGTGTGCCTTTATTTATTCATTTCTTCAGTCATGACTAGAAAGCAACAAAGTTCCTCTAGGCACTGAGCAATAGTCCAGTGCCTTCATGGAGAGTTAGGTTAGACATTTTATCCAAGTTGGGTATATACAGTACGTGAAAAATTCATTTTATTTCTGATTAGAACACATTCAGTGCTTATATTTGATATTATTTAAGGTGTTATGTATACTTTTAAAAAGTGTGGTGTATATTTTACCTCTAAATGTTTTCATTACTGATGGCACAGAGGAATTCTTGACAATATGGGTCTGCAGTTTATTTTATTACACAATATTACAGAAGAAAATTCCTCTTTTGTTTAATGTTGAGCCAAATATTGATGTGTTCTGAGAAAGGGTTATGCATTTGTGTGTAAGTTGCCATGTGCATTTCTGAATCTGCGTGCCTCTGAGCGTGTGTGTGTGTTTGGGGAAGTCGTATATGTTACAGTCAGATTGTGAAACCAGTCATTTTTGCCATTTCATGAAATGACTGGTTTCACAATCTGACTAATATATACATGTTGTACCATAATGTCATCAGGGTCATTCCATGCCAAATCACCTCATTTTCAGGAAAGTCCGCAGGTGATCCTCTTAGATTTTCCTGAAACTCCATGAAAATGTTCATTCATGCGAATAACGAGCACACAGAAAATTTCAGGCCAAAAGTCCAAGCCGTTTTGAAATTACGGCCGTCCGAAAATATGGCCAGATCCCCCCCTCTTTTGCGTTGCGCGCTGCCTCGCGGATTTTTTTCATTTTCAAATGATCATATTTTTGGATTTGAAAAAGCTAAAAAGCTGAAAATTGCTACCTGAAGTAATTTGCACACAAGCTTTCAGAATCTGCAATCAAAAACAATGTATCTTGCTTCCTTTTGAGTATATGGGCACCTGAAAATGAAAGTTTTTTCTAGCAGAAATTATTTTTACGATTTTTAGGCTTACCTGGTGCCCGAACCATTGATCTGAGGATACCCAAATTGCTGATACATAATCTCTACTTACAGCTTAATAACTCCCTGCAAGCATAGACTTATAAAACAATCAGTATAGGTATGGCTAGGGTCCAAAGTCGGACTTTCACAAAAAAATCGCAAAAATCACCCTTTTTCAGGGGTCGGTTGACCTTGTGAACAGTTACTCAGGGTAATGAAATTTGCACCACAGAATTATATGTATCTGTCCTTTATATGTACCAAATTTCATTGATGTGACTTAACTACTTCATAGTTAGGCAGTGTTTCAAAGAAACCCACTAATTTGATCAAATTACACCATTTCGCTGTACATTATAATGTCTTCGGTAGGTGTCAAAGGGCAAAAAATGAGAATAAGTAATCTTTTATAAACTTTTTATATATAGTAATTCTTAGAAAGTTGTGAAATTCATGACTTTGTACATCAGGAATAGTATCATATGGCTTGTTTTAAAACAAAGTTTTCCATAGTACCATACATTGTACATATTGTACATTGATGTTACTAATGCAAAACTGCTTTTATTTAAGTGGATTCAACTTACTGATTTCAGTGGGCTCTACTTACATTATTTGCATGAGGTCATAGCTGTTGGAAACTGTTTATTAAGATTCATCCTAGTCCAGGTGACCTCGTCTAATTAGGTGTTAAAACATTGTTTATCTAGGTTCATCCTTGTCTACTAAACTCCAAACCACAACTGTTTATTTAAAATAGCTGGATCAATTACCTCACTGTTGTGGCCGTATTGTTTACAGAATAATTGAACAGTGTGTTCACTTTTCAGCTCAAATCCACTCCTCACAATTCATTTCAACTGCAATGTTCAGCAGATGAAGTGTACATTTTGTGAGCTTTTTTAAAAATCAAGATTTAAAACTTGGAATTTGAAGCATCAGGATGGGGATGCAGTATTGGAATTGCACTGGAGGTGGAATGCCATAAGAAAATATATGGCGGAAATGTTGGCACACTTGCAGCCTCTGACTTGTCACAGGATGATAAGAAGGTATTGGAATGGAGAAGTGGGTATTTACTTCTTGATTTGGGGGCTTTTGAAAGCCAAAGAGCTCCAAAGACCTCGAGGATGTTGTTATATAGCGTAAAGTAGCATAATTTGATCAAATTAGTGGGTTTCTTTGAAACACTGCCTAACTATGAAGGAGTTAAGTCACATCAATGAAATTTTCTCCATATAAAGGTCAGATATATATAATTCTGTGGTGCAAATATATTACCCTGAGTAACTGTTCACTAGGTCAACCGTCCCCATGAAAAGGGGTGATTTTTGAGATTTTTTTGTGAAAGTCTGAATTTGGACCCTGGCCATACCTTTACTGATTGTTTTATAAGTCTATGCTTGCAGTGAGTTATTTAGCTGTATGTAGAGATTATGTATCAGCAAGTTGGGTATCCTCAGATCAATGGTTCGGGCACCAGGTAAGCCTAAAAATCGCAAAAATAATTTCTGCTAGAAAAAACTTTCATTTTCAGGTGCCCATATCTTCAAAAGGAAGCAAGATGCAGTGTTTTTGATTGCAGATTCTAAAAGCTTGTGTGCAAATTACCTCCAGTAGCAATTTTCAGCTTTGTAGCTTTTTCAAATCCAAAAATATGATCATTTGAAAATGAAAAAAATCCTCGAGGCAGCGCGCAACGCAAATGAAGGGGGGGTCTGGCCATATTTTCTGACGGCCGTTATTTCAAAACGGCTTGGACTTTTGGCCTGAAATTTTCTGTGTGTTCGTTATTTGCATGAATGAACATTTTCATGGAGTTTCAGCAAAATCTAAGAGGGTCACCTGGGGATCATTAGGTGATTTGGCATGGAATTACCCATCAGTCAATCAGGCAGCCATGCCATGGAAATCAGAAGCTGCTGGCAATTTTGATTTTGTGTCATTTTGCAATGAAAGTGGTGTTTCACAATGAAATATATGTATGTGTGCCACACTTGTGATGCTACTGTGCAGCAATATACAAAGTTAAAAGTGGAATCACACTGGAAGGTCTTACTGTGGAACATTTTATCAGAGTCATTAGTCTACTGTACATGTACCTTGTGCGTTTTGTTTTCTCTCAATAAAATGATTTAATTCCATGTACAATTTCACGCGCTGCCGAGTACAGTGGAATTGTTGTTTGCAGTGTGTAATGTACTTTATGTATGAGGCCTCACTATTTTGCTTGACTTCTTTTATGAATTTTGCATTGACTATTTCACAAACCAGCGGTTGCTGCCAATAACGCCTTTTGCAGACTTGAGGTGCAATATTATTGCACAAAATTAAGAAAAGCTCTTTCTAAAAATCCACTTTTCCTATCATTGTTTTTGTCCACACGTGCTTCCTGCATATTCACCTTTCCATTGATCAGGTATTTATTTCTCGCCGCAGGATTTTGTCTAGTATGCATGCTGGTGGCGTAGCTGAGCCTGCAGTATTGTCTCTTGGGTGAGTGCTGGCGGCGATATGAAATGAATGAAATCCTGCAATTTGTCTTGCCAAACATGCACTTCTGACCCCAGGTTGAAGAAACACTCTGTTCTCTGACATAAGGCAATGGTACTGTCACACTGTTAACATCAAAGGATGACATTTCTGTAGGATTTTATGTGAAATTATCCGCAGTGCTGCCTCTTCTTTCATCTTCTTTTTCTACACTAAGGTAAAATTGCGATGCCAGCTTAGAGATTCTCCGATGGGGACAGCCTTCAATGGCATAGCCAGGACTGAAAACCTGCGTACATATTACTATACTCAGGACCTTCATTTGTCAGTGGAAAAAAAACTCTTGAACCCTTCATGAGAGTTGCCCAACTCTATGTCCATTTCGCCCCATTTTGGGTTTTTGCTCCGACCCAAAATAAGCACCCCGCACTCAATATCTAACAACACTGCAAACTGAAATGCATGCCAAATTTTGATCAAATGGATTGAACAGGATGACCAACATATGTTCTAATCAATATGATCACATATATTCCTATCCTTGGATACGATCCAAAGGAGGGCTTCTTATACCACAGGATGACCATTTTCTCAGTAAGTGAAAGTTACAGCAGCATTGTGACTTCGACCGCAAACAGTTACAGTTGGTTTTGGTTAAAGTTACTACTTCCTTAAGGTTAAGATTAGGGGTCAGAGTCAGGGAAAGGCCATCAAGGTGTTATAAAAGACAGAACCTTTTAAAAGACGGTCTCGGCCAGCACTATGAAATGCTAGACTCGCAGAATCAGAGATCAAACTCCTGTGTACTGTAGGAAAATTTGTTGTTTTACACATCCTTCAACTCTGCAGACCATCCTGGTGTATGTTGTCGTCATCTCATTTCCTCCTTTGTGGTGCTCATGATCATTAGAGGGCATCTGCAGGTGGAATGTGAACATAGTTCATTTTTGCAGCTTGCGTTCAGGACTTGCCCAATAGTTCTCCTTGGGAGGACAGTGTGAGGATCTCAGATTTTCAGGACTAAGGTTGGGGACAATCCTTGCATTGTGATGAAAGATTACAAATATTTAATGGTGCGTTTTCAAATGATCATTCAACACGATTCTGGTTAAAGTTTGGCAGGACCATTCAGGTTGTACTGATCCCTTCCTGTGGGCTTTATTTTGTAGATCGAGTGTCCAGGTTTTAGACTACTACTATGTCTGTCAACCTGACCGCTGTGCAAAGTTGACCAGATTCAGTCAGTGAAAGTATGGGATCTGAGCTGCTGATTGTTAGGACAAAATTACCAGCAGGACTAAACAAGAGCACCGGCAACGGTGCATAATACGCCCGTCATGAACATGGATCAGGAAGTGGACAGACAACATGATAGCAATATCCAACAGACAGCAGCCCCATGTGACCTTTGACCTTTGTCCATGACCTTGACCTTGGAGGGAGGGCCGTAAACATGGTACGCGACACTCCGCTCAGTGATGGTACACGTGTGTGTGAAATATCATGGATGTATCTGAAGCGGTTGTGAAGTTATGCTCCGGACAAGCCCTATCTGGGCCCCATGTGACCTTTGACCTTTGCCAGTGACCTTGACCTTGACCAGGTGAATGAAATCATGGTGCGCAACACAGCGCCTAGTGATGGTGCACGTGTATGTGAAGTATCACGAATGTAGCTCAAGCGGCTCAGGAGTTATGCCCCGGACAAGAAATTGCTAACAGACAACAGACAGACGGACGGACGGACGGACAGACGGATGGACGGGGTGATGACATAATACATCCGTTTTAAGATGCGCGTATAAAAACCAGTAGATCAGCACACAAAGCGTTGTCAAGCGCCTTTGGATGGGAAAGCGTATTATTGTGGGTCTTGGAGTCAGCTCCATGGTATTTTCAATGCATTTCTGTGTCTCTTTGGCTGAAAATAAGATATTGATTTCCTTTTCTGTTATCACTGAGGGAAAGCCACAGAAACATATTATTTAAAAGAATAGATTATGAGCGAAAGACGAAACCTGGTGACCTTGGCACCATGATTTCATCTAGAATTTATGTTGCTTTATAGTTAAACCATGGTTGCCAGCTTCATTCAATCACTGCATGAAAGCTGAAGGCCATGAAAAGAATGAAAAGAGAAATACTGTCAACTGAAATTCAAACCCTGCTCTCCCATTTGCGCCAGACAAAAAAAAAATGCTTGCCATTCCTCTTTCTCCGACTTAGAATGCTGCAGTTTGAAGTGCTTAAGCCCCCACATGGCTGGTACATCCAAAGTAAATTTAGGACGGCTGAGAGGAGCTCACGCACCATCTCAAAGGAAGCGCTTCCTTCATAGGCAACCTATCGCGATTGCAAAATACAGTGTCGGTTTTTGCGGTTAAAATGATCGGGAAACCCCTCAGGAGTGTATGGAGTTTCCATAGGAGTTTATGCTTTCCATTGAGCAGCTTCCTTATCACAGAGAGGAAGATGGTCCATCTCGATCATTACCAGTCAGAAAGAACATATGGTCTTTTATCACTGACCTTAAAAAACTGTTATTTGACAAATAAGCAAGTCATTGCTGGTCGCCTTTTGGCATTTAATGGTTTGCTTCACCATGTCTGAAATTTTAATTTCATTCATAGCATCAAAATGTAAATACTGAATTCAATCATTCTGACTCTCTAGAAGCAACTTGCCCATTTACAAGCTGTAAAATGATAAGAAAATATTTATGCAGGCAGAAAATTGTCTTTTTAAACAATATACAATTATAAATGTTTTCTTGAGATAAGGCAGAGCACTAGAACTTTAGTATTTATGTGAAAATATGAGATTATAAAAGTTTCAATAGGAAAGTTTCAAGTACTAGCGCACTTGGATAAAGCTGTGTCTGGCTAATGGCAGAACTAACTCATATCCTGAAACCAGGAAATGAACACTGCAAGGGAACAGAACAAGAAAAGAGCAAAAACCAATGGGAAGTGGGGCTGGGGTGGAAAATTCTAACGTAATTTCTGCACTTAGATCACCTTCACTCCCCGACAGCTGGCTTTGAATTTGAGCGGAGATGATAAATGGGAATTTTAGGTTTCGCTCACACACACACACACACACACACACACACATACACACATATAATAGTTGGGACAAAGCGTAAATTGCGAATAAAATCAAAATGCAATGACTTTCAGATCACAGGCAATATGTTATTTACAATAGAAGATAGATAATGTTTCAAATGTTGAAACTGAGAAATTTTACATTTTTATCCACAAATTGAGCTTCTTTTCAATTTTCTGGCTGCAACAGGTCTCAAAATAATTGGGACACAGGCAAAAAAGGGCTGAAAAAGCAATTAATATATGAGAGAATCAGCTGAAAGAACATTTAGCAAGTAATTTAGTTAACTAGCATCAGATGTGTAACATGATTGGCTATAAGAGGGATGTCTTAGAGAGGCTGAGTCTCTCAGAAGTAAAGATGGCCAGAGGTTCTCCAACCTGTGAAGGCTTGCATAAAATATTGTGGACTACTTTAAAAACAATGTTCTCCAATGTCAAAATGCAAAGGCTCTGAAGGTCTCATCATCGACAGTGCATATCATCATCAAAAGATTCAGAGAAACTGGAAAAATCTCTATGTGTAAGGGACAAGGCTGAAGACTTTAACTGGATGCCCATGATCTTCGGGCCCTCAGAAGCCACTGCATCACTCATCAGCATGATTCTGTCATTGACATTACTAAATGGGCCCAGGAATACTTCAAGAAACCACTGTCTGTAACCACAGTCGGCCGTGCCATCCACAGATGCCACCTAAAACTCTTATCATGCAAAAAGGAAGTCATTGTTGAGCATGATCCAGAAGCGCCGCCGTGTTCTATGGGCCAAGGCTCATTAAAAATGGACAGTAGCAAAGTGACAACGTGTCCTGTGGTCAAACAAGTCCAAATTTGATATTCTTGCAGGAAATCATGGGTGTTGTGTCCTTCGGGCTAAAGAGGAGAAAGGCCACCCCTCCTGTTATCAACGTTCAAATCAAAAGCCAGCATCCCTGATGGTATGGGGGTGCATTAGTGCATATGGGATAGGACACTTCCATGTTTTAAAAAGCACCATGAATGCTGAAAGGTATGTAAAGGTTCTAGAGCAACATATGCTCCCTACCAGATGACATGTATTCCAGGGAAGGCCTCGTGTATTTCAGCAGAACAATGCAAAACCAAATACTGCAGCTATTACAACAGCATGGCTTAAAAGTAGAAGAGTTTGTGTGCTGAACTGGCTCGCCTGCAGTCCTGATCTTTCACCAATTGAGAACTTTTGGCGCATAATTAAACAAAAAGTCCATCAAAGGAGACCCAAAACTCTCCAGCAGCTGGGGGCCCGTATTAAATCAAACTGGGATCAAATTCCAATGGCTAAACTCAAGAAATTTGTCTCCTCCATGCCCAGACGCCTCCACTCTGTGTTAAAAAGAAGAGGGGATGCTACACTGTGGTAAACAGGCCCCTGTCCCAACTTTTTTTTAGAACTGTAACAACTATTAAATTTGTAATGAGCTCATTTTGTGGATAAAATTGTAAAATTTCTCAGTTTCAACATTTGCTATGTTATCTCTGTTCTATTGTGAATAAAATACTGGCTGGTGTGATTTGAAAGTCATTACATTTTGATTTCATTCACAATTTACACTTTGTCCCAGCTATTTCGGAATTGGGGTTATTTATATATATACATATATATATGTGTGTGTGTGTGTGTGTGTGTGAACACACACAGGAAGGGAGAGAGAGAGACAGCAGCTTACTTCTGCATTTCAAAGATAATGTACTCCTATGACATACAAAAACAACCATCTTCTGCAATCTTATTATTCATTCTTTTATCCGTAAAATCAAATTCATATGGCCTGACACTAGCAAACAGAGTGAAAGCACTTACTATCTTCTACCCTGGGTCTAAGCCCGCTCCCCTGTCTGCCAGAGAGATCCAGTGAACAAATAAATCTTACAGAGAAAAGTAAGGAAAACTGAAGGCTTTTGGGAGCTCAGTTCTGGGAGTCTGTGGCTCCTAAACAGAGAAATGAAGACAGAAGAACCCCAGCTGTCTTCACATAACTAAAGCACCATCACCGTGAAGACAAGAACAGCTCTCTCTCATATTCTGTTAGGAAACAGGCTAGCCTGAGATAAAAATGGATTTCAAACACTTAAACGCTTTCCTTTTTCCTTTTTTTAGTGGCAAAAATTTTAAACCGTACAATACACCCTATATGTACAGTTCCAAACAAAACAAAGAGTACAACAAAAATGATAAATCTGAATTGTGAATAAAATAATGAGCTTGTACCTTTAGCCCATTTTATACCACGGGTCTGGTGAGTACTTGATTGTGATTGGTTGAAGGATGTGCTATGGGTATGCATTATTGATCTATTACTGTGCTCCTGTTTAGTTATTCCAAACCTGCTAGCCTTTAAACACTTTTTTTTCCGTTTGTATCAAACATGACTCTGGCAGTCTAAGCAAGCAAACCACATGACAATCCATATTCCCACACTCAAAGTCAGTTATTTACCTGAAAGGCATTTGTCGAGTCTTGTGTCTTTTAAGACAAGTTTAAAAACACTGGGAGCTGTCATGATTTTGTTATAGCACATCCTGAGTTTAAGCAAAATTCACAATTGCATGAATGATGCTCTGTCCTGAATTCAAATATGGTTTATTATGTGATTTGTTAGAGTAGAATGCCAAAATGATATATTTTTTTAGAATAAAAGTGATGATATGGCTAATGGAGGCTATCTGTTTGGATGAACACAGCTAACAGGCTAACACAGAGAAACCAACAATAACTTAGAGAAAGGACGGTTGGTAAAACTCTCTGGAGGTGTTTGTTTCTTCAAAATATTAAGAGGAATGAGCCAAAATATTGATATGAGAGGAGTACACCTTTAAGGAAAATTTTGTTATGCATCAGAGCTACATGGCCTTCACCAGCAGCAAGGACAATCTGTGACTCTGCTTCAGCGTAACTGTTGGCTAGCTGACCCTCAACAGCCAATGGTTGCTGTTCAGTGTCTTTCCAACTGTCACCTTTGCCAAGGCCTCCAGATAAGGGATTTGTAAGCCTTGCCTGGCAAGCCTGTACTCTGGATTCATACCAATGCAATTCAAACAGCAAGGACTGCCAATGCATTTACAGCTGAATAATGCACATAAGCATACTAAACTGTAAAGTATTCCCTGAAACGAATTACCAATGCGATGAGTGCACAGACAAAGAGAGATAAAACAAAAACCAATAAACAGAATGAAATGTGCCGTGACTTCCAGAAGGAGAAGGCAGGCTTCAGTGCCAGCGTGACTTTGAGTGTTTGGAAATGCATTTACTTATCGTGTTAAAATTTTAACTGGCGCAATTCACACTTCTAATGAAGACTGGTGGCTGTCATTGCTGGCAATCTGCAGCAGCACATTTCACAGATGAACAGAAGCCTGTTCCCCCGCATTAGTGTCTCTCATCAGAATAAGTACTTTAGTCAGCCAATCAGCAGGTATGGAATTTTTATTCTGCCAATTAACTAGTGTGAATGCACTTCCTGGTTTGAGAACAGAGCCTCCAATAGCATAGCTTTCCATCCAATATGGAATTTCTCCAACCACAGAAGCAGCACAGCCTTTACACTGGTCAGAGCTTTAAAAAAAAAAAAAAACAAATACAAGCAAGCACAGCAAACACACAAAAGTACATGTGCTACATCCTAAGACAGCACCTACCATCTGACTTGGGCATGATAAAACTTCCAATAGTCTGCTGACACGTTGTCTTACTTGCAATACAGGCACTTAATGCAGCAAATACCCTAAGTATACAAATAAAATTACATTAGTGTGCAATGATGATTATAGGCTTAACAAAATTAAGATGGATCAGAAACAAAGAACTATATGTATTAATTTCATGTAATGTTGGATCATTTAGAATAAAATAAGTAAACAAATAACAATATATAGTAAAAACAAAGATAATGTCTTTTTGAGAGGAAAAAAATCAGTGTCTAGTGTGGCCACCTTTGGCTTCGATTGCGGCATAGTTTTCACATACTTTCGATTTCCTCACTCACTAAATCATTCCATATGGTTGGAAGTTCGTTCCAAAGAGATACTTTCAATGTTACAACAGATTGCTCAATCGGATTGAGGCCTGAACTTTGAAGTCATAACTTTTGTTACCAAGTGTTTCTTTGCGACTGCGATTATTCTTATACAACTTAAGTGTGTTTACGGTCATTATCTTATTGAAAAATAAAAGCCCTAACCAATCAGTCTCTTTTCAGAATGCAATGCGTGCGTGCATCACAAGGATGCCGCAATTCTTCTTTTGATCCCATGATTCTGCTCATTTTTATGGGATCACCTGCTCTTTTCGAACAGACTGAACCCAAACCATAATATTACCACCTCCATATTTTACTATTATGGGATTAAAAAGTCATTTTTGAAATATTCTTGAACTATACGGGACACACAAGTTCTGCATTTGGGTGAGAAAATTTCTAATTTTGATTCATCAGTCCAAAGAACATGGTCGCAGTCAACTGGTGTCCAACCCTTGAATTTCTTGGCAAACGCAAGTCCTTTTCTGATGTTGCCAGCTCTTGGCAGCAATACGACCAATCAGACCATTTTCACGCAGTCTTCTGGAAATAGTTGATCTTCATACTTTCATCAGTTCACTTCTGGCGTTATGAATATCATCACAAAGTTGTCGTGCTGTCATCCACCAATTGTGTTTTACTTGTAATACACAGATAAACATCAGAGGCATTTGCCTTCCATTTTGTATTTGATTTCAGCAAACCAGTCTCTTCGAAATGGATTATTCTCTGAAACTGGGTCAATATTACATGCTTCACTTTGCAAGTTCATTTTCCTGTAAATGCAATTGAATTTAAACCAATATCCTTTTCCCCAAAATACTCCACATGGTCATGTTCAACTGTACAGAATATTATGCAATACAAAAATAATTTTTTTTTTTTTTATTGAAAACTGGTTGAAAATGGTGGATGAAAATTGGGATGTTTTAATACTAAACTTCCACCAGACGATGTTATTAAAAATATATCTCCCAACACATGTAGTTGACCTTTCAATAAAGATCTGATACCAAAATGTATATCCCACATTGGTTTTGTTCTCTCTTCATTACTTGTAGCTTGAAAATCCGGCCTCAATTTACCATTCTGTGCGTAACCAGTCATGTCCACTGCAGTTATGTACGGATCACAGTACATTTTACCGTCAACAAGTAGTTTCGCATTTGCAGCATGCTTTCTATTAATGAAATACTACATGATGTACATTTATACAACACAGTCAAAATACCTCTACCTGCAATTAACCCATTCATTATTATCTGTTACGTCGGGAAATTCATTTAAAATTCAAGACTAGGAAATTACTTTTACGACAACAGGACCAGCAGGATTTCCGACATCAGGCTGGTCACAACGTCGGGACCGTAAATAGCCGCCATTGTGATGCATATTTCGATTTTCGGCTGCATGAATTGATTGTGTTCCTCTTGTTACGCCCAAAAAAAAGTTACGTTGGTTGTATTGATATGCCAATTACAAGGGAATTGGTGTTGTAGAGGCAAGGCAAGGTGTTGTAGAAAGGGTTTTGTACTTTGATATCTTTGTGAAAGTGGAAAATTTGGTGACTTATGCCAGCTTATCCTCGCATATCTGGCCGATGACAATGCACTTCTCAGTGTAGTGGACATCGCTGTGTATTGAGTCTGTGTTACCTACGGATCGAACTTTGTCACACACCACTGGTATTCACATTCTTTTTTGGTTACATCTCATTTTTTCATTGTTTTTATATTTGTAGTTCACTTCTTATGCAGAACAAAATTAATCTGTCATTTAAAATATCAAAGCAGATTCCTACAGAACTACACAGAGACACAATGCTGCCTGGTGCCCATATTACGCACAAAACATCTCCAAATACTGGCAGGCTGTGTGAAGATGAACCATATTTTACTGCTGAACAAGATAAGACCGTTTGAGGGTGACAAATGGGACACAGTGGCATTAGACAGATTTTACATTGATGTGTACTTGGGTCAATGACGTGACATTGTCCAAGTGCACTAGTTTGGTTTAAAATAATTTTAAATGATTCATGATGAGCATCATTTTATTCTATAAAACCTGTTTAATTTGAACATATTTCCAGTTAATCATAAAAATGATACATTTTATGTTTTGCCATCTCAAACCCTCAGAATGTCAGGTGGCGCAACTGTTGGAGCAAGTTAACACTATGTGAAATGTTTTAAATATTTAAAATAAAATATTAATTAATATAATATTAAAATGGGGGCATAATTTTATATTGAAAACCTTTAAATTAAGGATGTCAACCGTAGGTTGAACGGTATCTTGCCAAAAGGGTCGTGTTTTTTTTCAGCGAGAACCATGAAGGTCAAGGCCGATCACCACCAAAAACTAATCAGCCGAGCGCCTGACCATATACTACATTCACACCAAGTTTGAAGTCGATCCGATTAAAGCTACTCAAAAAATAACGGTTTCATCAAACCCTCAAATTGACCAAAAATTGACCTTAACCTTCGACCTTGACCTTGACGGAGTCCCTCGAATAATAAGAATCGTGATGAGTCATTCTTAGGCAACCGTACAAAAGATCTCAACGGCATCACGCAGAGCAGAGAAAATTGTTCAAGAAAAATTTCTGGTAAAAAACAGTTTTTTCATCATAATGTCACCAAAATGACATCAGAGCGCAAAAATTTTGACTGATCTGGAAAGCAGTCATCAAGGGCTTTCATATGAGGTATTACTCGACATAGTTCCTGCAAGTTCAAAATTTGACCTTGGGGTCAAAAATTTTCGACCTTCAGCGAGAACCATGAAGGTCAAGGTCGATCGCCACCAAAAACTAATCAGCTGAGCGCCAGACCATATACTACATTCACACCAAGTTTGAAGTCAATCCGATCAAAGCTACTCAAAAATAAGGCTTTTGTCAACCCCTCAAATTTACCAAAAATTGACCTTAACCTTTGATCTTGACCTTGATGGAGTCCCTCGAATGATGGGAATCATGATGAGTCATTGGTAGGCAACTGCACAAGAGATGACAAGGAGCAGGCAACACGCACAGCAGAGAAAAGTGTTCAAGAAAAATGATTACAGACAAAAAACAAACAAACAAACAAACAAACAAACAACGAACTAACATTTCGACCAACATATCTTGCCAAAAGCCGAGCTTTTGGCAAGATAATTAAGCAAAGTTTTATAGTTTAATTGTTCTTAAATTGTTTGGAAAACCAAAATACCCGCGTACAACAATAAAGAATCAATAAGTTACTTTTAGTACCCAGTTCAACTACAAAATAGTAATATTTTAGGCAGAGTAGACACTCTCAGGTGTACTTACTAAAAAAAATCACTTAGAAAATAAGAGGGAAGTGTGTTTTTTTTTTTGAAGAAACTTTTGGCTGCGCCACCTGACATTTTTTGGCTGGTGAAATTGCAGATATAGTCTCAAACGGTACTAAAACCCTAAGAATGTTGTGCAACCACTAAGACTTGTTTAAACACACTCTTCAAACTTCAAATAAATATATTCTGTAAATTTTCAAAGATTTATAAAAACATTTTTAAAAGGGTTATTTGTCATTGACCCACTTCTGAAAGAGTTTCAAATTATAGATGGCCAAAATCTGCCCAATTAACTGACTCACCATGTTGAAATTCTTATTTTTATTGCAAACTTTTCTGTTCTTTTTCCTGAATTTTCAGTAGAAGTGTTGATTCTTAACAAAGTGCTGTGATGTGTATGTGTTGAATCCATTTTCAAAGTTTTCCTTCAACTCCTGCTGTTAGTTTGGTGTCCAGGTTACTTTTGGATATACAGATTTTTTTCTGCTCATTACTATTAAATGTGCTTTTATGTGCATGAACTACAACCCATATTCCAAAATAGTTTTTGACAGTCTAGACTGTGAATAAAATCAAAACTCAATGACTTTCAAATCACACCAGCCAGTATTTAATTCACAGTAGGACAGAGATGACATTGAAATGTTGAAACTGGGAAATTTTACAATTTTATCCACAAAATGAGCTCATTTTTAAATTTCATGGCTGCTACAGGTCTAATAAAAGTTGGGACAGGGGCCTGTTTACCATGGAGTAGCATCCTCTCTTCTTTTTAACACAGAGAGGAGCCGTCTGGGAATTGAGGAGACAAGTTTCATGAGTTTAGCCATTGGAATTGATCCCTTCCTTGTTTAAAGCTGCAGTATACGATTTGAGAGTTTGATCATTATTAATAACCTCATTTAGATGGTGGTTATGGTCCTATAGTATAATTTACACCATGTGAAGAGCAAAAAAAACGAAAAAAAAAAAAATCCATTCACTCTAGTGGCTGCAGGGCTGCAGAAACGTTGACTAATTTAAGCCATCCGGCTGGATGGCTTACATTGGTCAACGTCTCTCTCTTACTCTCATCCAATCCCCTCGCCCTAGTTGACACTCCCAGAGAGCTTGCTCTGACTCCCCATGCTCCACGTTCCACCTCGTCCTCGTCCCTGCCCCCTTCCGCGTTATAAACCTTCTGCAACAAACAAGTAGCTAGTGGCAGTAATGCACCAAGTGTTTGCAAACTGCCAATAAACATTAAAGACGAAGAAGAAGAAGCAGCTGAGTAGCAGCTTAGCAACAAGCACTAGAAGAATGGAAAAGAAAAACAGCAACAGCAGCAAGCGGCCCCTGCTTGCCCTACCGGCAAAAGTTGGGAGAAAGTGTAAGTCTGCAGAGGCAAAGGCAGAGACAAAGAGGAAATGAGAGCAAAGCAAGACTTTCAGCCTAGTAAACATCTGGTCATCCATTCACTGCTGGAGGAAGCTCCAGGAGGATTTGGGCCTGAAAACTGATGCTGATACAGGAGACTTTTTGGTAATTTTTGACTTTTATTGTGTGAGTTGTTACATAAATAGCATTTTATAAGTCGATGACAATGCTGGCTTATGACTGTAAACGCTGCCGGTTTTCTCTCTGTCGACAGACGGCGTCGGAATGTTAGCCGTTTATTTTTAGAATTGTAAACTAGCGTTGCTATCATCAGTGTTGTGCCTGAATACATTCAATGAACTCATGAACTCGTTCATATGCATTTCTGAACGTTATTGTGAACGTGTTCATTACGTGTTCATGCAGAAACCCCACCTAAACCACCGCAAACATCCCGGTGATTGAGAAAGGTAAATGTTTTTTATTTTACCAGATGTTCTTGTTGTGCATTTATGTGGAATGAATATTGCACTGTGGAGCTGTTGTGGTTTTATCATTAGCGACACTTTCATTACTATCATCCTTCACTAAATACCAATGGCTTGTTATTGAGTTAGGCCTATTATAATATTGTGAGGAAACAAAAGCTACTCTTCAAAAATCATAAAATTAGATTTATTTTCAGTACGAATTTCGACCTGTAAGCGTACATATATTTGCATGTACACGCTGGTTTTTCCTGAAAATGCAGAAATTAGATGATAATGGCGTATATGGGCATATATCTTCAAACAAACTTATCCAACTCATGATAACATCTGCTTTTGTTGTAATAAGCTAACAAATAACAAAGTTACTATTGTAACCTGATTCATATTGCAATATCAAGGTGAAAACAAAGACTTTACGATCGTTTTGCATTACGTTAGCATTTTTTGACAAGGGAGCAAAATTTGACCGAACACCGGCCGGCTTGTTGCTCTGGTAGAGCGGGTGTGTCTGGGAGTCTCCAGGCGGACAGCCACACGCGATCGGTGGGAGGGATCAGGCAGCACAGAGGGGAGGGGTGTGTGTGTGGGGGCGGATGCTTTTTTTCAAATTTTTCTCAACGTCTCAATATTTGTCAACTGATTCTCAAATCGTAGACCACAGCTTTAATACAGGCTTCCAGCTGCTGGAGAGATTTGGGTCTCCTTTGACGGACTTTTCGTTTAATTATGTGCCAAATATTCTCAATCGGTGAAAGATCAGGATTGCAGGCAGGCCAGTTCAGCACACGGAATCTTCTACTACGTAGCCATGCCTTTGTAATAGCTGCAGTATGTGATTTTGCATTGTCCTGCTGAAATACACAAGGCCTTCCCTGGTATAGATGTCATATTGATATTCCTGGTCCCATTTAGTCCCAACACTGGTGAGTGTTGCAGTGGCGTCTGAGGGCCCGAAGATCACGGGCATCCAGTAAAGGTCTTCGGCCTTGTCCCTTATGCAAAGAGATTTTTCTAGTTTCTCTGAATCTTTTGATGATGGTGTGCACTGCTGATGATGAGACCTTCAAACCCTTTGCAATTTGACATTGAGGATCATTGTTTTTAAAGTATTGCACAATTTTTTTATGCAAGCCTTCAAAGGTTGGAGAGCCTCTGGCCATCTTTTGACAGATTCAGCCTCTCTAAGACATCCTTTTTAGAGCCAATCATGTTACATGCCTGATGCCAGTTAACTTAATTACTTGCTAAATGTTCTTTCAGCTCTTCAGCTCACATTCTTGAAAATTTGAAATAAGATCATTTTGTGGATAAAAATGTGAAATGTCTGTTTGAACATTTGAAATGTTATCCATGTTCTATTGTAAATAACTTATTGGCTCATTTGATCTGAAAGTCATTGCATTTTGATTTTATTCACAATTTACACTTCGTCCCAAATATTTCGGAATTGGGATTCCATTTCTCGTACTGTCTTTCTAGCAATTGCTCATGAATCTATGGTAAATCTAGATGGAAATGCACTGAAATACACCTGAATTGTGGCATTTAGAATTTTTCACCCCAGTGTCCCACAGCTCCCACCTTTAGATACCAGCGTCAGAGAATGACCTAAATACTTGATGGTATTTCTTTCAGTGCCATAGCAGCATTTAATGCCTTCAGCATCATGTAAGGCCAAAATGCGGCTACAAACGTTCTGAGAGCCCTTTCCGTTGTGCCACCGTGTTTAACACTGCGACACTATTTAAAGTTCATGTCACCTTATGTATTGGAATAACTGACTATCAGTGGTAATTTTACACAATAATGTTGCCAGGAGCCAGTTTAAACAATTTTTTCATCATCGACTGTCATGGAATGAGCCTTCAATCGTGCATTTAGACTATGCAAGAGTCAAAAAAAAAAAAGTAAATTTGGGACACCTTCCCGTTGTTATAAAAAATTTGATGTTTTCTGTGTTTTTGTTAGTTAACCCACATTTAATCCACATAACCCATATTGTTACCTCAATATACTAGTGGGAATGATTTTTTTTTGTTTTTTTTGCCTACAATAGTATTTCTCTGATACATTTTCATTAAAAAATTGTTGAGAGTAACATATTAGGACCCATTTTAGACAAAAGTGGTGGTGTATAATCACCACCGCACACTACTGTACATCGAGGGATTACACAGGACCAGTTTCTTTACAATCTTCCCCTGCTTGTTTTTACTTGAATGAGATATTGGAGGAACACAATAGCGGTCTCTGTATTGGGCTTTGAACAAAACCAACGGTACAGAGACTTGCTACTGTTGAAATGAAAAAAAAAATGGAGGTGAATGGGCCATTGAGACCAACAAAGCTTGATGTTTTCCAACTATTGAACAGCACCTGCAGTACCTTAGTTTACACAAAACCAGTATCTTTTGAGCACCCGATTAAACCTTGTGTTGAACTCCTCACCAAAATTCTGGCCTCTTCTCACAGCCAGGAAAGTGATTCCACATAATGGCCACTTTATGTGTGGGTAAGGTACTGCTTACACATATCAGTGCAGAATTTGCTTTTCGCTAATTTTCATCAATCACCCCTCATGTAGCTAACAGAGCCTGCAATGAAGAAACTCCTGAGGTTAATCGTAAAATTTTCATTTGGAAGAATGAAGTTGGGTCAGCCACTGAAAAGCAATGGTAGGCCAAATCTCACCCCACTCATTCTCACCCACACAAACCCCCCCAAACAATTGCACTTACACAAACCCACCTACCCAATCTCATCCAAACAATCACATCATGCGCTAGGCTGAGTTGCCCTCACATACATATCACTCCAAACCAAAAAATATTTCCCCGAGTGATTTCTGCAACAATCTGCGCCCTAACTCATTACTATTACTTCACGACTGGAGAGTAAAAAACAAACACACTAGCAGTTCAGCATGTGGTGTAAATGAAAATCTTTATTTCAATGCTTCACAACAACAAATTCATTGAATAAATTAAACACAGAGTAATCCAAACGCTGCCAAGCAACATGATAATATACAGATGACGGTTCTCGTGAAAATCGGGAAGTGAAACGCATGGAATCAGCACCACAGGGAAACACCGAAATCCTTCACAAATGGAGGTGTTTTAAAAATAAAAACAGCAACTAGCCAACAATATGTACTGTACAGACATGCCAGCCTAAATATTTGTTTCATTTCTCATGTTTAAAGGCTTAATATGCAGGATTTTGTTCCTTACTAATGCTAGGCTCTCTCTCGAAAACCAAGTTTACGTAGTCTCCAATCCGTGCAAGTCTTCTGCTGGCCACAGATCTTCAGACATGCAATTCCTCCAACGTACATGATGACTAGCCTTCACTTCGTTCCACAGTGCCAGTGCACTGCTGATTACACTCTGCCTATGTCATAGGAGGATTGCAAAGTCGGTGTATGTTTGACTCACGCAACTGCAAGCCACCAAAGAGTGATGAGGAAAACCAGTTTTAACCCCGATAGCCCCCCTGGGGCACTTGTTGCAGACTATGCACCGCAGCCGATAATGGCATGGTTGGGATTTGAACACCCAACCGCAGGGCTCCCAGACAAATGTCTTCGTGCTGAGCCAATCCCAGGCCCCATCCCAAACATGTTTTAGTTTCATATACACAGGTAAACAAGCAACGTATTGAAAAGAACTGAGCAAAGTTGAGGTTTGGTAGTGCATCATAGTGATGACCAGGAATGGTTTGTTTCAGAATAGCTTTTAGGTGAAAATTCTGCATACTATGCCTTTAAAATGGGTTTACAGTGGAACTCACCATGGAGAAGGGGAGTGGGTAGGGAGGGGGCTGAGAATCCAATTTAACTTTACTATGATACATATTTGCATTTGGTATATAAAGGGGCTTGTGGATGGGGGTCCTTGGGGGTCTCTCCGAGGGCCTACAGACACAGGGGGTCAACTGAGCAGCAAACATGTCCATTCTGCAGTAAAAGGAGACACATGGCGGTAGATTAGTGCGTGTGTGTGTGTGTGTGTGAGTGTGTGTGTACGCGTGTGTGTGCTGAAAATGAACATGTAAATATATTTGTGAGCTTGTGTGTTTTGTGTGTATGTATAAAGTGCTTGTGAATGTATGCCTGCGCTTTTGTCTGGGTTTGTGTGTATGCGTGAGCACGCTTGTGTGGGGTTGTCTGTATGAGTGTTTGTGAAAGCAAATTGTATGAATCTATGCCTGTGCTCGTCTGTGTGTGTGTGTGTGTGCGCGCGCGCGTATGTGTGGGTGTGTGTGTGTGTGCGCATACGTGAGTGTGTGTATGTACAGTGCTTAACAAATTTATTTGACCACCTGTCATAAAAAGAATAAAACACTAATATTTTTGAAACTTGTCAAAAACTTGTTTAAAACTGAAGATTATATTGTTATTTCTTTGGCAAATAACAAACTGAATTAACTAAATAGCCCTTATTCACACATAAAAAAAAAAAAAAAAAAAACTAAATATTTTTCATGGCCTCCTGTGGCCTTGATAACAGCTTGCATTCTTGCAGTCAAACACTAAAACTCATTTTTATGTTCAGGAATGCAAGTACTTAACTGTTATTTGGCATCTTAATAAAAAAATAATGATATGCTTCACTATTTTTTTCTGCTTTTTTGTAAAATGGTTAATTTGAAAATTCATGGATAACAACAATAATTATATTTTAGCAATACAAATATGATTTCAATTAAAGAGCTTGCGCATGCTGGTAGAAACATTAAAATTATTTTGGTAATTACCAATACTCTTAAGTTAGGGCAGCTGTGGCATTAATCTTACATCGGGTGGTCTAATAAATTTGTTAAGCACTGTATGTAGCACTGTATGTGTGTGTGCTTGTATATACTATGCATGTGCGCATATAATGTATGCATGTGTGTGACTTTGCACAAGCGGTGGTGTGTGTGTGTGGCGCTTGTGTGGGCGTATATGCATGTGAGTGCATGTATATGCACTGTGTGTGTGTGTGTGTGCGCGTGTGTGCGTTTTTGCACTCTTACCTTACAGTGACAGAGGCTGCACTCAGTGCGGTGCCTGACCCAGGAAGATCCGCTGAAGCGTGTGACGCCGTGCTCGTCCACGCAGGTCTTGGTGAGGTCGTTTCGGATGGTGTCGGCCTGACAGGGGTCTGAGACACAGCGAGGGCAGCACTCTCCCTCGGGCACCGACGTAAACTCACAGTCCACCGTTGGGCAGGACAGTGGCCAACAGTCCACCTCACCTTGCTGCAAAACGTGAAGATTATTTCAACAGCGCGCAACTAGAGTGGCACAGTTCACCTTCCTGCATGACAGCCGGCACATTTCACCTCGCGGTGACACAAACGGCACATTTCTGCACTGCAGAACAAGAAAAATCTGCAAATAAAAGCCTGCTGGCAAGCACAGATTACTGAGCGAGAGCAGAGACCGGAATACTGATGCGTGTAAAAGGGGCCGCTTGCATCCTGGATGCTGATTGGCTGAGACGGTATTCTACAGTGATTATAAATCTGGAATCAAACAGCCCCCATGACAATAGCATCACTGTTCACAAACCATTACATACAAATCATGTTACAAGTTAAATAGTATTTTGTCATCTTTTCATGGTTGGCATATGACCCTCCAGACAAAACCTCCGTATCCATTGCAATTCACGACATGACACAGCCTCTTGTGGCATAACGCTCACGTGTGGTACCCTGGGATACAGGGGGACTGTAGTGCATTGCAGATTACAGATCAGAGAAGAATTCTGGGATACTTGTCAGTGGAGAATTCTGGAATACGCCGTGGACAAGCAAAGGACAATGGAATGCTGATCTGACTTCTGTCATTTTTACGAGAATAGAATAGAGGAATGCATAAATTGGAACAAAAATTCCAGAATATTCATTGGTGGAAACAGAAGCAATATCAATTATATCTCATTTTTAAATCATCACAGCACCAAATTTGCAATAGCAAGCATACTGAGCCATTTACTTCCTGGTGTGTAAACAGTGATTCTTTAATTCTTGCAGGTTCTCTGAAACTGGGGTGGCTCCCTTCACCTCAACTTATCCTCACATTTTTAATACCTGCGATGAAATCTTTTTTTAATCTTCCTGTTTGAACTGCAGTGAAAACCACATAAAATTTGTCATTTTCATGTACATATCAAAGGCAGTCACTGCAAAATATTAGCAGGGACATTTACGTGACTGTGTTGCATTTTAATCTTGTGCATTAAATTTCATAATGATTAAGTAGCCTGGCTGTCGGCATGGTGTAATTCATTTAACATGCAAATAAAAGGCTCAGCTGAATCATGCATTCAGATTCGATTTCATGGAATTATATTTAATTCATCAACGGAATTAATAAAGCCAGTTGCTAACAAATGGGATTGCGGTAACCATTCCGGCTCTCGATGGAGAAGAGCAACAAACCGAGTGATAAACTGTCATCTTCACTTGCAGCAGGTGAAGTTGTACAAAGCCATTAGTAACCAGGAAGTGTGGTCTATATTTTCTCCCTGGAAGCACTGGAAGTGTTTGTCAGAGTCATTGGTAAAACATGAAGATGTCGTCCTCAAACTGTACATCACACATAGCCCGTCTCTCTGACGTCTAATCTCTTTCATCTACACACATTAAAGGCGCTTAGAATCAATGCTCAGCCATGCAGATTGCGTCTATTGCGTACTGATGAATTACGAACAGTAAATGTGAACGGGGATGGGAGAAGAGAAATACCCCTAAGATTGAGAAAAGCTAATGCAGCTAGTCACTTTCTAACCAGACTGCAAAAAAAGCACATCAGGTCCAAGAAACAATCTTATTGTGTGACATAAATACGGGTTTGTCCTGAATATCCTCAATGATGATTAGGCTTAATTCGAAGCAGTATTCTACATTCTTATTGAAAGAATACAAAATGACCAACACTCAGAATTGCTTCACAGGGGTTACTACTTCACAAAGACACAAGGCAAAATCCTTCATCACGAAATTCCATTATGTAAAATCCACTGTATTATAGAGCAATTAACCTCTTTCATGACATTCTGATATATCATGTGCATAGTAGAGCAATTTATAAATCCTCTATTATGGGACTCTGTTGAGACAGATTCCTCCATGGCAAAGGAATTAAAAAGTCCTCTATCAAGGGATTCTGGTATGATAAAGGTATGGTACAGCAATTAACACGGTATTATTTCATTATGATACATCTATACGGTAGAGGTATTCAAAAACGGTCTATAATGGGATTCTGATATGTTATGTCTACAGTAGACCCATTAACATGACTTCAATCATGGAATTCTGTTATTCTATATCAATGATAAAGGAATCAGTGAGCCCTCCATCATGAGATTATGTAAAAATTACATCTATGGCAAGGAAGTTAAAAGCCAATTAAATTGGTAAGATTAAGCCTTATGTTTCTAAGCATCCAATGAGCAAGGCCTGGCCTAACCAAACCAATCAACAAATACAAATTAATCAGGAACCTCTCAATTTATTTTCAGCTTCCAAGGGGATTATCAACGAGCTCAGACCAACATGACTCTAAATGTAATTGGTTAGATCAACACCCGATGCGAGCAATGAAACGTGAACAGCTCAGGTGAAATGTAAGCCTGTTAGCCACTTCTGAATCCCAGTTTAGGGAGATCTAGTTGGCATTAGTATTAACAGCAGCGTCAATGGCAACCTGCTGCTTCGTTTTATTGTCGTTCATAATGCCGGAACTCAACAATTTTACGAAGTTGGTAAGCGAGCTTCCGCAACTACCGGTAGGCAAAAAAGCTTGTGAGCTAGATTGAACATCCAATTCATATGGCCTCTTTCAACATAACACAATAACGTTTAGCATGACATGATTTAATAGGCAATACTTAACATTACTATATGTGCGTAACATGAACTATCACTACTAGGTGTTCACTTTGGCTAGAGTTCTTTTTATTTCTAGCGATGTGTGGGGTCAGTTGCTAAATAGAATTTATACCAAATTTTGTCAGGAAGTATGGCAAACACATCAAGTAAAGATAATTGCAGTTGTTTTGTATTCTTTAAGGGAAAATATCCCATCCCATTTGTTTACTATTCTTGCGACTGCAGATTCAACAGACCGTTCAACATCAGCGCCAGCCATCATGTTTAATTAGAATATGCTTCAACATCATCATGTCAAACCCACCCCATATCAGATAGACAGTTGTGATAGGCCCAACGAGAACTTGGCTGGATGAAAATCTGTCTGAATGGGAGGTCGGCCAGACGTATCCGCCAGAACAAATAAAATTTGAGCGTACAGATTCGTTTGGTTCCCAGGCAAAGCAAATCTTCCACCTCGTAAAAAATAAAAATAGGAGCAGAGGACTCTCGTTTTTCATTCCAGTAATTCTGAAATCTGCTTCTAACCAGAAGCCTCCAAGAGTCGCACTCCGGGGTGCTCCTGGGAAACGTAGTCTATACAGAGTCCATTAATCCCTAGTTTTTTTTTCTTCTGACACTGCAGACAAGACCTATCTCCTCAGTTCACACTCAACTGGCCTTTCAAGCACTACCAGTTCACAGGGGGGCCATCAGACACAGAATAGCCACAGGGGGCGCTGTGTCAAGGGGAGAAAACACTGATAGGCACTGGGTTTTCCAGCCATCTCGACTTGTCGAGCACATAAGCTGCTCGCACAAAGGAAATAAACTCGTTACGCCGTGCCCTCAAACCGAGTGACTGGTGCCTGGGTATTTGTGCACAAGCGCGATAATGTGAACATCTGCGGCGTGATTCACGTCGGAGCCGTTGTACGCCGTGGGAATGTCTGATTTGTTAAATGGAAGAACACCCCACAGAATCCCCAGGGGGGTGCTGGGGAAGGGAGGGGGAGGTGCCGCGGTACAGATAGGCGATATAGTTGATTTAATGGGGACAGGAAAGAGAGATGCACAAAAGCAACAACAAAAACTCTTTTATCCCTCCTGCTGTGATGCTAAAAACTGTGCAGGACTGCCAGGCTGAGAATTTATATTTAATAAAGCGTACAGGCCAACTGAGCTGGAGAGGCTTTGATAGGCGAGGCTAAGTGGAGGGTGACGTAATGGCGTTTTGAGGTTTTTCTTGTAAAAGCTCTGCCGGAGCTTTGTTTGTGGAGCTCTGTTTGAGGAGCGGAGAGAAGCATGAGTTTGACAGAGGTCTGCAGAAAAGTAAAAGACCTCCAAGGTTTTCTGCTGGTTGCCACAAGTCAGTAGGCCGGATCGTGCCGGATAGATTAGCTATTCCATATTCAGCAGACGGAATCATCGGCTACCCTGCCAGGGATCAGAACGCAGACCACGAGGCTCTTACACACAAACTGCTCATCTCTTCTCGACAACACGGGCTCAAGGACCACATCTCGGCATTAAAAAAAAATAAAAAATTTCTGCAGGGGCAAATACAGCATAAGACTGCACCAGTCTCAGGTTTCTGATGGAGTATGAGGCATCTCACTATTCATCTCAGTCACAGATATACTTGCCCCATTTATTGAATCAGCTCCAGTCTCTGGTTTAATTGCTTGTTTTAGGTTTCTTTGTTGCCCGCTCAGGTTTACGATGGTATCAAATTGCCTGAGTTTCTGATTTATTAGTCCCAGTCACAGATTTTACTTCCCTAGTTTCATGCCTTTATGTGTCAGATTTGCTTGCCCGTCTAGAGTTTACTTGCTACAGTTTCAGGTTTACTTGACCAAGTTGTGGGTTTATGTGCCTCAGTCTCAGGTTTATTTACATCTGCCTTGTTAACTGCCTCTTTTTTGACCAAGTTCCACAGGAACAGATTTTATTACCTCAGGTAAAATTGCCTTAGTTTTGGGTTTATTTGACCCAGCGTAAGGTTAAATTGCCTTCGTTTTGGGTTTATTTGACTGAACGTAGGTTTAATTGCCTTAATTTTGGATTTATCTGACCCAGCGTGAGGTCACATTGCCTTAGTTAAGGACTTATATTGCCTTAATTTAAGGCTTATTATTGCCTTAATTTTGGATTTATTTGCCTCAATCTTAGTTAACTGGCCCAAATGTTTATTGGACACCTTTTAGGGTTTGATACCACAGTAACAGGTCTGAATTCCCAAGTCACAGATTTTTTGGCCCAGTATCAGATTAAATTGCCCCAGTCTGAGAGAGCTGAGGTTGGTAAGGAGCTCTCTCACCAGACACTGGCACTGCTGACAGTTCTCCACCCAGCTCTCCCCGCTGGCGTAGGAGCGCAAGCCGCTCTGGTGCAGGCAGCGGCTGCTCAGTCTCGGGTCACACTCTGGGCAGCAGAACAGATCCAGCGTCGGGTTCTCACAGTCACACACCATCCTGCGACACATCACCAGCCCGCTCTGAGGAGGGGGGGAGAGACACAAGACATCTTCATCCTGCACTAGGGGTAAAATAAAATGCATGAGATAAAGAGAGAGAGAGAGAGAGAGACACACACACACACACACAACACATCATCAACCTCAGTGTGGGTATGTGTGTGTGTGCGCGTGTGTGTAGGAGAGAGTTAGACAGAAACGAGGACAGAGAGAGAGAGAGAGAGAGAGAGAGAGGCAAGTTAGAGGAAAAAAAAGAACAAGAATCGACATTCTCAGTGAGTATGTATGTGTGTGTGGGGCAGAGTTCGACAGAGACAGAGAGAGAGGGAGTGAGAGAGAGTGGGAGAGGGAGAAAATTAGAGCTAGAAGTAAAATGCGAGAGAGAGAGCAATAAGGACATAGGTGTTCAGACTCTGCTGCGGGAGAAAAGTGAGCCAGTAATCTGTTTTCAGGGTGTGAGAGAGCAGGCAATGCCCGTGGCATGACTACACTTCCCAGCATACCGAAGTCTGCCACTGTGGGAGTTTGAGGCCAAACAACCCTCTGCCAAAGCAAAACTGCCCCAACAAAGACCTTAACCGCCAACAAAGACAACCGCACTCCAGGAAGACCCATAAGCTCTGACACTCATCCACAGTCCTGCTGAAGTGCATCACGCATACAAGTGCGCAAACACACACAAACGTGCGCGTTACCACTCACGTGCGCACACAAATGCACGCCAACACGCACATATTCATTCATGCACACAAGACTCACGCGCACGGACTCGCGCGCGCGCGGGCAACCCACTCACCTGACAGGAGCAGACAGAGCACCTGTCGTTCTCTAAAACCCAGATCTGGCCGTTGTGCTTGACTCTGTTGTCATGCAGACAGTCTCCGGTGCAGTTCTTCCCGTGGGGACAGCGACAGTCATACCCCCCCTCCAGGTTAAAGCAGAGCGTGTCATTCGCACAGCTGTGCCTCCCAGTGCGACATTCATCTATATCTGAGAGAGAGCGAGCACATTTAAATATGAAAGGGAGGATGATGGGGGGGAGAGAGAAAAGGGGGAGGAAGAGAGATTTGGGTGAGAGGGAGGGAGAGATGAAGAGAGCAAGAGAAAAGTAGGTGAGGGAGGGAGGGATGGAGAGCAAGAGAAAAGGGGAGAAAACAGCACAGAGCAAAAGAAAGGGGGAGGGGGACAGATGGAGAGAGTAAGAGAATGAGAGGGAGAGACAGATGAAAAGAAAGAGGGGATGGAGAGAGCATGAAAAAGGGGGAGAGAGAAGGAGAGATGGAGTGAGGAATTTAGGGAGAAAGAAAAAGGGAGGGGGAGATGAAGAGAGGAATATAGGGAGGGGGAGAAGTGTGATTAAGTGATGAGGAGAAAGAAGGGGTAAGAGTGAGGGAAAGGGGTAGAGAGTGAGAGACAGAAAGAAGGAAATGAAAAGAAAGTAGAGGACGGAAAGAGAGAGAGAGGAAGCAAGAATGAGAGGGTGACCTGATGGCCCAAAGAACTGGCCGCTCCTCTCCCATCACTAAACACATAAAATGCAAACAAATTTAAAAAATTAACTACTGTATAAACAATATGCTTAGTCAACAAGTCTGTTAAACTATGTCCTGCCAATAAACCAATTGAACTGAACTTTTGTGTTGACTAAGCTGCTTCCCCTATCGTATTTGTTTCAGGCTGATTGTTATTTAGCCTTTATTAATGCAAACACAATTTAAGCCAAGCCAATAAACCTTGCGCAGAGAGAAGAATCGGGTGGGGAGAAAGAACAGATCGAGATCAATGGATGCGATATAATTAGAATATAATTTTCTGTTTGAGATCTGCAATGCCCAATAATGGATTTTAAAATGAGATCTTCTAAAGTCAGGCCATTTTCAGTCTGTTGTTCTGCGCTGACATTTTTTTCAGCTCCTCTTTCCTTAAGAAATTGCTGGAAACTTTAGGCAGAGTCCTTACGTGCTCATTTTTCGGCACCCTCTCTTTCTCTGATATTCAATGTGTTGTGTTGGCAATAGGCATGAAACGGTAAACCCAGCCAAAATCACGGCAACATCATGCACAAAAATCTGTATAAATAGGGAAGGCAAACGCTTCCCCAAGTAAACAGATATCCACTCCAGACCGCCTACACCCTGCCTCCCCGGTGACTCATGATTCGGTTCGGAGGAGAAAAATCCACGGGTACCGGAAAGACGCCTTTTCTTTGGGTCCTCGCCCAAGGCGTAGCAGAGCTACTGCGAGGAGGTTAATTTTAGAAAATTTCGCCCGTGGCAGCAGAGTTGGCTCTATTCGTAAAGGCACCGCTTGGTGCATAAGCGACTGTCGTGGCATCGAATCAGATTCAGCCTTGCCAGTGCCAACTATGGTCAGCAGCCTTTTGAGAGCTGTGCGTAATTGGCTTTATACTACTCAGGGATATGGGAGGGATACAGTCTATTTTGGTTAGCATATTTTGTTGGTCAAGCGCCTTCTGCTGTCCATCCGGGCACACGTTGGTTGCATTCTAAGTAATAACTGGGTTTCCACCGCCCTCGTTCTGAGTATGCGAGGTTGGAAAGTGCAAGTGATAAGAAGCGGAGGTTGATAGGCGTGTGTTTTGGAGGAGAACTGCATACAATCTGCGCTCTTACAAAGATGGCAGTAAGAATCGCGTACAAGCAACCTTGTACATCGTTTTTTGATTGGGATCTCCAGCATGATTGGAGATGCCAAATTATTAAAAATGGGAGAAATTTTGCCCTTTTTAGCGAGATGCGAATAGGGGGCTGACAGAAGTGTGTTATCCAGGTGCTGTTATCCACAGCACCTGCACTACAAGCACCTAAAAACCGAGAAAGTGCACCTTTTTCCGAGAAATTGGATGAAGTACAGGCTGAGAGTACTGAATATATTTTAAATACTGAACATGTGTTTTTGTTGTTTGCCATTTGACAATTCCTGTATTCAGCACAGACAGAGCAGGCTGAACTAAGCCTCTACTTCATCTGGACTGCATCTAGGGCCTGGCTTAATTACACTGTAACCTCATTGAACAGGCAGTACTGGTAATTTGCATAATTAAGTGGCGTTTGGGCTGCAGTACAGGTGGGAGGTCTTTAATGAGGCATGTGTTTTGGCGGTCTTCACACACCTCCTCCTTGTTCTGGTGTGAGCATAGGCCTAGCAGAGAAACTTCGGTCTACGTCGGCAAAATTTCCCGAGGAATACCGATGTGGTCTCTGAACTTCAGTGGTCCAGACAATCCTCGGTGTGTCCCGGGAAAATTTAACCGAGGTTTACTGAGGTGTTTTCCAAACTTAAGTAAACCGGGCAGACTTCGGGATACCTCGGGAAAATTTTTCCGAGGTTACCGAGTTGGCCTAAAATCTTCAGTAAACCTCGGTGTATTTTAAGTTTTTGTAGGAATTTCTTGGATAAAAGTGCACTTTCTCGGTTTTTAGGTGCTAGTAGTGCTGGTCATACATACATGTCATACATGCTTTAGTCAGTCTTCCTGTCTAGAAGATATATACTGGACAGTTTGCAAACATTTGGAGAGCCTTTTTTATTAAATGGCCACAATGCCCAGGAAAACCACCTAATGAGGAGGTGAACCTCCCTCAAGTGGGAGGTAGCTGCATGCACTTGAACCTCGTGCTCATTGCTAGATTTTAGTTCGCCGGAGTACAAAGCCAAAATTAATATAAATGGTGTCACTTTTCAGATACTTACAGACTCTATTAGCGTGTGAAAATTGGCCACACCACATTGTGACAGGATCAAAAAGATGTATGTAGCAGGGCTCCTTTAAAAAACCATCATAAGGTGGCATGACTGATCAAGGATAAGTTGAACAAGATCTTCAGCGGCAACAGACTCACCTAAAGCAATGCTAATGCTTAAAAACACCTGCAGAATCAGATTCAGAAGAAATGTGACCATTTGGAAATTCATTGGGTACCTAGCAATGCACATATATACTGTGATGATGCGAAAAATCCCCTCTACAACCAATCCCATAGGGCAAGTTCGCATTAGCAGGAAGATTAGAAACCCAATTCGGCCAATGGTAGTAAGCGAATAGAACCATATTCTGAAGGAACTTTTATCATTTGTTGCTACAGAGAGGAGCAAGCTCTGCTAATGCTAGCACTAACAGGCCAAATGAATGAAACATAGTGCTTAATTGTTCATTAGTAGGTCTATCGTGTTATCATGTTCAGCTAACGCTAACAAGCCTACCTTCACATGAGTCCCCATTGGGAGAGAACTGCCCGTTGTCGTGGTAGCCGTCTCGGCACTCGCAGTGGTACCAGCCCGGTAGGTTGATGCAAGTGGCCCTGCTGTCACACTCCACAAAGCCTTCTGAGCACTCGTCAATGTCTGTCAAAATACGCACGCGCGCGCACACACACACAGACACACACACACACACGCACACACACAGGTGTACAGACACACACAGATGTACAGATAAACACACAGACAACCATACACAATCAGTCAGATGCATGCACACATACGCATACAAGCACGCGTGCTCACACAGGCACATCAACATAGAGGTGAGACATAGACAGACGTAGAAAAGCACACATAAGTGCAAATTCTCTCACACATGCACACAGAAACATAGAAGCAAACATGATGACAAGCAGGGACACACAGATGAACACACAGTAACATACGAATAAGACAGACAGATAAACGCATGGACACAGACAAACATTTACACACACAAATGTGCAAACAGATGTACATTGTTAACAAACACACATGTACACAGAGACACGCAGGTTCATTCATAGGCAACAGGTGAATGAGAGAGAGAGAGAAAGAGAGAGAGAGAGAGAGGCAAGTTAGTGGGAAAAAAAAGAGCAAACAAGAGCCATCTGGCAATGGCGGATCCCCCCGGCAGTAGGTTGTGTAGGTTGTGACAGACGGACGGACCGAAACCCCCAAAAGGCACAACTAGACCATAAGGAGAAGCTCCATACCAAATTTGGTGTTTGTAAGTGGTATAGTTTTCAAGTTCTGGTCCGGAAACGATTTTATTACAGACGGACGGACGGATGGATGGACACACTGATCGCTATATCCCCCCGCATTATATGCCGGGGGTAAAACAATGGACAATGGTGGCATTCTTCTAAATATACTGCCAGTAGCAATTTAAAACATCGCGGCGATTCTCGAGACACCCTCACCTCAGGCAAATCCCTGATATGTCTCCCTTGAGGTTAGTAAAGCAGTCACTCAAATGGATGTTTGAATACACGCGTCAGTCACCACAATGGCAGAATATGAAAGGACGAGTGGAGCAGTACAGTTTTATCCTTGAAACGTTCTAAACGCCCCTTCTGAATGGCATCAACTTATCTGTCGTGAGGAGAGGACAGTCAGGCTCTGAAAGATGTTCATTGAATCATCACAATATCAGAACAATAATCAAAGGCCATGTTTTTCATAGCACTGAAACTTTTTTTTTTTTTTTTTAAATCACTGGATTTTTGACAAGAATAATTCAATCTCCTTCAGACTCGAAGCCTTATTCAGGGACAGAGCAAAGTTGCCCTTCATGAGAAAGCCTTCAAAGAATCTTTTTTGCTAGCATGAAGGGCATGGTCATATGTTCCCGAGTTGCTGTGATGTTAACCAACTCCATATAACGGCGCATCCACCAGAGTGATCACAACCCTGATGCAGACAGTGTTTACATCACAAATTCAATACTGCTGAGCGCAACGGGACTGATGAAGATGGAAAAATACCAATATTTCAAATATTATTTAATTGGACTTTCTTGAGTGTCAGGCTAGAGGAGTCAGGCTCAGTTCAGGACCAAAAAGTAGGGAAAAATGGGAGCTATTAAATTTCTGCTTGACAATTGTGCCGGTTAATGCCGATCCATTCTGAAGCCCCTTATCATGAAATAGGGTTCTGCTCACACTCCAATATCCTGATCCATGTCCTCACAGAATGAAAAAAACAACATGAAGGAAACCGGAATCTCAGCGCGTAATGCACGTGTTCCACTAAACGTGCCCACCAAACGTCCATGGCCAGTTGAGTGACGAAAGAAAACTGAAAGACCAAATACAACTTTCAGAGCAAATCAATTTAATTTCCTGTCTTCTGCAAAACATTTCACCTTAAAGTTTTTTTCTTCCTTCTTATAACAGATACAATTAAACTACGCGATACCAGCAAGAAGTGGATCTTCGCTTTCTTTTTGCTTTCTTTCGCGAACTACAGCAGGTGACGTCTCATTGGAAAAAAGCAGTATGTTGCTATACTGAAACATTTTATGTTCAGTTTCTTCATCTGAAAAGCACAAAGTGTTTATCTGAGCATTGTACCAGATGGTTTACTCTTCTTTATAACTCATCGAGAGAGAGAGAGAGAGAAAAAAAAGAGACCTACGGGTTGAGCCTCCTTTCGTGATGAACCCTAAAGTTGATGGCGCACACGCTGTTAAACTGCTGAGTTAAGAATTAAAGCTTGCACTGCTTTTCTCTGCTGTGTAATTGTTTTTAGTTCAGGGAGAGCCTTCAGGAGATTTTGCGCCCGAGTAATCTTTGCACAAACGCAAGCACATCTGTCGCATTCAAAAAGCACGGAACAATTCCCTCCCAAATGCTCTCGTGGCAGCAGTTCCATGCTAACGTGCTGAAAGTTGGCACCGCACAGCCCATGTGAACGAATAGCCGCACTTTCAACCAATAGGATGATTTGGGATTCTCATGCATTCACCAATCGGGACAAAGGCAATACATAAAAGGTGCCATTCCAGAGACACATTTGTTAGCACAAGAAGGAAAGGAATTCTGCCCTAAATTCATTCAGATTTATTCCTTTCCATTATCATGACCATTGGGTCTTGAAAAACTAGTGACTCCTCTTGGCGTAGTGAGATGTAATCTCCACAGCTCCTTAGTGCAGATGGAATTTCAGTCGACAGAGTGCAGGGTACAGACTTGGTGAAAGACGACAGACTTTGAACTCTCAAAGTGACTTGCTGCCTGCACCTAGCAAAATGTCGGAGAATGAAAAATTGTTCCGTGGCAGTGCAATATTGATGTGATATCCCTCATCTGGTTCCAGAGAAATTTGTTGACAGAAAAGAAAGGTGCAACAATAATTGTATATATGTGCCAGTCAATTTCAGAACTCCGGAGACATAAATGTAGGAAATCTCATATAGTGGCATATTTTTGTGCTTTTATTTACTCTGTTCCCACAATGACAGACACCAACACACTGTGACAAGTAAAGATGTAGAGAATAATCACTCGAACTCCAACGCCACCCCCTACAACACAAGAACAAAATTAAAGCGCTTAAACCCCTAACAAACTGGGGCTACTGAAAATGTACTGAATTCACAGACATTTTATGGATACAGAGCGACATGGGACAATGTATGGGCAAATTACTGCCATCAGACCAGACCAGTAAACTCAAGAAATAAGGACATGAGTTCAAGAAAAGTGGAACTGAGTTCTAAGGGTGGAATCACTGCACATTGTGAAAACCTGCCCTTCTCCATGACTTCTCAACATCAATTCATTCACTTATTCAAAAACTCACAAAATGGAGTCCTAGAATTCAGAAAAATACAGACAAGCTGATTCTTTAACTCTGCTCTCACAGCAGAATAGGAAAATGCAGTTTTGTGGAGTCAATGCGAACCCTGTGGTGATGGAAAAAAACATCTACTCGAGGTGCTTCAATATAGAGGAGTGGTTTGGTGCAGTTTGCTTACAACACCTAGCCCAACCTAACCCTGGATCTGTGGCACATTTCCACTAAATGTGGGCAGGTTTGTGAGCTGTGCCATTGTGACATAGCTGGTGTGAAACACTTCGTCATTTCTCACAGCTCCATTGAGCTGCTGTTAAATTTAGTCAGCCCATGATGCAGAGGAATATCTGCGCCTCAATGGCTGACTACAGTAGAGTCGGCATCTTTTAAGTTTTTATTTTTATTTTTTAATTGAACAAAAGAAAATCCTCTGACCCTCTTTGAGAACGCTTTTGAAAATCCCTAGGGTTGTTTGTACATGGAGTACTTTGTTGCTCAAAGTCAGCATTCAGTGATGACTCTGTTCAACCAATCAGTGATTTGCAATGTTACAAGCTCCACCTTACCAGCTTGGCACAGTTCACATGGTGCCTTAACAGAGGCAGTGTAAAAAAGCAGGACACCTGGGCAAGTTTCTTTTGGTACCATCCGCAAATTTTGCTTATGGAAAATAAGAAAGCAAAGGTTAGATTCATATCAAACCAGACTGAACTATGAGTAGAAAAGTGCCATTGGTGGATATGGATATAAGATCCTGCCAGTGTTTGCATAGAGCAGGAAAGACAGATAATTGGACAGTTATGTATTTTCAAGAGGGCTAAAGGGGAGAATTGCACTCTGAAATATTAAAGCTTTGACAGTGGCAATAAAATTAATAGCACCACAAAGCAGAGGTTCATGCGTGCCCACTAAACTAAATTCGGCTGGACGTCCTCGGTTTGCAGTTTTCAAGCCAACACGATTGAACATCGCAGGCAAGTCTGACTTGTCCGGTAAAATATTTATGCGGTCAACAAAAAGGCTGCTGTAAGCTGCCGCATTTTTCAAATATGCATGTCATTTTAAGACAAAAACCACCCACAATCTGTTGATGGCCGGTTCTCACTGTAATATGGAGTGACACTGCTGCTACAGCACAAAGCACGCCAGTTACCAATGCATTCACAACAAATCAAAGCTTTGTGAGGAATACTATTCTGCATTTGCCACATACACGCATCTCCTCCAATCAAACCATGCTTCTTTCTGTGCAAATTTGCAGTTAGCATCATTTGCTTGGAAGTCAAAAACAATGCCCACCAGGTATTTCAGGATGATCTCGGGGAAAAAAAAGATCAATTTTTCATCCGTGGCAAATTTACATACTTTCATGAGATTAAATCTTTGTGCTAATTATTTTTGGTTGCACTGCTCAGTCTTCTTGAAAATGGTGATTGAGAGGGAGACTGACCACAGGCAACCTGTAAACCACAAAAACTTCTGCATTTTAAAAATAATGTACCCCACTGTGGATAGTACTGTAAACTTAAGCAGTTGGTGCTTAGCCTAGTGAAAAAAAAAACTGAATACTCAGTTGTGGATATTCACAGACCATATTCTCAGAATTCGCCAGCATTTTCCTGGTATATTTTCTGATCTTGTTGAGAGAGGATTCTCACTACCGCTACAACAGATGGCTTCAATACAGTTCATTTCCTATAGCTTACATTCAAATCAACAGTAACTTCAATGTAAATATACAGAGTCAATTTTTTTCCACACAAGACGATGTGTTAATTATTAGTTGAAAGCATCCAATTCAACAATAAAAAATATTCTCTGGACAAATTGGGAGCTGTGACAAATCACCAACAAGCTTAGTGGACATCTTGGTGGAGCTCAAAAAGCATGACTTTCGTGTGCCTAGATGCATTCTATCAAGCCCTGGGATATTTTAATTTGAGGATTCAAAGCGCTAGTATTCAACGGCCAGTAATTATAAAGGACAAAGGTATTTTTCTTCATCTAGGATTATTGTTGATGGTATTCCAGCTTACACTCTTGGTATCCTTAAATTTCCAAAGAAAAATCCTTCATATAAAAAGCATAGGGCCAGGGTGACTAAAATATATAAAGACAATACAAAACAAACACAGATTCACAAGTATGGAATCAGAATCTGACTTGCAGTCAAGCAGATTCACTTCGTTAGGGTTCAAGTTCTGAGCATGCGCAGTAATCATGCCACAGCTCCTTTAAATTAGTAGCCAAAGATAGCGACTTCCCTTTCCTCCGTGAAAGTTGGACGGCTGCTGCTTTTGAGAACTAGCAAACTAGTGGCAACAGAAAAGCAAAAGGGCAAGTTTGCTAATGTATCTACAGATATACCTGATAAAAATTCTGATTATGGCAGCAGCTTTGAAAAATAGCAAGCTCAGTAATGCAGTCAATTAATTTGATAAAAATAAAAAAAGAACTCCCTGCATAAATGAGCTAAAGCCACGAATGGTCCGTGTCTCAGCAGACTTCATGGTGACAGCTGCCTTATACTTGAAATGGACCCTGAGCTTGTTAGCGAGGAGAACACCAGTAGCTCTCTTCTTTCCTGCATGTGCTGTTGTCACATAGGGTGCATCTACTGGAGGATGCTGCCATTTGCCTTGACAATGGGAAAATGCAAATTAAACATCTGAGGCCCCACAGAAACCAATGCAACCCTGCTCTTTTAATACAGGACAAGTGCATGCAACAGTGAAAGTGCAGACCACATGATTAATGCTCACGCTAAATTAATACACACAACAAAATGCGCGGGACAGGATAAGCAAGCGCCACAGAAAGGACAGGTCCACACTATAAGTGAAGCATACACCACAGGATATGTGCACACAACAGAATTAGAACACAGTACGGCATGAGAGAAGTAAGCAGGCAGTATTGTCCAGCACAGATATGCTCTGCACTGTCAGAGACGCAGGCACAGAGGGCAGCGTTTACAAGGACATTCACAAATGAGAACACTCTCAGAATTGGCTGCATATTCTGCAGGATATAAAAGGCCTACCATCTACTCAGCTGCAATATCCCATCTACTGCTAATAAGCTGTTTCTGATAGCGAGGGGTGCTAAATAGGCAGCTGCAGTTATTATAACCCATAAATAAGAGCTGTTAATTAGGCGCGACAGAATTCCTGCTGTCACACCAGATAGGGAGATACATTAATTATGACAAAAGCATAATTGCAGTGGTTAAACAACCAGTTTTGAGTTCAACGTGTGCAAAGCCTCAGGGCTGTATTATCAATCATAGCAAATAGTCCACAGCGTCATCTCTATACATTGAATTTTAAAAAGGGAAAAGACCTTGAGGGGTTCTGGTTAATGGTACTTATGTGCTTACTGGCCCTTTCAATAACATTACTGGTGGCATGCACAGAAATATGGCTCTCCACTGAACTGCACATACAGCCCTGTCTAAAGGTAATGACAAGTCACCAAAAGACAGAATTTCCACCAGAAATACCCAGAACTGAGGACAACAACCTTAATATTCACATTTTTGTGAACAGCAGAAACAAGCCACTTGCTTATAACACTGAAGATTACTGCTGCTATTGTTTATATTGTCACCAGTGTCTTATGCATAGAGTAGAAACAAAAACAAAGTCATTTTCGAACAGCTAGCTATATGGAGATGGAAGAAAAAGTAATTTTAAAAATTTAGAACCTATTAATCTGACAATTTAAATAGCTCAATTCTCATCTTAATAACTTGTAATTTGAAAAGGCAGTTTCTACACCTCCACTTCTCTAAATCCTCTAACTTAAAGTAGACTTTGGATTCCATAGTGAACTATTACATGGACAATGAACCATCACAACATGGCATACAGTGATTTATTAATTAAATGTACATGTTTAGCTGTTTTTAGAGTGAAATTAATTTTACTAACACTCAGCGCTCTCCGGCTTTCGTCTCTGGCAGCCTTTTTATTCTGTTCTTGACAGAACCCTTGATAATAGGTTTGAAAAGTGTAAAATCTCCCCAATTGAACCACTATAAAAATAACCCTTAAACTAGATCTAGTCCGTCTGTTGTGAAACGCTGTGTCTTTTAGAAGCTTCTTTTGTTGAGGATCATACGTATCTCAGTATTTATTATCATATTCATCAGTAAATCAATGACCATAATTAATAACAATGATCATTATCAGTAACCATATTATGTAAGCAGCAGTAACACACAAACACACACACAAACACACGCAGTTCACACACGAATGAGCAGCACTCACATATAAGCAGCTGGATTCTGTAGCTTTGATTGACATCTGTTCAGTTGATTCAGGCAATATCTGTTCAGTCATCAATATTATTCACCATCATTCATCAGAAATCATATACACTACAGGCCAAAAGTTTGGAAGCAAGATCAAGTTTGCACAAAAAAGATCATAGTTTCACTGGCATACCTTGCAACAAAATAAACATGATTATTATATAGAGTCACTTATCAGAATACATTTTTACTCAAATTATCAGGCTCATATTACTGGGCCCATGGTCCTAGTGCGCGCCAAATTGGCACTGGCATCTGGTAGGCTGTAAACCATGATATAAAGTGAATAATGAAAACTGTGATTTGGTTTTTATTTTTTCACTGAAGTTGTGAAATCTTCTCAACCCAAGAACTAAGCCCCTTGTTTCTTTCGTTAACATTTATTCAGCAGTGGTCTGGTAACATCAATGTATACAGTACCTAAAGGTAAATAGAGGGAAATGGTGCATATCAATGAAAGAAAAGTCTAATCATCCAGTAAATACATCCCAAAATCCATAGATTTCATACTGGTTTTTAAGACCGGTATTGTGAACAGAAACTTGAAGTTGCTTCCAAATTTTTGACCGGTATTGGTCTAGCTTCCAAACTTCTGGCCTGTAGTGTAGTTATATATGCTTGCTTACAGTAGCACAACTATATGTGTTAAATTAATTACAAATGAGCTGTCCACTTGCAAAGCCTTCCAAGTCCAGTTGGTCCATTTTTTAGAGAAATCTGATTTTTTGATAGGCATAGAAATTATCTTCCATAGATACCAGTTTTCACTATACTGAAACTATTAGCCTTGCAGACATAATCCATAAGGCAATTCATTATTTTTTTTTAAGAAGTGATTTTACAACTTAAAGTTTTGACTTAGCAGGTTTTGAAAGTTGAATGGAAATTTAGCAGGGTTTGATAATGTCTAAACCAACCCCTTTGCTCAATAGGTGAAGGTATTTGACTCAGGACCCACTCTACATGCAACTCAATGCTACAGACAGCACAGTGGTTGAATAGCTACTTTGATAACGACAAAATAAACATGAGTCCATGCGTTCAAATCTCCCTTTTAGTTGTTTGCATTTTCTGCGATCAAAATGAGACTAGGGTCTGCATCTGCTATCTTGAGTTAGAGAAAGCAAAAGCTGAAAAGGCAATAAAAGCTCGACTGTGATTGGTTCCTCCTAGCGAACGAAAACGGAATCACGTTTCCACATTGGCTGATGGCTTAGCAGAATTTGATAGTTTTCCTCCTTGACTTGGCAGGTTTTGACAGAGTTTAGCTTTTTCTGTTACAATTTATAACATGATTAAGTAGGTTTTGAAAGTGGAGCCATCAGTGGGACATGTGCAGGTGTCTGAGAGAGAGGGAGATAAGGGAGATAACTAATTTATTTTCAAAACTTGACTTAGTAGGTTTTGCAAGTCAACTCCTCAAATATGTATAACCAATATTATGCTGGAAGAGGGTTGTTATCTTTTGTTTGCAGTTTTCAAGTCAATTGGCAGTGTTTTGGTTTGGCTGTCTCTGGGATGACCTATGACCCAACAAAAAGTCCGCTTAACCCCTGTATGGAGTTAGGATTTTTGTTACTTAGCCAGTGTTCATAGGTCTGGGACCCGCTAGAGTTTTGGGTTTTCAAAATTGTTTGATTGTGTTGTTTTATGTTAAAATGCTCAACAGATGTTTACTTCATCCCAATTACAAGTCATATGAACAGCAAACATGGTTTGATGAAAACTGAAAACGGGTCCCACAGACCCAAACACCATACAAGGGTTAAACAATGAAGGAGTTGAAGTTTTTATTTTGCAAACGATGCTAACTAATGATACTGAGAAAAACAAGCAAGAAGCAGACTTTACGTTATTAAGCCATAGTAGCGTGAGACGGCGGAAAAACCTAATGTAGAAGATATTTCCTGTGATGAAGGAAGAAAAACTAGGTGTAAAAAGCAGAATTTGAGTTCTTCTTGCGCAAAAATAACTCAGCTTTATATTCATCAATATGCCTCAAAAAAGCCTAATTTTCTGAAGAATCTGTCTCTCTCCAATTGTTTGAGGATGGGGGAACCTCATAATATGAAAAGATTTCTGAATGATTGCACTTTCTATTACTGGTGGATCACTATATCTCGAATTTTTACTCCAGCAACAACAATCTCTTATTCATTTCACCAGTACAGTAAGTTAGGCTTGCTCTGAGCTTGCATCTAGAATGACCCAGTGCACAGTCAGCTGCAATTGGAAAAGCCGTTGTTTGCTGTTTGCTAGTTCGCAATATCCGTGCCAAGTGTATTGTGTCCGAGAACAGCAACTGGCCACTGAATAAATGGAAAACAAACAGAAATGTTAGTGGTACAATGTCTGACTGATTTTAGACAGAAGTTCAGGGCAAAATATCCTGACCGACAGGCATCACAAATCCTGACAAGGTTCAGAGGTGCTGTCACTCATAGCTGCCATGCCATCCCCCGCCTGCAAAACTGTGATAGCACCCGATCAGATAACTCTTGGATCGTAGCTAATTCTTATTTCCCCAAGAAAGGAATACAGTGAGGCATAAGGCACCTGACAGAGTACAGGCAAGAAGGTAGCAAGAAATCGGTTTTTAAAAAACTCTTTCAATGTTATAACGGTGCATAATTTTTGCTGATCGAATAAGGAGAAAAGCAAACAGACAAGAACTCCTGCTTGCTTTATGCTGATGATTAAAATAAATAAATAAATAAATAGATATTGCCACCACCCTGATTAAGACGGCGGGGTGAATCCTCGGCGTGAGTTGTTTCGGCTCAAGCTCTTATTTATTTTAGAGATGATGCATCTCAAATTCACTGCGTATTCAAAAAAGAAAATAAACGAGCAGCCGCAATTTCTTTCACCCGACGACCGCGTCAACCCACAGCTGCATGATAAACTGAGCGATTTTATTTTCTTGGCTGCAGCTGCCTCTCACTTCTGATTTCTGACTCTTTTACGAGTTTATGAAGAACTTTTAATTCCCTGAACTTCTGTCCCTTCCCTGATTTTGCAAGAACTTAGGTATTTATGCCCAATCCATCACTGCCAATGTTCCCCATCAATTCAGAAGCGCAGATGTCTGTTAAAACGGTGACTAGAGCCCGTTTAATTGCAACTGCGGGCAACTCTAACGAAACAGCACAGATTTTGTGATTGACCAAGGCTAGCAGAATCCAATAAACCTACTGGCCAGAGGCGTCGCTGTTGAAGCCAGGGAGTGATTACTTATTTATATTTATCATCCGTAGCGCAGTTAGCATTCTGACAGAATGACCTCAACAGGCAAACACCCATCATTTCACTGTCGCCATCAGTGGTTGGTCTGCTGCTATTTTTATATGTGAAGGTGTATGCTTACATTATGTGTTATCTGGGTGTATATAGGAAGGTATGCATATGGGGAGGTGTGTGTATATAGGGATATATGTGTGTAGATTGGTATGTGTGTTATATGTATATGAATGTGCATGTGTATAGATATGGATGTATGTATATGAGTATGGGTCTAGGTGTATATATTTGGATAAATGCAAATCACATTTAGTTCTTCTCAATACAAAGGCATAAACACACTTAATTTATTTACAAGTACTCAGGCTTGAGCATTTAGACACGTTACAAGGAAGCTTGTCTTTGTAATTCATTAGTTTAGGAGAAGGGGTGGGAGTTTATAAGTTATACTTCTTCTCACTCCTTTTCGAATATGTATTTTTATGTTTTATGTTTAAATGTTTTGTTTCATTTTTTGTTTTAATTTTCGTATTCGAAATAAACTTCAATCAATCAATCAATCAATATTTCGCGGATTGAATAATTGGTCCACTAGTGGCAGGACCTTACGCATCCTTTCTCCCTTCCCTAAAATTCAAATCCTCTCAATCACGTCATTATTTGCTCAGTATTCCTTCCCAGCTATTTTTTAATTAAACTGCTTTCTTGCACCATTCTAGTATTATTTTGGAAAACTGTACTTCATCCAATGTTGCACTCACTTTTGCACAATACTTAAAAAAAAAGATAAAAAATTTCCATTCTCCTCCATTTGAAAATTACGCGGCTGTTGTTCTTCGTTTCCCCGGTTGCTAGGTGACGAGTAGTATTGTGAGGGTATGTGAGGACAGGCGTAGTCTCGGCGTTTGTCATGGCCATGGCAGTAAGTTGTAGTGTTTCCAGGGGGTTGACGATAAGGGTGGGGGGTCGGCTACACCGAGTGCTGCTGATTAACACCGTCACCTGTAGCGGTCTCTCCGGGTCTGTCTGCCACGGCGCCACACAGTTCTCAGTAGTCCGATCTATGAATTTTAATCAACATCAATTATTAACTGCCAGGCACCTGCACAAAGGGTGCCCTCCTAAGGCAGGACAAAGATTGTGAGCTGCTTTTTAAAAATTTTAAAATTATGACAAGCAGCTGTGGCCCTTATTATGCAGACGTATGGAGAGATTCTCTTCACAATGCTTTTCAGTTCAGTTTAAACTCCCGTACGCTTGTCTACAGCAAAGGACATCAATTGTTTATGGCTGTTTCAGGATTACGACAGTGGGGGATGGAGAGAGACGGAAAGAGGGAGGGAAAAGGGGAGACAAAGAAGGAGGAGAAAAAGTGAGGGAGGTAGTGAGGGGGGGGGGAGAGAGGGCGAGAACAAGGGAGAAAGGGAGGAAGGGAGAGAAAGATTACAGGAGGAAGAGAGAGGAAGAGATGGGGGAAAACAAGGACGGGAGAGAGTGACAACTAGGGAGGGAGAGAGATGAATGGAGAGAGGGAGGGAGAGGGAGGGAGAGAACAAACCACCATCAGTCAGCTTCAAGGCAGCACCACGGAGGCGCGTTCCTACAAGACTAAAACCAGATTATCAAACAGCCGAAACAGTGCTTATCTGAAGCGCCGGGATAAGAACACTGAAACACACAAGAGGCCTGCGCACTCTTTGGCCCTGAGCACAACACGCAGCTCGACAGAACCACCCAATCACCGTCACAAACAGAGAGCCTCCGCAGATGCGGGCGCTGATATTATTTTGACCGTAGACTCTGAAAATGTCACTCCAGTGAGAAGGCTCATAGTCTCACCAGCAGAGACACTACAGAGGGAGATGGACTAAAGTTCAGGATCAAATCTCTGGGGGGCTTGACCACCCCATAACCTTCCCATTATACAACGTATTATTGATGCAATTTTGGGGGTCTCACATAAGATAGCTTTTAACTCTTTTAAGCGCTAGTTGAGGCTATACCCACGATAACAATAATCATAACGACTGCTGATTGCGGCAGTTGTCGCGAGGAAGTTTCCAGCCACAACTGCTAGTCACGGCAAAAAAGCTTTTGGGGGTAGGCGTGTTTCACCATACCGGTCAGATTTTAGTATTTATGCAGCCACATTGGGGATTGGTTGCTAGGGGGCCCTGGAGTGTGCATTCTAACAATTTCTTTGAACTACATAGTCATCCTACAAATGAATCATTACAATAATCTTGTTTTGTGGATTCTGACTGAGCATTGATTCAAAATACCTGCATTTGAGAATTTGTTATGGCAGTTCGTTTCAGGATCAAAATTCAGAGTTTCTAGATATGTCGTTTGCTGAAAGTGATAGCGAAAATGAAGATGACTTTTTTGGCTTTGAGGAGCAAGAAATTCTGATCTGATATTTGGAGCTGAAGTGTCCTGTGAGGGAAATATTTTGAGTGAAGTGTTGTTATTTAAAAAAAAATTATTCAGCACTAAAAGGATTAAAATTTCTATGTTTTTTAAAGTAGACATTCATAATGAGCCAAGCTCCTGTTGAGCACCAATATTCTTTCACTATAGGATTAGCGGTCAAAATGGGAAAATTCAGACTGATTTTGGTTGTACACAGTTGCAAACTGTAAGTGAACACCAACTGTTTTTACACCTTAAGAGTTATGGGCCAGTTTGAACATTGGAAACTACAACCCCAAATCCAAAATAGGTGGGACGAAGTGTAAATTGTGAATAAAATAAAAATGCAATGACTTTGAGATCACATGAGCCAATGTTATTTACAATAGAACAAGGATAACATTTCAAATGTTGAAACTGAGACATTTTACGTTTTCATCCACAAAATGAGCTTATTTAAAATTTTCTGGCTGCAACAGGTCTCAAAAAGAAGGTAAAAGAGGGCTGAAAAAGCTATTAATATATACGAGAATCAGCTGGAAGATCATTTAGTAATTAAGTTAACTGGCATCAGGAGTGTAACATGATTGGCTAAAAAAAGAGGTGTCTTAGACTCTACAACCTGTGAAGGCTTGCATAAAAAAAATTGTGGAATACTTTAAAAACAATGTTCCTCAATGTCAAATTGCATTGAAGGTCTCATCATTGACAGTGCATAACATCATCGAAAGATTTAGAGAAACTGGAAAAATGCAAAATTTTGTTGCGTTGTTCGCAAACCTATTGATAATATATGATGTACATAAAGTAATAGCCAATTTTAAATTCTGGAATTCAGGATATCTGTACCCTCATCAGAACACATAAATTAAAAAAAAAAAAAAATCACACTCCCCTGATATAAAATCCATTTCTTTCCCTAGGCTACGCACCCAGGAATCTCCATTTCTTTTCCATTGTAAGCAGTAAGAGATAACTTGACGCTGTTTTTCTGATCGCAATGGGAAAATAATAAAATAAAACCTCAGCTGCTGCCTAAAAAGCAGGAGATCGGAAGGTTATGTGGAAAATGCACCGTCAATGTGCTGAATGTCTGTTGAGGGACAGGTAGGCTATGATCACATATTGACAAATAAGGGGTTACGTTAATATGCGATTTTGGCCCACATGGTTTACATTATGGAAAGGAAAAATTAATTATGTATAAATGTTTCCTTATTTTGCCATGACTTACGCTGGAAGTGATGAACATAGACACCTAATCACCAATAAATACACCTATTCAAATAAAAATCGGTACAGGAAGGACCATGAAATAAAATATAGGCCTAATCTCTCTAAAGTGTCCTTGTGTTGTAGTGAATTTGTATACTCCTATGTTGTTGAAGTAAAAAGAAGTTGCTAGCTACTTGAGGGACCATGAAATAAAATATAATCTTTCTAAAATAGCTTTGTGTTGTGGTGAATTTGCATACTATTATGTTGTTAAAGTTTTAAAAAGTCGCTGCCGTCAAGCAAAATGTTAACGGATGTGTGGTACAAATCGGGCAGGAATTCTATGCACTTGCACAGTACTGGTATTGCGCATGCACAGAACCGATCGGGTGGGAGGTACGGATAGGGCACAGACACTGATCGTGGTGAAAATCAATAGGGTCCATCCTTGATGTAATAGCAATGGTCCCACAAAATTTCAGCCAAATCCGTGCATTGCTTTTTTGAGTTACGTTGTTCACAAACAGATTGACAGACATACAAAAAAAAAAAACGGAGCGAAAACATAACCTCCACCCCAACTTCTTTGGCGGAGGTAATAAAACAATGCAGTGTTCCAGAGAACTGGCAAAGATTGAGCTTTCAATGCTTCCAAAAAGATTGACCGTCGTCTGTCACCATGGCAAAAAGGGACATCCTGTCAGCGCTCTACAGGGGTTAGAACCGACATACACACTGATCAGCCATTCCGTTATAGCCACCGACACGTGAAGTGAATAACATTGATTATCTCATTCCAAAGGCACCTGACAGAGGGTGGGATATTATATGAGGCAGCTAGTGTATATTTTGTCTTCAAAGTCGATGCGTTGAAAGCAGGAAAAATGGGCAAGCGTAAGGATGTGAGCAACTTTGACAAGGGCTGAATTGTGATGGTGTCAGAGCATCTCCAAAGCTGCACGTCTTGTGGGGCATTCCAGTCTGCAGTGGTCAGTCTCTGCCAAAAGTGGTCCAAGGAAGGAAAACCAGTGAACCAGCAACAGGTTCATGGGTGACTAAGGCTCATTGATGTGTGTGAGGAGCAAAGGCTAGCTTCTGAAGTCCGATCCAACAGAAGAGCTGCTGTAGCTCAAATTGCTGAAGAAGTTCATGCTGATTCTGATAGACAGGTGTCAGAACACACAGTGCATCGCTGTTTGTTGCATATGGGGCTGCATAGCTGTAAACCATTCAGGGTGCCCACACAACCGTGTCCACAGCCAAAAGTGCCTATAATGGGCACGTGAGTATCAGATCTGGACCATGGAGCAGCGGAAGAAGATGTCCTGGTCTGATGAATCACGTTTTCTTTTACATCATGTGGATGGCCATGTGCGTGTACGTCCCCTACCTAGGAAAGAAATAGCACCAGGATACACTGTGGGAGGATGGCAGGCCAGCGAAGGCAGTGTGGTATTTTGGGCAATTTTCTGTTGAGAGAACGTGGGTCCTGCCATTCATGTTACTTTGACACGTACTACCTACCTAAACGTTATTGCAGACCAAGTATACCTCTTCATGGACACCGTATTCCATAATGGCAGTGGTCTTTTTTCAGCAGGATAATGCACCCTGCCACACTACAAGGAATGGTTTGAGGAACACAATCAGAGTTCAAGGTGCTGATTTGGCCTCCAAAGTCTCCAGATCTCAATCCAATCGAGCATCTGTGGAATGTGCCGGGCAAATAAGTGTGACCCATGGAGGCCCCAGCTCGCAGCTGAGAGGACTTATAGGATCCGCTGCTTAAGTCTTGGTGCCAAATCCCACTACACACCTTCACAGGTCTAGTGAAGTCCATGCCTTGACAGGTCGGGGCTGTTTTGGCACCATAAGAGGGACCAACACAATATTAGGCATGTGGTCTCAATGTTATGGTTGATTCCCATTATATTATTGACCGAAAACTGCCATAAGAGCCCACATTTTTTTCCTCTTCAAAAAAATCCCCCAAGAATTTGACTCACCTCAGGAAGCAAGTTCTCTTATTTTGTTGCAATGGAAAATAAAATTTCATGCCCCACTTGAGGAGACAGTGTAGTATCATGGCAGACCTGTTGGTGTCGTTGGTAGCATCGAAGTCTCACAGAAAAGTTTGACCATTTGAATTTGGCCAGGGGCCTATCTGGGTGGACTTTGCACTTTCCCATTGTATTCACATGAGTTTTCCTCAGGTAGACTGGTTTCTGTCCATCGTCCAAAGACAGGCGTGTCAGGCTAATCGGAGACTCTACTTCGCCCATAGGTATGAGTGTGCGAGTGAACAATGTGTGACAGGCTCTAGCCTCTCCCCCCTCTGTGACCCTTATCAGGAACAAGCCAATTAGATAACGGATAGATGGATGGATGGATGTACAAAAGTAGTTCAATGGTTAAAACCCCTTTGCGCAGATATAGACACCGGCGTCCGTAAATTCTGAAATTTAATAACTAAACAATTCTGAAATTGAATTTCCAAAGGCCGTTCTTCACTGAATAATTTTCCAAAATCTCTGTGACACAAATATAAAGCCTTAAATAGGCTCATACACAGCAGGAAAAATTGGCATTATTTGTATCCTGCGCAAAGGGCTTAAGAAGGTAGAACTATAACACAGAGCTTGCAGGTTTGCCTCCCATTTTGGAGCACAGTCCTTGCACCATTCAGCAATGTAACTTAACCAGAGACTTCCCATTAAAAAAAAATCTTCCATACAGCCATACTCATAATAAAATGCTTGGGGGGAGAAGGTAAGCTGGGTCATTCACACCTGCCAGGGAATTCAACAAACAGGCTACATCACACAACCCTGACCGATTTTCTATCTTTCAGGCTGAACTTCCGCAGCTAAGATCTCAGGAGATAGAGGCATTCTTACCTGTTTCACATCTCCTTCCCGTGAAGCCTTGCTGGCAGACACAGGTGTTCTGGGCTACGCAGGTACCACCATTTTGGCACACAGCATCACACAAAGCTAGAGGTACAACACAAAGAGAAAATGTGTCATACAAAGGAACTCGGCTTACAAGAATATGAGCTACAACACACTACAGCTATCCGTTTCCGGTCTGGAAAATCTATGTTGGGAAAGTAAAATTCCTTAACAGAAATTCTGTTCACGTCTCCCGTGTTTGACAGTTAACACAATTCTTCAGTTTTGAGGCAAAAATGAAGTATTAAGTCATAAAATCAGCAGGGTAAGTTTCTGGTTAAAAGAAACTCATGGAATGACCTGAGGGAAAGAGAGAGGGAGAGAGAGAGAGAGAGAGAGGGAGAGAGATGGGGGGGGGCAAGAGTTCACATGGAGGGTGGAAGAGAGGTGACAAAGTTAAAGGTAAAGTTTGGGCACAGAGAGGATTAGGAAACGGAGTTCACTGAGAGAGCAGCAGAAAGGTAACAGATGACAGTGCGAGACAAACACACATATAGGTAAAGGAGCAAACTGATTTTGGTAACTGTACTGTATTGAGATCTTACAGGGTCTGAGACTGGATTTTAATCCCTGCTTTTTGCTTGCCCAAATAGAGGGCAAGTCTTGTGTTCGTAAGATAAAGATTATATCACCACAAGCCAAGAGCAAAAAATATTATTTTGCATTTTAGACTTGGGTCTCGTATAAGTTTAATCTTGTAATCTGATTCTACTGTACATCTTCAGTTCACCATACCTCACCTATGCTCTACTGGCAAGCCAGGTAGGGTACACCAGCAACACTCAGACAGGGAGACAGAAAGCACTGTCTTTTTATAAAAATTACAAGCTCAAGTTGTAAATATCATAATTGCAGAAAATAATCAAGTATTTGCCATCTATTTCCTTCAATAATTTTTTTTTGGATTTTGTATAAGTGTCAATATGTGTAATAATAATAATAATAATAATAATAATAATAATAATAATAATTTATTATTATTATTATTATTATTGTTATTATTATTACCTTCTTTGAACTGCTTTGGCAATAGTATGTTTGCATGTCAGGGAAATAAAGCAAACCAATTTCTCGTGTGTATTCACAGGGTACTCTGGTATCCTGCCATAGGCTAAAGAGAGGCATGTCAGGCTAATTATATGTGCTAATTACCCATTGATGTGTGAAAAAATGGTGTGCGATCTTAATGACAGACAGGCAAACCTTCCAGACTGCATCCCAGCCTCTCTCCCACTGTATGCTGGGGTCAGGTCTAGACCATCAGGATGGATGATGGATAAATGGACGGAAAGAAGAGTGAACAGAATGAAATTGGACTAAGGGAGCTGACCCCGTTTTGAGCAGAGAGAGGCTCCGTCAGTGCTCACCTTTGCAGTGCGTGCCGTTTCCGGAGAAGCCCGGCTTGCAGGAGCAGCTGTGGCCCCCCACAGTGTTAAAGCAAAGGGCGTTTCTGTCACAGCGGTGCTGCCCGCTCGCGCACTCGTCGTGCTCTGAAAACACCGTGGGGAACACAAATGAAACAAACACTCAGCTCTGTTGGGACTGCAGGTTAAGTCTCTTCTTCAGGGGGGCAGTCAGCTCTACAGACAGGGACCAGAGCTCAGTAGGGTTTCCACCTGAAAATCGCATCCGCGTCAAGTACAAGGTGGCCACATCTAATATAGGTGATATTACAGTTGTTTAATAGACACCTGTCCAAAGTGACCAGTTCATGAAACCATGTTGGAGCAATGTGGACTAAGAAAGACCAAAGGCCTTGCTTAAAAAAAAAGACAACAGCTGCCCTCATCTTAATCGAGATATAAGGTGGCTTTGAATAATATGAATAATAATGGTTTTAACCATCACTCTAGGAGGACCAAGCAGAGCAACTTTGCCATAAGAGCAGCTATGGGCTGGTATTGACAATGCAAGAAGTCATAACCAGCCAGTGAGCAATCCCTAAGTGCATATGTATTCTGAAACATCAGAATTGGACCAGGTGGGCTGAAAGACATAATCTTAATACACAAATTGAATTCATTATTCATTGAACTCTCAAATCCTTGGTGAGGTGCTAAATGTATAGCCTTGAGAATACTAGTTCAACACTTACAGTAAAATTGGCTACAAAAAGCAATATGGAAACATAAAGCCACGAACATAACAAATAAATAATCAGCTGAAGTCACTGGTGACATGGTGCAAACGGCAAACGAGTATTAAATGTGTTAGTGCTCAGTTTAATGGCCTACAACACCACACAGTGCAGTGGAGAGGCGAGCCAAATCAACCATCATGCGAAAATAAAATGGTACACAGAGCAGAAAATAGTGCCTCGGACTAAAATCTAAGGCTTCCCTGGGTCCATGTTGGTCATCCTATGCTCTAAGGCCCTTATGGCCAGAAAGCTTAACCGCTAATGTCTCAGCGCGGTCCAATTTACCGTGACTAGAAAGCCCAATTCATCCTCGGCGGAAGCCTGTAGCCTTGGAATGGCCCTGTTTGGGGCCTGTCCGAACAGCATTCATCGCAAACGAATGCTGCTGGCAAATTTCACCCTTGGTTGCGTCCAAGAACTAAATTTTGAAAACATATCAGGGAAACCAGCAAAACTTGCCGGGCGTGGGGAAACAAGCAATAAAAAAAAAAAACACTAAAAGGGCCAATATATTAAAAATATTGAGTAGGAGCGCAGAGAGATATTACATGAATCAGATCATGTTGTTGAACTGAGCCGTTAGTTGTTTAGACTATAGTAGGGCCGATCTTCATGAAGCAACGCCTCACTCAATGAGCCGTTGCAATGGCTATATGGTCATACAGATCTTATTACACATGAGCTCAAACTCTCTCATAACATAACAGAATGAGAAGAACAGGCCATTCTGCTCAAAAATGTTTGTGGGCCCCTGACACATAGGATTCCTATAGACTAGATGGTTTCTGCACTGTATCAAGTCTAGTCATCGTAACCCCCCAGAGGTTCTGTCTCACTCAATGACCTTGTATGCAGTGACCAGGCTATGAGAAAGTTGTGAGAAAAATACTCCATCATAGCTTAGATAAATTTTGCCTGTGCCAACTTCCATTTATTTTATTTTTTTTTAAAAGATTACTCTTTTGGGATTTTCTCCTTTATTGGATAGATATTCAGGAGAGAGAGACAGGAAAGTTTTTTGGGGAGAAGAATGCGGAAGATATGCAGCAAAGGACCCGAGCCGGAATCAAACCGGATCGCTGCGGGAAGGCCACAGCCTTTATGGCGCACCTGCTTAGACCAATGTGCCACCGGGGCACGCCAACTTCCATTTATGATCTCAAATTCTGCAAAAACCTTATCTCAGGAACTATAAGCTCACCAGTTCATAGTCAACCACTCAGCAGCAGACTGTCCTTGTTACAAATACATAATAATCTTTTAAAAAGTGCTTCAAGTCTTGTTACGCGGTTTCTAAGCCAGAATATTTTTGTTACATACAGGAAATATCTCACGATTCTCTAGCAGTCTGTCCCCTGAATACGCTGTAAAAACTGCGGCCGGTGTGGACAGCCCAGGCTCCAGAAACGGGAACAAAAACAGCTTGGTCCACCCTGGACCATCCAGCAAATCACAGACAAGAGGGATGGAGGGGGGTTTGACAGTTTCAGGAAGCATGAGAGGGGTGGGGGGTGGGGGTGGGGGGGGGTTGTAGAGGGACAGGCGAGCTAGCTCTCTGTTTTGTTTGATAATACTTCAAACGTCAACAGAAGTGATGTCACCCAACCGTGCTTAGAGCACCTTTAACAGGATAGCATTGTTGTAATTATAACTTGATTTATGTATGTTTTTCTCTCGAGTGTGACAGCCAATTTTTTCCAGGTGGAAAACTGCAGCCTGTTTAACCTGTCAAGGCTAGCATGTACTGTACGGCTCACTGACTAATGCAACCCAGCTATCTGATTAAAACACACACACTCACACACACACACACACACACACACACACAGAAAGAGATAAGGGTCAGGCTTCAACATCGGAAGCTTCTCATGCCCAAGACAGTGCCAGGGAAATAACTGTCCCGAAATGTCCCCCCCACCCCCCAAAATCACCCGCAGTCGCAGAGGGAGGCAAATTTGGGCTCTTCACCTCCTGAGGATGTTTTCTTGGCAGAGATTCAACAATCAGAAGAGGAGAGGGAGCTCATACTGACATGTTTTTCCACCTTTATTTCATCTGGCAGGTCAAGTCAGAACTTACAGGTGACCCGCGGAGAGAAAAAGCTGGGGATTTTCTCAGCAATCAGATGTTTCGGGCTGGCACAATGCTCTATACAGCAACAGTTTTCTTTGAGGAATTTCACAGAAACTCAAGAGTTTAACTGACATGCACAGAAAAATAAAGTTGAAACAAGCCAAAAAAGTAAAATTCTACATTCTTGTCATTTAGCAGACAGTCTTTATCTAAAGTGACTAACAAATTGAGCATAAGTTTATCAACAACAAACAAAAAAGGGTCAATCTATAAATGGGAAAAGACGAATAATAATTAAAAAAATTACGTGGTGCAGAAATACACAAGCAATAATAAGCACAGTATTTCTAAGAGCAATGTGGTAAATGCATGGTGAGTAGAAGAGAAAAGCAATTTTTTTATGAAACAGGGCAAGAGTCACACACACGATTTCCAATATGCTGAGCCTTCCTCCTCTACTTGGCTTTCAGGAGAATAAGTCAAAGAAGAACAGAATGATATGTAAATACCTGCCATGTTGGCACGGCAACTGCTTTCTTTGGGGGGGGGGGGGGAACAGAAAAGTGTCAAGTGTTCTGAGAGAGACTGTCATGTCAGAGCTTTAGCATTAGCATAAACTCCAGCGTGTAGCCCTGTAGAGAAGCAGTTCTTCCCACAACTTTGCTCCAGCTCTTTTCCTTACACTCAAACGCTAACATCGCAAAATGGACGATCCCGCATCTGAAGTCCTGGGTGGCGTTCAAAACAACTTGCTTACCTCTACTTGTTTAAATATTGCGCATGAAATAAAAACAAATGATACACCGCACATATTTTCACTGTTTAAGAAACATTACATTCAGGGTTGGGGTCAATTCCGTTTTATCAATTCAAATTCCACACCAATTACAGATAATAAATTCTGTTCCCATTTCAAATCCATCACTGATTTGTCAATTCCATTTCCAATTATGATGTACAATTCCGGAATTGACTCCAACCCAAGCCACATTCTAATCACACATTTATGACCTTACACTTTAAAAGAGATTGATGTAAAGGGATTAAAAGAGATTGCACTGATGAATGCATCAGTAGATCAATCCATCAAAATGCTGACATGCACACCGGACTTTTACAGAACTGTGCGAGTTTGGATGGGGGGGAAGTGCACAGAGCTTTTTTGCCACTAATTAGATGAGACAGCAGACTTGTCCCCAGACCACTGTGGTCAGTGGGCCATAGCAGGGGAGATGACACCAATTACCTGCGCTAATTACTGATCTTTACCACTGCGCCTCCCTCGCCGCAGTTCTGAATGGAGGAGCTGCATACTCAATGCAAGAATAAACCTCTAACGAGGAGACGGCTCTAACAAGGTCTCGGCAGTCATTATGGGCTGGGTTCAGGCTGGGGGATCGTTATTCACAGGGAGGCAGCACCCTCAATGTGCACAGCGCAAGATTTCTGCTTAATTTCTACCTGTCTCTCTCTACCCCTCTGTCATTCGCTCACTTTCGCTCACTTAATTACTCGATTTGCCAGAGTTCTTCAGCACAGCCTAAACAAACTTACCCGAAGACTCGTATCCAGAGTTTTAAAGATGAAATTAGCTTCCCTGGCTAATTCTGGCACAGATGCAGAAAGGTTCTTTAGCGTGCAGTGACCTTGTCAAATTGACTATTGAAATAATTACTTATAATTAGTGATTGCTTCATTTAATTACTTAACTCATTAAATTAAAAAATGAATGGGAGAGATAGTAAGAGTTTTTTCCTGTCTCATGTGTGAGTCAGCTGCATTGAGAAAACCGGTACGAGGGGAAAACAATCCAACAATGGCCCCTCATCCTGATCCCAAACATTCATGAAAACAGGAAATCCTCCCATGAACATAAAAAAAAGCGACGCCAGGCATCTTGTCAGGACAGTTGAGCAACGTTGCAGTGTAAAAAAGCTAATATAGACAGAAACACACCTCACACTGCCACGCACATGCACAAAGACCTCACGCACCGCTTGCATATACGCACAACTCACACAACCAGACAAGTACACACAGACCTGCATATCTCACACACTGCAAAAACCCATGCTGCACCAACCACAAACACACATGCACTCACAAGCACGAACACACACTCCACACAATCACATTCTTACACTCAGATCTCATACATCGCATTCATATCAACACACCTCACACAACCACATGACTGCACACACACACACGCACACACACACGACCTTCAAACACAAACACTGCATTAACCGCTGGGACGGATTTAAGTCTGACCTACAGCAAAAACACAGGACTTCAGATAGCTATGAAGCGGGTCACGGAAGATTAAATTGGGAAACTGGATTAAATCAATGACTGACTGTTCTGTGATATGCAGCAGACTACATGTAATACACAGACAACCTGAACAATCATGATATATGATACAGCACGCTATTGTATCGTGTTGGCAGCCACACGGATGAATATTCATCACTTTCCGACTTCAAAGAGTAGATACAAGACTGACTGAAGACAAAATCCAATTTCCTCACCTAAATAACAGTAGTTTGTATTTCATTTGTAAAATATTTTCCTGGAAAGAATGCAATTTTTTTTTATTTAATCATAGGGAGCTTGGAGGAAAATACGGATAATAAGATGACTGTGAGTGCAACAAAGCTATGTTTCATGAGAAACTGACAAAGATTATGCCAGCATTGTGGATAAAAAACTTGGTGATGCAGGGCATGTATAATTATTAATTTAGCTGATTCTCACTGTGGAAATCACAGAAATCACCCAATATTGCTCTGATTGATTGGGATCTGAATCATATCAATGAACAAGAAAAAGTCAGTACCATGAAAGAAACTTGTTGGTTATGACAGATATGTTTTGTCTCATGTATCATAGCTCATAGCTCTGAGATCAAAACCGTTTCCTGATAATCACATGCAAGCAAGTGGCATTTACCCTGAAAAATGCCAGGTACTGTAATTAAAAGCCCGTATAACAAAGCTTTTCACAGTTATATCTGCAATTCTGCACAAGCAAAGTTCACTTCCTTTTCCAGTTCTAAATACGGTGAATGAGCCAAGTAGAGATGAGCAAAATCACAGGTCAAATGATCCCCCATTCTTTCCAATACACTTGCAACACATACAAGCAGACAGGAAAGAGAGAGAAAGTGAATCACTACCGCACTAAAGAGCACTGATAGCAAAAGATTAACGAAAATTTTATGGTCTCATACACAGCATCAGAAATCCATTTAGTTACTCATTGACAGCAGTCATATTTACTCATAAGCAATATTTCAGTAAGTGCGTGCACTTCGGTTAAGTCTTTAATCAGCAGCTAAGAAAACTGAGAGCAGGGCCTCCAGTGCCAAAACACCAAAGACTGGGCCCATGAAAACTTTAATCCCAAGTAATTCCAAATTCACTGAAATAAAATATCTAAAAAAAACATGGATTCAAAGCCTTATTGCCAGTAGATGAAACCACCGATACAACATACTCTGAGCCTAAGAAATATTAAACATACACCCTTAAAGTAAACCACTGAGATAAGCATAACAATGCAGCCTGGGTGTACAGAGGTTTTATAAAGTAATAAAAGGACTGAAATGAAATGCTGTGAAAATATATCCGCCCAGCTTTGCATATTACAATATCAATAGTGAAAAAAAAAGACAATATATTCTCATAAAAAACCCGTCCTGTAAAAACAGGCTTTACCTTCCTAAGAGGAAGAAGAACACGGGCCACAAAATATATTAAAATTCATTACAATACAGGGAATTTAAGAATATAAAATCTGAAAATAAGGATGTGTTACAGCAATGTAAATTCAAAAAATGCACTGGAATATAACAATTAGCTTGTCACAATGTAAATTCTACAACATACTGCGATAACAGAGAGCAGCAATGAATTACACGTTTCCAATTCTGAGAAGTAACCCAAAAATTTCTAAAAAATACATATTCAGTGTGGGTTGGGATGGATGAGGAGGCTGGGAAAATATAATCACCAGTGCAGGAGTAGTCGTCGATCCTAATGTATCCACGGCGACAGACGCACAGGAAGGAGCCAGGCGTGTTGACGCAGACGGTGTTCTCCCTGCAATAGTGCCGTCCCTCTGCACACTCGTCCATGTCTGAAAAGAGATGCAGCAAGTGAAACATTCCTTAAACGTGGGACTTAATGACTTGGATTCAACACTAAAATGTCTAAACTTAGACCTAGGACATAGTTCTGAATATGATCATTCTACCACTCTGTTAAAGCCACTGCTTTAACTCAGCTTAACTTTAGCGTAAACTCAGCACAAAAATACTTAAACTCAGACATTTGTCACTCAAACTTAAACTTAAGATTAAGATGCTTAAACTTAGAACTCAGGACCTTATGGTTTAACTCAAAACCAAAATTAATTTAACTTAGAACTCAGGACCATGTGCATCAAATTCTGGAGCAATACACTAACATTTGGGACTAAAATGAATCATTATTAAACTTGAAACTTCAACGACTAAACTTGGGACTGCACACTTAAACCCAAGACTACAATGCTTAAATTTGGGATTAAGGTGCCTGAGCTTGGGACTATAATGCTTAAATTCAGGACCATTATACTTAAGACTGGACATTATCATGCTTAAACATGGAACTACTATATCACCTTAAAGGGGACCTAATATGCTATTTTTCCAAGTTTATATTTTGGTCTTTGACTCCCCTAGAGTACTCCTGATTACGAAAAGTATAAAAGGGTACTTATTTCGCTCATACTGCCATCCTCAAAAAACCCCATTTGTAGTCAATAGTTGTCTCTGCCTGAAACGCTTCATTGGGGTGGCTCTTCCGCTATGGCCCCCACTCCCCGTGTGCCCACTTTCTTCTGACTGGCCCGCTCTGTGGAGGGCGGATCTAGGCGGAACGAGGCAGCAGAATGCAGTTTTCCTGATCCGGCTCCAGAGTGAAACTGACGGGAATCGATGGGCATATTCTGCAGTCTAACGCAGTACATGAGTATAGATCAAATGAAATTAACTTGTTCTAATAAACGCAACGGCGAAAGTGGAGAATGCAGTGTGAAAGTCTGGCTGCTCAAGCACGAATTTGCTATCGGCTACAGTTTGCTACGGCAACAGTTGGTGAATACAGCTGTTTTACTACTCTGTAGCTAGGATGCTGGCAAAGCTAGAATCCACCCCATATAGACACATTTGGAGAATGGGTCAACATATCCAATTGTAGACCGGAGACCGTAGAAATCCGGTGGGTCTGAGTTTAGAGGGAAACATGGACAGTGAGGAGCAGCGATAAGTGGATATACAGCTTGTGGACTGCTTCGGTGTGTATTAGGACCTGCTGGTTCGTGTGCATAGCTGTGGTGTGCTGGTAGCGTGTAGAAACGAACAGCTTCCCCGCTGGTAAATGACGGAGGGGCGAAAGCTCCTAGCTAAATGGCCTTTTAGGAAATTGCCCGTGGTAATGGTTTACTTATTGCTTCGGAATGACCAGCTGTTCCTCGCGAAAAATGGCAAAAAAAAAAAAAGCTACCCACTGATTCCTGGTGGCATCGTCTTTTGGAAGACAAATATTTGTTTTTCTTTGCATCTAAAAGTAAACGGACAAGTAGTTTTGGAAGAGATGCTGACAAAATTGCACCTCAAATGATCTGCTGTTCCTTCTTTTGTATTTCCAAAAGTGTAGACGGTACTAAGGCATAGTATGATCTGCCATTGTTAGTGCCTGCTAGAATAGTTTCTGGTGTGGGCAGGTCCAGCGCCGTGATTGGCTCTGGTTAGGTCTGTACTGATTGGACGGCACAATCTGACGTCAGGTTTTGCCCAGATCTCGTGAAGATCTCGGGGGCAGCTGTTCAGAGAGGAAATCACGCTTACGAAATCACGTTCTTGGACTACGGCAAAATCCCTGTATCTTATGTTTAGAAACAGTTCAGAGGTTGACCATGGACAACCAGCATTATAACATTACTAATATGTATTAAAAGAAGAATCAGCATGTTAGGTCCCCTTGAACTCAGATTTATACTGAGTAAATTTGGAACAGTAGCATAAGCTGAGGACTATTATGCTTAAACCTGGGACTATGGGATAGGACTAATGATTTAGGACTGTGAGGTCTAAACCATATCACAAATGATATTCCCAAATCTGCTCCATCTCGGTCTGGCATTCCAGTCAACATAAAACAAAGATAAATTATTGAATGTCGAGTACAAAACAGCATGATCATCAAAATTTGACACAAGACGAAACTTCAGAATCTGGCACTAGCAAAGCTTTAAAAATAAAACATTCACTGTGCCTGCTGTTCTTGGAACACAAACACCCAGTAAAGTAATATGATAGCGCTGAAATAACTTAAAAGTGAAATTAATAGTGTAATGGGAGAGGCGACTTATTCGAACATCTCTTGAATTTGCCTCTGCATTCGATCTGTTCAACTGACTAACCTTATTTGAACTGCAGAGACAGGGCAAATGAATCTTGCTTGACTGAGTGCACAATGTCTGTTCCGTCGATCTATAGTTCCCGAACATAACGCTGTACTAAACCTTACGGTCCTCATCACATTAATTCAGATCTTGCCTTTGTACAACACACAAAAAATGTCCTTGGCAACCATTTCCACCCACAATGTCCTCTACCAAACACATTTTTTACCATTTCGCTCTTTCGGTCTCTCTCTCCCTTTCTCCCACGCACACATCCTTCCTCTCAGCTGTCTCTTTCCCCTCACCGCCAGTTTCTTTCAGTAATGAAGACCGTAAAAAATTCATGTTTCAGGATTGCACAAGAAAACACGTATTAGAGCATACAAGGGTGTAGGTTTAATGTGAGAGTTAGTTGGGACACATATGTCATCTGGGTGTGCATAGTGTGTGAGCTTGAACATATTTTGCAATAAACTGAGAGCAAATACTGCCTGTTCCATATATAGAGACTATACAAATGAGTGTTTCTTTGTTTTTTAATGATGTTTTGTGAGGTGCCTCCATAATTTTCATAGATAGAAAAAAGGTTTTTGAATATGGCATCTATTTCATATCCACATATTTTTAATATGATTTTTGAGAACAAGTTTACAACTGTTATTTATGTTATGAACATATATAAACATTTCATATTGTTGCACATAAGTTAGATAACAGTTTTAACACACAATTTTTTTTTAAGAAGAACCATTAGTTGGCATTTTCAGACCATCCCAGGTTAATTACTTAATAAAAAAAGGGGGTTTGCGCTAAGCTCATTCTGGAAGCCAAGATCTTAAATCTCTGATTCAATGTCCATTAGAAGTTCAAAAACTAAGTGCTCGTTGCGTACTCACATCCAGTTGTCGACTGTCTGTGTGGGCAAAATGGTGGAGCAGGAAACAATTAACCATCTGCATGTAAAATAAGGTTGCACGCCAAAGGACAGGTGTAGGTTAAGTATATATATGGCCAGATAGCATCTTAGCTAGCAAAAGTAATGCCATCTGATTTCCCTCAGGTGTTATACTGCTACATATCCCATAAGGAAGATAAAAATAAAAATCTAGTTTTGGCAGTATTACTCTCACGTCATCTTCCTCTCTACTATCTTTTTCGCTCACATTTTTGTGTTTGTTCTTAGATGGCCGCATTTTCATTTGATTGGTCATCATATTTCCCATTAATCTCCACAAAAAGAAAGCAATTGGAAAAATATTTTTCACAATATACAGAACATATGCGGACTATCCACCATCAATTTCAATGAAAAAAATTCAATAAAGCTATTTAATGTAGGCCCCTTACTATTTACAGGATAATAAAACATTGAAGGATTGAAATCTTGAGAATGTTACTCTCACGGCTGTGATTTATTTGTCTTTGCTGTGGTTTATATTACTAATACATTTACATGTCATTGAGAATAGCACTGCAGTTTGTCCTTTTGATCCAATCATACTAGTAGTCCATCTCATATGCACATTCTTCTTTTCGATTGCCACAGCAATCATATCGCCACAGCCAAAAGTATAATTGAGATAATTGAGATCGGATTCCCATTCCCGACGGATGCACGAGTTCTGAACAAACGCAAATGCTTACATGTTTTCCAACATGGCTGTCAACAAGACTTTGTTCAAATTGTATTGAACGACCTTTGAGAAACTGTGGATAACAATTTTGCGAATGCTGGACGCCATCTTAGAAAGCAATGTGTGATTGCTCGCAGACGTTCTCGTTCTACTTCAGACCAAATGTAGTTTAATGGTTCAAGAGGCAAGAAATTGCAAGCTCTCACCAAAACCCACAATCTTGAATACACCTCTGATCTACAAAATAGGCCTACCATTGAAAACATTTCACAGGCTTTTAAAATCTTCAATCATAAATGGTTCGGAAAGTTAATTATAATGATTTTTGAACTCATCAAACCATCTCAGTGATTTTAAAAACTAGCACTTACATTTATTAATGAAGGCAGAGTAGGTTATGGACTAAGTTTGACTGTGCTTCAAGGCGGAAGGGGGAGAGACTGGTTTATTTACTGCCAATTACTGTGAGTGTGCTGTCGGTCAATCTAACAACGAACAAGATATAATGGTGAGTGGATATTAAAAGCATGAGAGGTATAATGGTGTGTGTGTATGTGTGTTTATGGATATTATAGGAGTGTGAGACATGACTGTGTGCGGAAGGAGAGGTGATTTCTCCCTCCATTAGTGACATTCACAGCAAGGCCATAAAATGGCTTTGGAAATAAATGGTTACTTTCATCGGTGAATAAAATTACCAAGCGTGTGTCTTTGACATGGTACAATAAATCAGTAACACCCAAGCAAATTTATTTCTCCATTACAGCCGGATGGACTTGACATGAGCATGCACGTAGGCACGTGCACACACGTATGCATGCGCACAGCAATCCACAGACATATACAAATGCAAAACAAAGATAAACTTATGCGCATTTGTACATATGAAAGCATAAACATTGATTCACATGCATGCACACACGCAAAACGTGCGCAAATACCACGTACATATATACGCACTAAAAGTTAAAGTCACATTTACTGATCCTGAAAAGATGCTTTGCTTGCAATAAGATGCTGTATTTTGCAGTTTGTGGAGAATGGACTAGTATGCTCACATTTTGCAAGGTTGTATCCAATCACCGTTGCATGACAAAGAGGCTGTTAATGCACACCCCAATGAAAATCTTTTTGCTATTATTAACATGTACTTGAAGGACAGTTGCCTTTGACGGTAAATCAATGTGAAACAGAACCAGAACACCAGCCTGATTGGGAGGTGCAGGTGGGAGGTTGCCGAAAGTGGAGTAGGAGTGGGGTGGGACTGCACACTTTCATGGTACGAGGCTAAGACTCAGGGCATAAAATTCACTCTGAGTGGCTACCATTCTCATTGTACAATACATAACTCTGTAGCATCAAGCTAGCACTCAGGTCACACAATTCAGCTCATAGGCTAGGATAAGGTTCAATGCTAGTTTTAACCCAACCCTCACTCCAATAACAAGCACATACAAAACCGCATAATTTAACTGTAATAGAGGGCTAATGAATTAGATCCTGTGGAGGGAAAACCATCACTGCCAGCACGGGAAATCATTTTGTGAGGGCCCTACAGATTAATGCTCCACAGGCCATTTCCTGTTTGCCACAGCGGAGGTAATTAAGCAAGCGCCACGTGCTAGCCATCGCGCCTGCCAGGTTTTTCACCGTCTAACGGTTTCGTCGCTGCGAGGGGAGGATAAAACGTCAAACATAAAACCGAACGACTGGGAGGAGAGTGAGAGGAACGTTAAACATTCTGTCTCACCGTTTGAGCGTATTGAGAACCTCAGGATGGCATTTAACAAAAAAGGATTACCGGAGTTTGCCGGTTTATTGTTTCTCAAACACAGTGCCGTGGTATGCCAGCGGGTAAGGTCAGATGTACGGTATGAAAAATTCTTTTTTAAGAGATGCAAGCATTTAAATGGAACACATAAATGTCAAAATAAATAAGATGCGCAGCTCTCAAATTAACCCCTAAAAAAGACCATTTTGGACAACTGCTACTAAGACACATAAACCTCAAGATACTGCTCATTTTTGGGACACGTGCGGTATCATATTCAGTTCATCTGGAAGGGGTGTCGCAAACAGAAAAGGGCTGGGAAATATTGAGCAAGACTGCTTCAGCTAAAACCAAGAACAGCTCTTTCTACTACACTGTAGGTTCTGGAATTATAAGAGATCCACTCTTTTCTCAACTAACTAGCTGTGTAACTCAGGGGTGCTGCTTTATTTTTCAAGGCCATGCTGCGGCCCACATACATATTCGATCACCTCTACTTCCTATCACCGTCACAATGCGCCAAAATATTCCCTTGGCAGGAAATCGCCCCTCTTCCACTTCCTGTTTCAGCTCCAAAAAACTGAAACAGCAGCTGTTGAGACCAGTCCAAAACCAAGCATTCTTAAATGCCTTCTGGCTGCACGTATATGACACTTTGTGGACCCCAATGTCTGACCTATAGATGGAGAAAATAGAGATAACGTGTGTACACAACAACCGGCATCATGAGATGCAGTGCACAAGATGCAGGGATGTAACCTGCTCCTGATCGCTATACAATTGAATGTTCCCTTGTCCAAATTTCACAAATGTTCATCAAAAAAAAAAAAAAAAAAAAACAAAATTGTATTTTTATGCAAGTTACTGTTGACTCACTGTAAAACTGAAGGTGAAACACTAATACTGGAGTCAAGCAGGTCTGTCAAGCAGTCTGAAAAACGACACCCAGTTTTGATTCCTTGGTCTAATCATAATAATCAAATAAGCCTTCCGGCTTGGCCTAGTTAATGTATTAAAACAAGGAAAAGACGAGAAAGAAAAAAAAAAAAAAAAAAAAAAAAAAGGACACGCTGTACAACACAGGAATAAAAGCACTTCAAGAGTTTGAACACCAGGAAATGTATTTGCCAAAGATATATAGTATATATTTGATTTCAGCACGCACTCATTCTTTCTCCCTTTGGGCAAGAGGGGGAGAGATTTTGAGCCACTGCAAGGTAAATATAATAGTTTATTCTGAACCCGCCAGCAGCTGTACTTGAGGAAAATGAAGACTTTTTTCCCTCTTTTTGCACATTTTCTCAGTTTCCGATCCCTAGAGTCCGAGTGGCAGAGCCACAACAGGTCTGCAGCGTCAGACTGGAGACGAAGAACATTTTTTTTTTTTTTTTTTTAGAGTAAGGGGAAATTGGGGCCGTTTGCATTATTTCAGCAGTTCCTAGTAATAAGACTCTAATGTGATAGTCAGCAGGGAGACAGAGCTACGAAGCTGGAGAGCGAGTGGTATTAACACCACAATGCAGAAACAGCCATTGGAGTCATAATGAAAACAGTCCAAAGCACAAAGAGCCAAAAGCTTAATGCAATGGGACACATAATTCAGGGCTGAGTACTGCGTTTGGCACATCAAAGTTCCTGCTGGTACGGTAAATATTTTAAAAATGTTTTTATTAAAAAGTTTTGGGCAGTGTTTGCAGCCAGAAGGGTAATCTTTCTTTCACAGCACAGTACTCATTTGAGTCACATTTATCCATTGGATAATAGTTTGCTTGAAATGTTTATTGTAAGTGCAAATCCTTAGTTCTGGAACTCCACAGCTTTTGATTAATTGCAGTGATAATGACAACAGCACCGGAAAGTTCCGGTGGGAGCATTCTAATGGCAGATATGCAGTGTTACACCTTAAAGGATGAAGGTCAATGGGACACAACCACACAGAATTCACTATGCTTCTTCAAATCAATAAGCTTGCCAAAATACAAGACCGAAATCTCATTAACGTCTATCAAATGCACACAGCGCACTATTAAACAGTTATTTTTATGTAAAGCATGCCATTGTTGAACGAGACAGCGAAAGGGGCTTGTAAATTTCGAGGGCAAATAACAAAGGCTGTTTAGAAGACACCTGTAATATGCAGAATGGGAAAATAATCATTTGTTTTTGAAATGATCATTTTGACTACATCCACCCATCCATTATCTGTGCCGCTTCTTCCTCAATAGGGTCGCCGTTCAGCTGGAGTCTATCCCAGCTGACTATGGACCAAAGGCAGGGACCCACCCTGGAAAGCTTGTCAATCCATCGCTGAGCCCACACACCATTCACACACCTTTCACTTTCACACTAACACCTATGGTTAATTTAGAGTCTCCAATTAGCCTGGCATGCATGTCTTTAGACAGTGGGAGGAAACCAGAGGGCTTGGAGGAAACCCACGCGAACAAACGGAGAACATGCAGACTCCATTTTGACTGCAACCAGTCTTAAAGGACCTTTCCTAGTATTCTTTGAGATGCTAAACCAACAGCTGGATGATTGATTCTCAGAGAATACCATTGTCCCGGTAAATATCCTGTGAAGAAAAACAAACATAAAATAAAAAAGACTTTGACCTAGATGGAACTGCCGAGCCAATAAATCATTCAAAGAGCACCGCTCTCCTCAGGTTGTGCATTAGAAGAGAACAAAAAAAAAAAAAACATTCAAAAACATCCGTAACATGAAAAAGGTCTTGTGGTAAAGAAAACTGCCACAGAGGAGCAGGGGTGAAAAAAAGACAAAAAAAAAAAAACTAGAAATTAAAGGAAAAAAAAATGTAATACTTCCTGTTCTACCTGAAATTGAATGAAATATTGGCAAGCTGAAAAGTGCAGCTGGCTTGTTAATGTTACACTGCGAGGTGATAAATCACGAGCGAATCCGTCTCGCGTGCGTACAGAACGAGCACTTCATAGGCCCATAGGAACGCAACGCTCCGTGACGCACACAATTAATCTCTCGCTGATTTTACTGCCCCCCTCACCTGCTGAATAAACCGAGGCGGCAGAATCAATTCACCCGCGGGTGAGGAAATGCAGATGGGCCCTTTCAATCGCACTTTTTATTTATTCAGTTTTTCTTTTTTTGATGGAGGAAATCTCACTCCAGAAAACAATATTTCTGTATTCCAGCAGGATACAATGTGAGCTTCAATGCAGAATAGTAAGCTTTATATTGTTGTTCTTTAAGGGGTGATCTAGGGTTAAATGGGCAAAATTTAATTATTTTTCCAAAAAAATTTTGAGTAAAAATATTCTATAATAACCAACCTTTAATAATCACTAATTGCTACAAGGATTAAAAACTGAATTCAACTTATCAATGTGGTCTAATGCATTTTCCATTGATTTCCTAAGGTATTACTTTTCCCACATTTCTCATGTTTGTGGCAGCCATAACTTTTTTATTTATCATTGAAAATCAAAGAAATTTGGGCTGCAGGTACTTTACTTCATTAGAAATGCAATGACAGAGGGAAATTTTGCCTGTTACATATTTTGAATATTTTGAGAATTCATCAGATTCTGCACAAAATAATTTCAAAATTTGAGAAAAAATGCCCCAAAATCACAAAACTGATAAATTTGGCGAAGAATGGCTATGTTATTGCATTTGGATAAGCAATGGCTTTTAAAGGGGACTTCATATTAGTTATATTATAATAGTTGGATGAGATTCATTATGTCTCCAATTTTAGAATTTAAATTTGACTTCCTTTCTATCAGACAAGAAAGCGTAGTTCTGCATTCATACCTTGACAAGTTTTGACGAGAACTCCCATCTTCCTCAGAAGTGTCACATGATGGTATTGTGACATGTCTTATCAGCTGTTTTTACTGAGGCTTGACCATCCTGCCAAGTTTAACAGGACAGTCACAATATCATCAGGTGACACTTCTGAGGAAGATGGGAGTTCCCATCGAAACATGTCAAGGTGTGAATGTAGAACTGCGCTTTCTTGTCTGATATAAAAGAAGTCAAATTTTAATAGTAATATTATAATGTTGGTTGTCCATGCTAAACTTCTGAAAAGTTTCTAAACATAACATACAGGGACATACATACTTTGCTGTAATCCAAGAACATGATTTCGTGAGTGTGATTTCCTCTCTGAACAGCTCCTCCGGCGATCTTCACGAAATCTGGGTAAAACCTGTCGTCATGTTGTGCCGTCCGATTAGGACAGACCTAGCCAGAGCCAACCACTGCGCTGGACCTGCCCACACCTGAAACTATTCTAGCAGGCACTAACATCGGCAGATCATACTATGCCTAAATAGCATCTACACTTGTGTAAATACAGAAGAAGAAATGCAGATCATTTGAGTTGCAATTTCATCAGTATCTCTCCCAAAGCTACTTGTCCATTTACTTTTGGATGCAACAAAAAAAAACAAATATTTCTCTTCCAAAAGACAATGCCACCAGAAATCAGTGGGTAGCTTTTTTTGTTTGCTAGCCGCAAACAGCTACGGCCAAAGGGAACGTTAGCCGTTTGTGCTCAGTATTTCACCAAAGACAGCTTTGTCAATAAATGATAATTCGACACAGGATAAGCGTTTCAGCTGCTTCTCAAACCTGAAGCAGTTGCATCGATCAAGTGCTTGGAGCCACAAGCTGTAAATAACCATATAACAGCAAATAATGTAAGTGAAGCTAACGTGTTACGGGTGGCTAGCAGGACCGGTGGCAATAGTCAGCACTAACAACTGGCTTTAAACGCAGGTGTTGAAAAATATCTGAAAATAAAGCCTGTATAAGGCTTTATAAAGTCTGTATGTGTTGCGACTGTCTGCGACTCACAGACACAGAAGCTGTAAATTGCTTTTACTGCATAAGCCAACCTGACATGATAGCCAGTTGATTGTGGCTGTAGCACAGTGGCTAACGTGGTCTAGTTACTATTGCTAATGTTTGTGTCCTAATTATGCAAGAGTGATTTCAGGGGAAATTCTACAGAAGGTGTATGAACATAAAACTCATTGGAAGCTAACTTTTAATACTTGTTTGTAATTTGGATGCTTGGTACAAGTGTTCACAGTAACAGAACTTGCTGTCCGTAAAACCTGTATTGCAAGGGTTTGTCTGTGTGGTTATGACCACTTGGTTACCAGCTACTGTATGTTAGTTTGCGTGTCGTGCTAATTAAAAATGCTCCTGGTTAACGTATATGCAGTAATTCTGATCGGTATGCTTGTGTTACTTTGGTAAGCATCAATGTGGCAGTTTCATCATAACGTTGCCCGATTGTAGCCGCTACAGTTAGTGATCGCTTCACTTATCCATGACTGGGATCAGCCGGATACTTCACAAATGTCTGAGCAAGCTCTCTGTTGCTACCATCAAAGCAATGCGAAACGCAGAAGCTGTGCTGGTTCACAAATGATTTCTCTGCATTACCTTGACATAATTTCATCCCCCTTTAGAAATTGTTGTGGCTAATAAAAAGCCGAAAAAGGCGGAGATTAAATCGATAATTCTTTCCTGGAGAAGTGATCAATTCGGTAGCTCCACATAAGCAACTTGTCCGCGCTAACGGAACTTACGGTCTGCAAAACCTGTATTATGTTCATAACACAACCGAGCTCTCTCTAGCTGTCGCATACTATCCATAAAGCTGCTTTCACACCAGATGCAAAACAAATTTTTTGCACGACAAATTAGCTACATTCAAAGTCAATGCAAAGATGTGAATACAAGCGTTATAGGCTTGTCAAGTAGCTTTCACACCGGACGTGAAACGAATTTTTCGCGCAACAGATTACATTCAAAGTCATGACCGCTTATCAGCTACTGCATGTTAGTTTGCGTGCTCTGCTAATTAAAAATGCTCCTGGTTAACTTACATGCAGCAATAATGATCGGTATGCTTGTGTTACTTCGGCAAGCATCAATGTGGCAGCTTCATCATAACGTTGCCTGATTCTAGCCACTACAGTTGAAGCTACCCGGAGCGGTGCTGTATGCGTCTGCAGAGTTGGGTTGCAGTTAGACCAGACGTAGACTTTGCAGAGCTTGGGGTGCGTTTTTGGGTGCTTATGAAATGATCGCTTCACTTATCCACGACCAGGGTGAGCCTGATACATCTCCAATGGCTGGGTAAGCTCTCTGATACTACCGATGAAAGCAATGGGGAGGCGCACAGGCTAATGTGTTCAGTATAACAAATGCTGCAATGCCATCGATTGAATACTAAATTCTTTCCTGTAAAAGTGATCAATTCGCTAGCTCCACATAAGCAACGGTCCACGCAGACGGAACTTACGGTCTGTAAAACCTGTATTATGTTCATGACATAACCGGAGCCTGTCTAGCTCACGCACGCTATCCATAACTCGCCCATTTTCCGAGGCACACGGTGACACGGTTTCACTGTGACATGGCATCGTCATGCCTAGATCCGCCCTCCACAGAGCCGGCCAGTCAGAAGAAAGTGGGCAGACGGGGAGTGTGGGCCATAGCGGAAGAGCCCCCCAAATGAGGCGTTTCAGGCAGAGACTACTATGGACTACAAATGGGGTTTTTTCAGGATGGCAGTACAAGCAAAATAAGTACCCTTTTTTTACTTTGCATACTGATCAGGAGTACTCTAGGTGAGTCAAAGACCAAAATATAAGTTTGGAAAAATAGCATATTAGGTCCCCTTTAAGGTGATATAGTAGTTCCATGTTTAAGCATGATAATGTCCAGTCTTAAGTATAATGGTCCTGAATTTAAGCATTATAGTCCCAAGCTCAGGCACCTTAATCCCAAATTTAAGCATTGTAGTCTTGGGTTTAAGTGTGCAGTTCCAAGTTTAGTCGTTGAAGTTTCAAGTTTAATAATTAATTCTATCATAGAGTTAAAGCGGAATTGGTGCCAGACATTTTCTGCATATTAAATGAGCTTGCTCGTTTACCATGACAACCACATAAACAGAAAAAATGTAAACGTCTATCTTTTTTGGTGGTTATTACATATACCTCTTTAGATTAATTAGTTGTTTTCTGGTGTCATTTTTCCATTTAACCCCAAATCACCCCTTAAGTTATGTTGTTTTAAGTCCTTTTTTTTCTTTAATTTTTTAGTAAAGAAAAATGCAACCCACTGTGATCTATAGACCCTCTTGCTGAAGACCTGCATGATCTGCAAGGGCCTCCAAACTTGGTTCAGCTGAGCCACAGGATCTGCTGCATATTCTACTCACCTCAAAATGAGTAACCAATCAAACACTTGTCTGAGTCAATGTTCTGAGAATTCTTTCACAAATTTCAAGTATATTAAGTACCAAAGAATGCCAGAAACCCAGTAGTTCCACAGGTTCACGACTGGGGACTCCAGCAATCCCAGCGGTTCTACAGAGTTGGATTCCCAATTGTATAGGGTTTACCTTCATTCATAATACCACACAACCGGTAAATGACATTGCATAGAAAATACACTGTGAAGCTAAAGGTCATTGAGGGATGATTAAATAATTTTCAAAATTTATTCCTCAATGAATTTTCAAATGGTTTTTTTTGGGGGGGGGTGGGTTACATGACCCAAATCTAGGAGAGTAAAACTTGTCAAAGAATGTCAAAAGCTACATCGTGTAAAAGCGCACAAGTTGACACTATGACGAAGCAAAATGTAGTTAACTAGCTCAACACTTACTGCATGCATGCTCAGTCAGTATGGAATCAAGTACTTCAGGGAAGCCAGCCAGAAGCTGAATTCTAAAAGACGCCATTCTTCATGTGACAATAAGGCATCTGTTTCTCAGATACATCAGGGAAATTTATATGCGTTTCAGAATTTTGCCTGTTCGTCTAGTTGAAAAGACTCAGCGCAGAATCAACATCCTGATCCTTCTAGGGCGAACCCTGGCAGAGGCAGCAACCATTTCTTTACTGCCAACAGTGGTCTAAAAATAAACCGCACATGTTCTCTTTAGATCGCCTTCTGGGACCGGTCTTCGTTGGAGAAATAGAAACGAAGACTGTTTAAAATACACCACTGTACCCCCACCTGTCTTATTAAGAGTGCACGCTCACACAAGCAGTATCGACAGCTCCCTACGGTCACAAGATAACGGTAATGTTTCTTGTCGAATGCTGGGTAAGTGGGATGGCTATCGTTTAATGACATGCGCCAGAGAAGGTAGTGATGGTGAGCGTGTGAGACAGACACCGTAAAGAGAAGGAGAGGAATGATTCAGAACCTCAACCAGAAATCACTAAATCTTCAGAATATTGCATCCAGCATTTTCAGGAGAAAAATGCTTGGTGAGACAAAAAAAAAAAAATATCCAGAAATATCATCTTGAAAGACAGACAGAAAATAAGATGTCATGAGGCAGAAGGGGAGGCCATCGGGGTTTTCAGGACCAGAATGGAGACTCTGTTGGATTTACTCCAGTCTGTAGGTAAGAACTGAAGTTGGATTCACCATCTATAAAATTATAGACAGTGGCTGTGTGCAGTAAGATTAAGCCAGTGACCTCAATTGATTAACTTAATTAGATTCAATTGCTTAATTAGACAAAGTGACATACTTACAATAATATTACAAGCAACCACTGTCCCTAATTTTATCAAGCAAATCCAGCAAATAATTTGAGTAGATGAAGTGAGCTAATGACTGAGCAAAGTGTATAATGATTCTGAGTCTTGTATTGCTAAAATATATGTCACAATTTCTACTCCGTCTCTTAAACACAGGAACTTATCATTGAACCAGGCAGGAGGAACGTGTATTGGCAAAGCTAAATTCCAGGACAGAAGTTCTGCCTGATAACATGGACCATATTCCAAACAAACTTCTGAGTCACTTTTCAAACAATAAGGTCTATTCATAGGACACACAATCTGCCCTAATTTGCTGTAGGATCAAGCTAACGTTCAATCATTCAATCATGTGCAGGCATCCAGAGACCCCTGTCACCCAGTGCTTCAGTTCAGAACCAAACAATTTCAAAAATGATATGTGATCATATCTGATTTATAGAGGGTTATTTTTGATGAGTATCGCTCAAAAGAAATGATGTATTTCCGACAGAAAACAGTGTCACTTTCCTTTCATGTCACACATCCAAAGAATTTTATTTGCACTCCTTAAGAATCTCGCGGACACCGTCATAATTTGTAGCGCAAGATTGAGTAGCTGTCAGAGAGATGTACATTCATGGGTCAGATTCAAAACCTCTGCCTTATGGACGGATTTCAGAGAAGTGAATTCCTGTCAAATGAAAGTGAGAGTTAAAATTAGGTGGGGTATGAATGACTGACCCAAGTTGGGAAACCTCAGCACATTTACCAGTGAGGTTGTTTATAATCAGTCTGAATAAATTACATATGCGTTATGGACAGAATTAGAAAAAAGATCAATTTCCACCAACCCCACGGTGATTTACAGCTATAATTATACAGTAAGCCTTGATTAAGAAAAATACAAGTTATTTTTTTTTTTCTTTCTTTTTTTTATTAACAAAGCCTCAATTGTAATTCCTTTGAACAAAACTATCAAAACTGAAAAATATGATCATCTCAGTTCAAGTCTGGAGGTCAACAGCTTTTGGATAAGACCTATATATCAATTGGGATCACATAGTGTGACGAAAACAGCCAGCCAGAGGCTAGCTTCCGGTATCCATGAAGGCGGCAAACTTTTTGACAAAGCATACATTGCAAGCATTGTGTGGCTGTTCAATTTTCTGTCAAGCAACATTCATCAAATGTTTTGAGCACCCTATACCACAAATCAGGCTTTGCTGCATGTAAAGACAATGAAAATGGTTTTCAGATTTTGATTACAGAAAAAGCAAAAATTCAAAAGCTAAGAATGTGGCCACCATCTCAGGCTAATATTGATTCCAGCTGCCCATCACCAATACCTGATCTAGACAAGACATTTGTACCCAATGGATTTTGGCAGGATGCTACTTAGAAACAGTATTTCCTACAGGCTGAGACATAACTGAGTGCACTAGTGTATCAGTACCACACCCTCCCAGCTGCGAAACAATGCCTTCGACCACATACTGAGGCTTTGATGAAATATTTAAGTCAAATGATGTCATGGCCTATTTTGAGCACAAAAAATGACTTCAGAATTTTCTACTGGCTATATCCCTTGCGCGTGCAGCATTCTCAAACACCGAGCCATTCTCGACTGCGTCCCACCAAGAACACGCATACATATTTTAAACACTGCTACAGGCCTTAGCCTGCAGTCGCATACTGTGAACTGAGTCAAAACAAATGCTTCAAATGAACAAGACAGAGGGAGGTAGTATGTTTGCTTTTCTGCTCTTTTTAAAGGTGCAGTAGGAAACTTATTAAAAAAAAAACTTTTTTTTCATACTTGCTGAAGCGGTCTCTCTACACTGAGAAGTACATGAGACAGATAATCAGTAAATAAAATCAGGAGCAATCGGCTCCGCCCATACGTCTACTGGCACTGGCAAGAATTCACCACACCCAAGCAAAATTAACCAATCAGAGCTCAGGGAAGTTTCTAATGCTGTGTCAATCACTTGTTGTGCACGCACTGTTCAGACTCCCTCCTTCGAGCATGCACTCTCCTTTATCTGGCTCCTGGAGGAGCTTAAAGCTGCAACTGGGAACTATTTTTGAATTTTATTTGGTAAAAATGTCATAATACCCACTCTGCTAGTGGCCTGACAGTAAATTTGGATCTCTACATGGCGGACCCGGACAGTGAAAATTCAGAAACGTCAAAATCTCTTCGTCTACACTTCCAGTTCCTCCACTGTCAATGACTGCATAACTGTTAAACTAACAGAAAGAAAAACTCAAGACACGGGCAGGAAAGCAGTCGACCAAAAATGAGGAGCAGTTTGGTTGCTACCAGCATAAACTGGGCATAAGTGTTTGGAAAATCTGCTGACTTTGTGTTAGTGAGTAGCTTGTTGTCATGCGTTTACATTAGCACTGGCCTGCACATTTATTTAGCTACAGCAACTTGGCCCCACTTGTAATAATGGAAAAGCAATCAGTCTGTAATAGAATAGCCAATGAAATGCAATCCTTAGAAACCTAGCTCTAATAACTGGTGTCTACATGTGTTTGATTACCTAGCCTAACTTCATAGGTTTACACAACCTCCCCTGGTGAAAAAGAGAGTCCACATAAAGCCAGATCAATTGGTAGTGGGCTTTAGTCTTATTTACAGGGATGCAAACAGGCTTGTCTTTCTGTGGTCAATCCACTTCCCTTGTTCTGTGGTTGGACCTGCAGTGCAGCTACCAATGGAGCCAAGGCTCTCATCTTGTACACTCCAATAAGGTACAAAGAAAAAGAAAAGTTTTGTTTTCTGTTGCTAGGTAGTTCTTTCTAATGTGTACAGCTAGTTACTAGTACGGTCCCTAGACAGAGAGCTCTGGTTACTAGGTTCAGTAGCTAATGCTAACATTGTGCAAGTCACGTTAGTTTGCTCACTTCCTTGGCTGATATACAGTCTTGTTCCTCTATCATCTTTCAATTAACAAGTCCAATGACAATGACTTTGAGATTGTGTGGTATGCATCTGTGAGTAACAAGGAAATGCTTGATGTTTGCTTTGTGTTATTACCAGAATTTTTTGAAGGCTGCTGCCATAAAGGGAAAGCAACTCAATGGTTTCTGAATGAGCCCTAATGTGCTTCACTGCTGCCATTTCATTGGCTAGCTGTGTGGCCACACCCACCTCACCCAATACAGATAAGATGCATGGAGCTCAGAAATATCCTAAACACACAGCTCAAGAAAAAGCGCTGGCAAGAGGTGCACACTTGAGAAAAATGCTCAAAGACTGATTGCCGGTTGCAGCACATCCATTATAATGGCAAAAGTATCGAGACACCTGGCCATTATACCAAAGGAAGCTTTTATGACATTCCATTCAAAATCCATAGTCATCAATATGGAGTTGGTCCCCCCCATTGCAAAAATGACTTCCACTCTTCTGGAAAGGAGTTCCAGTAGATTTAAGTGCATCTGTGGGACTTTTTGCCTATTCATCCAAAGCACTATTCGTAAGGTGAGGCACTAATGTTGAATGACAAGGCCTGGCTCACAGTTCATCCCACAGGTAATCAATAGGGTTGAGGTCAGAGCTCTGTACAGGCCAGTCAAGTTCTTCCATGCCAAACTCTCCAAACCATGTCTTTATGGACCTTGCTCTGTGTACTAAGGCACAGTCATGCTGGAACACGAAAGTTAGAGGCGTAGAATTGTCCAAAATGTTGTGGTATGCTGAAGCACTAAGATTTCCCTGCACTAGAACTAAGGGTACAAGCCCAACCCCTGGAAAAAAACCCCATACCATTATTGCACCTCCACCAAACTTTACAGTTGGCACAATGCAGTCAGGTAGCTAATGTTCTCCTGGAATCCACCAAATCCAGACTTGTCTGTCAGACGGAGAAGCATGATTCGTGGCTCCACAGAACATGTTTCCACTGCTCCAGAGTTCAGCGGCAATGTACTTTACACCACTCCGTCTGAGGCTAGGCATTTCACTTGGTGATGTAAGGCTTGCATGCAGCTGCTTGGCCATAGAAACCCATTCCATGAAGCTCCTGCCACACTGTGTTTGTGCTGATGTTAATGTCAGAGGAATATGGAACTCGGCACTTATTGACTCAACAGAGCATTTGAGATTTTTATGCGCTTTGCATCTCAGCACTCCATGACCCTGCTCTGTGACTTTACGTGGTCTACCACTTTGTGGCCGAGTTGCTGTCGGCCCAAAACACTTCCACTTTTTAATAGCGCCACTTACAGTTGACCATGGAATATCTAGCAGGGAAAAAATTTCATGAACTGACTGATGGCAAAGGTAGCATCTGATGACAGTGTCAAACTTAAATTCACTGTGCTCTTCAGAGTGACCCATTCTTTCAAACTTGTTTGTAAATCCAGACTGAATAGCTAGGTACTTGATTTTATACACTTGTGGTGATGGATCTGAATGAAACATCTGAATTCAATTATTAAATGGTATGTCCCAATACTTTTGTCCATATAATGTACGTGATTATTTTTCAGTATATTTGAGGTAAAAGCCCTCCATAGCATACCTTTAGGAAGGACACTGAAGTTAGGCTGTCTGTCACTTTGAATAACAGCAGCAATCACACTAACTGAAGCTGCAGTTTTGGGACCTCTCAAAGATTGCAGGCTGACAGTATTTTGCTATGGAAAGAATCCTCAGTTTCCCCATAACTTTCTTATGAGATAAGTTATTCTCTGCTAAATCAGGATTTACAAGCATCCAGCACAGCTAGAAAATAATCTTTCCAGGAGTTTCATCTTCCGGTGAGTTCAGCGCTAATGCTTAATGCTTTTTATTTATGTCCCCAAGAGATACGGAATTACTCAGCATTTTTACAGACAAAGTGCATTTCTCCAAAAAAACATCATTAAGTAAAGACTCAGCTAAGTCTATTTGCCCTCTCAGAGCAACTGCATGACTATTTACCACCTAATTATTTTTCCCTGCAAATATTGCAAACATATACTGAAACTCTCACAAATACACACGCGCACACACACACACACACACACACACACACGCACGCACCATAGACTGTATAAAACAAAACACACACACACGCACACGCACACACACACACACACACACACACACACACACACACACACACACACACACACACACACACACACACACTCCTCTGTGCTCCAGATGCATTATGGGACGGGCAAGCTTTTAAACCAGCCGCTCTAATGGCGCAATTCAATGGTTATTTGAGTCTGGGGCCACATCTGAGCCAATGAAAGAACAGAGAGTAAATGTCACTCTTGTCATCTGAATAAAACCTTGAGGCTTGCCGCGGTAAACACAGTTCTTAATACCCCATATATTCTGGAGTGATGTTATGCTAAAGTATGAGAATATTGTAGGGCATGCACAGCAACAAGTCAAGGTCACCATCCTCTCCAGCATGAGGACGACTGCATAGTAAAAGCTAACAGCAGCCAATGAAAGTGTGGAAAGCATGAAGAAGTGATCCACACATAGCTTTTGGGGGCAGGTAAAAGCACAGGCTCAGTTCACAGTGAGAACATGGTTTACATTCACGGCGAAGCATCGGTTCCCAAGCCTGCAGTCATACATTTCGCCATCATAAAAACACATTTTGATCATTGTCACACGATCCTGATTTTGGCTCCTGGCTGGAGGGCCAGTTGCCACCGTCACAATCATACCTTCACAGAACGCGGCGTCATCGCGTAGGGCATGGTATCCATCACGACAGCTGCAACTAGCCCCAGCCTCCAGGTTCACGCAGTCTGAATTCTCCATGCATTTGTGACTCTCAGAGCAGAAGTCATGACCTGATGAATACAAAAACCGAACATCAGGACGGGGTCCACTGCGAAAATAAGTTTACAGAGGTGCCTGCAGGAGGAGACCAGTGCATAGCCCGTAGTAAAAAGGGGATTCTATTGTTTGAAATGAAGAACTGAAAAAGCCACCAAAGCAATAAAACTGAATTTTGATTATTGCTGGGAGTGCACTGGCATCCACTTTCCTTTATACGGCATTACTAAAGGCCATATCTGCTTTCAGTATGAGTGTATGTGGTCAGACTACTCCGTTCTCAAAATAAGCTAGACTCATAATGTGTACTATGCATGCTTCAGGTATAACTTTTCAGCTTACAACTATTCAGCTTACTTCTGAAATCCATTCATACAGCTAGGAATCTACTTAAGTGAATGTCTGAGCTCTGTCCTCCAAGCATTATACAGCACCACTGCCCTATTTTCCTACAGGTCGAGTTACCTTTGCAGACAGGGCAGCATCGGTCCTGGAGGGCGACCTGCTCGGACTCTGCACAACTCAGAGCTGGGCAGGTGGGAGTACGCACCTGGAGCATCGTTCGGTCCTGTTTACGGAAATGCTGGCATTAGCAAACTAGGCACTGCGAACAGGGGAAAAAAAAAAAATTCCTCCCGCTGATTGAGCATTGATCTCGGCCTTTCGGCAGAATTTTAGAACTCTAGTGCTTTGAAATACCAGCGACATAATTAAAATGTTCAACTAAACATATTCTAATCATGTACCTGTGACCTCACACCTTACAGCAGAGATCTGATTCCCGAAGGGAATTCCATGTCTCGTATTATTTCTATCAAATTAAACGCTGACCTTCTGCCTCAAATGCATAATATTATAGAGTAAAATTCAAAGAAAAATTATGTTTTAATGTAGTGTGCATAAAACCTCATGGAGCAATGGGAATATTACCATTAAATGAATATGGAGCCAAACTAAGTGCTTATTTAATACCCTACAGTCCACACGCTGCAACAGGAGTGCCAGTGACCACTTCACATCCTTTCCAATTCTACAGGAGAGCCAGTAATTATGCCATACTCGACAGGTCACACACTGTACAACAGCAGAACCAGAGAGCAATTTACACCACAGAGGTCACACATTAGAGCAGCAGTACATTCAGAGACCATGAGACATGTTCAGGGCCCCACAGTACTTGAGCCAATGACTATTTTGCAGCTTATAACCAATTAAGACTACTAGAAGACAAGATGCGACTTTACACCCTAAAGGGACAAAGATTATTGTAGGACAGCCACGATTTCACAATTTGACATCATAGATGACCCTGCGAACAGACATGATAAGAGTGTTTCAAAAGTCCCAACACTTCTTCGGCTTAGAGACCATGACTCCAATGTTTTCAGCGAATCTATCACAGTTAATCTTGCCAAGGCTTCAATTCAAAGTAATTTCCTCTTGATTGGACTCAGCAGGGGCCAGTCCCCCCTCCCCCTCCCCCTGCAATTAGGCTTAGGGACCGCGTTGAAGGAGACAACAGCTGCACAGACCTTGCGGTGTCGACACTGGGTCTTTCAGACCAACCAACCCACTAGGCCCCAGTTAAGCACCAACCACCAGGCTACATGCTAGCCCCTCAGAGCAGCCCAGTAAGACACATCGGTAAATGCCATCTGTTCATTTTAATGTGAATCCAGCCCATCTGGCCCATCTTAGGCTAAGGAAAAAAAAGAAACCAAATTGAATTCTCCAGAATGGGGTCAGAGGGCAGACATCTGGTCAATCGTGTTGGGGGCGGGGTGGCATATGTGGAGTCTAAATGCTCTCCAACACTGATCATGGCTTTCTTCCAAAAACAGGTCCAGTGCCTCTCTCTAACTCATTTAGTCGAACAGCAAATGGTACAAAAAAAATAAAAAAACTCAACTCCTCATTTATTTCCCATTAGCACATGATCTCTAAACTGCACTCTCAGTCTTATTTAAATGTTTAGCCTAGGAGTGCCCAATCTTATGCGAATATAAGTGGTGCAGGAGCAGGTTTCTCATTTAGCCCTGCTCTGAAATGTCCAACTCCATTATCAAAGTCTTGATTAAAGAGCATGATTCATCAGTTAGTCAAATTAGGTGATTCACAGCACTGCTAAAACACAAACCTAGAACCTGGAGACCCTGGTTTGCCATCTACTGCTTTAAGGCACCGCTATAGGACAACAAGCAACATGAGCCTTCAAAACCTCATTAGCCCCTCAGAAAGTAGGTTTAAGAATCAGTATCCTGAGAGAGGCTTCTAGAACTCACTTGCTTTCAGCAATCAGTTGTGAGTGTTACACCAGCACTCGAGTTTGGGAGAATGTGAAATTCTAATTCAAAAGCCTGCAGAACTCTTACTGTTAAATACTGCTGCTAAGAGCACATTTTTACCTTAGAGTGGTAGAAGCATCATTTGATTTGTGACACTCCCCAATTATTCGAATGAAAACGGCACAGGACTGCCCAGATTTTCAGCTGCTTGCGACCAGTAGCTGGAGTGTAATCTCCTTTGGTGAAGTGCCGGCTACAAACAAATGTACTTCCCCGCAGCATCGTGAAGTCTTTACCTTCATCTCGATGAACTGCTTGAATCCACTTATTCCTTTCTATTATGTCACTAGAGAAGCCATGAAAGCTTAGGCGAGGCTGCCGTTGTTTATTTGTTTTACACAGAAGGACACAGCTGTGAAAGGGAATGAAGCTGGGATGCAGAAAAGGATGACAAATTGACAAACTGGAGAACTGAGACTCATCCTGAACCTCAGTGGACTCAGGCACCCTCCAATATAACAATATATTGCTCGGACTTCCTAAGAATGAGCAGGACGTTGACTCCCCAGAATGTTTGCTGAGCTGAAGTAACAGGAAGTGGGATGCATTGATGTGTGTGTCTGTGCAATACTGGGGCCATTAGGGACAGGGACAATAACCAGGCCTCTGGCTAAGTGATGGGGTAGTACCACAAGACCCCCTGTAAACATCACCATGATTGCATTTAGTCGTTTCTTTTCTGAAACTGGACTTTAAATCATCTACTTTAATTATTGTAAAACTCTGGAAACTTCCAGCTATCCTCATATGTTCATTACATTGCTGTAAAATGACTTCACGTACAAATAACCCAAATTGCATGTGAAATAATAGAGCAACAAAGTCTTTTCATGACAACTGCATCATATTAATACTTTCTCTTCATATGTTTGGTATATTTATGTTCAGAATAATTCCAGGAGTTGGATGGAACGTGCTTCATACCAAATAAAATTATGGTTTGTTCAATTTTATAAACTTCAGAAAATTGGTCAAAAGTAGAATATCCTCTTGGGTCACCATTTGGTTTTTCTGCCTCTCTGTTAAATTGTTTTATTACCTCTTGCAAAAGGTGGAAACCCAAAATCCAGATTTGACCACCCGTCCAGGTAATTTATGGCAATGCCACCTGGATCAAACACGTGATTTGGCTTAAAACAAAGATAGACGATCCATTCGGGGAAGATTGGCAAACAACTTCCCACACGTCCTTCTGCATGCCATGTGTAGCCAATATATAGTTATGGAAGATTACAAACAATTTCCTGCACGTGCTTCTGTAGCAGCGTGTAGCCAAAACAGGTTAGGTAAGATGCTGTTGTGCTAAATTATTTTATCCAAATTCTAAATTATGTAATGGACTATTCTAATTTAAGATGATGACCTACCTACCTCATTAATACATTTTTCTTAATTTTCATTTGTGTGGTTTTCATGATTCTAACTCATCCTTGATTCTTTTGAGCCAAAATTACATCTAAATGTTCAGGAGAGATGATCCTGAATATGACCTTCTGATCAGAGGCTAGTGCAGCGAAAGTCCATTAGGGAGTTCTAGAAGTTTGAATGGGGGGCCACGTTCGACCACTTGCGGAATTGATGAGGTATTGGCTCTGGAGGTTTGGCTTAAGCGGACCCGTGGACGCTATATGCCGGTTCTAGTCAAATTCTCCCTAAGGAGCTTGATAGATACAAACTAACGCAGGTCCTTAACTGTCACGAGGGAAAGGCACTCGTGTATTATGGTGGTTGCTGTTTATCCAGCGTTGGGCTCCCCGAACGGAGATTTAGCGATTATGCAATAACAGAAACATAATTCTGTAATGATGGCAAAAGACTGGGTTGAGTATTATCACTCGGAACACCACATATAATTAAAACTAAATTTTATATTCGGTTTCCTTTGGAGTCAGATAAATCGATAACCACTACACTATGTGCCCTGTTCCTACAAACAGAGACAGTTGGTAAATTAACATTTTTTAAATCCCGATTCACACCAGCCAAGAAAGAAAGTGCTGTGCCCTCCCCTCCGGCTATTTCCATTATTGGTATAGCTGTGAGGTGTTTACACAGCACTGGTACTTTGACTTTGCTTGGGCTATTTGTGTATTATGAGATACGCTCACCGGAAGTCAGTTTACACAACAATGACTCGATTTTGGGTATTGTTACCCGAAAGCGTAAAAATTGGCTATCGCACGGCAATAAAATGCGGCATTGAGGAGTCAGACTAATATCAGACACCTTCACCATATGCTTAAGCACTGTTCAGTGCAATGGCTCAACAGAGTGCAGAAGGGTCTGCTAGACTTTTACCATTTTTCAGCAGCTAATTGATCAGATAAAGCAGTTGATTACACAGCTAACTCACATCTGTTGGGCTCCTCAGTCTGAATTAGTCCCTAATTTCAGAGTGAAAAACAAAAACAAGCCGAGCGGCGACTTTCAAGGGCAAGACTGAATACACATGATTTTCCTCCTGCCGCATTAAGAGCAAACCAGTACTCACTGAGTCCTCATGCATAATTAACACTGCAGGTACCGGTGATGAGTCACATTCACAATGTTTCTCATGTAATGTATTTAGTTCATGCTGGTCTAAAAGCAATCAGAAAATTCAGTAACTGTGACACGCTCACCCTGCACTGAAACAGCAGACACTTCCCCGCAGAGTCTCTTTCGGCTTTCCTTGCCCCTTCCAAGTACACGCCACCTCTGAACAGGCAGACTCCTGGGAAAAGGAAACCAATCTTGAGCCATAATGGCTGCCCGTATCAAGAAAAAGCACGAGTTTAAATCCTGGAATGTTGTTCAAAATGGCAGCCCATAACAGTGATGAAAGTGAAAAACTGTTGCAAGTTTTTCAAAATGGCGACTGAGAATAAGGGTTTAAATTAGAAGTGGATGAGTTCCTATGACTCACGTTGGCACTCCTTACAACATTTCCCGCTCATGTAGGTGGGGGCTGAATCCGGGGGACACTGGAGCGGGGGGCAGGAGATGGTCTCACAATGTGTTGTGCCGTTCTGAGGAGAAACACACGGAAATGACATGCAATGATGTGTTAAGTTTGACCCACTGACTGCGTCGTCCACGTACTTGTCCCTGAAAGAAACATTTAGGATAAATGCAAGTGCAGTTTTAAGCCCCCGTCACACCGGATTGGAGGTGCCACTGCGGAGCTTGTACGGCATAAGCCGCAGTGGCACCGCTATGATCTCCATGGTTCCTCAGTAGTTCCGCAATTGATTGTCGAAGCACTGCAGAAAACTTTCAAAATCGCAGACCCTCACGGTGGCACGGAGGAAACTTTGAACATGTTCAAAACTTCCGCAGTGCCACCGCAGGTTGGACCAATCGCCGTGGCACCGCCATGACCGCCGTGGAGCCGTACAAGGACCTCAGTAGCACCTCCATCACCGTCGTGCCTCCGAAGTACAACCGCCGTGCAATTGCCAAAAAAGTAGACAGGCGACCCTACAGCTATCCCATTGTGGTTAAGGAGGTCTTAAGACGGAGCTATCACAGGAGCACTGCGGGTATGGGGGTGCTACCGCGGAGTCACTTTTAACTCTTGTACCACGTTTCGGGAGCATCACCATAGGAATGAATCATCAGCAGACAAAATATTACAACGAATTTCAAACGAAAACCACCTCTCATTTATAGCTGACACGTAGCCTACCTGCTGCCGCAGCACGACGGCCGTAGCACCTCAGTAATATCGCCATCCCCGCAGTAGCACCTCACTGGCCCGTCAACGCCGCCGCCAACACCGCAATACTGCCGCTAATAATCGCCGTGGCATCACCATCAAATCGTAGTGGCAACTTAATGGCATCGCCATGTCCTCAGTGACCCCACCGTAATTCCGCCCTGGTTTCCCAGTGGCACCGCAAAGAAAAACACGTTTGACGGGTAGGGGAAAACTATGAAAACACTTCTGGCGTTGTCACTGCGGTGATGGCGATTTTGACAAAAATCTGCAATGGCACCTCCAATCCGGTGTGAAGGGGGTATAAGATATTTAAGCTCATTAAATAATCAAAGGCCAGAAGGTGGCATGAAAGCCAGGAATAGATAAGACCCTTATTGCCCACCTCTGATTCAAGGGCACACAGAAGAGAATTAACAGGTAAATAACTATACAGGTGATGTACCATGCAGCAGTGGTGGGCTATTCCAGCCCTTACTCCTAAGGAGCCCGAGTGTATACAAGCTTACTTCCACCATTCAAATGGACCAAACAAACCGGCTAATGAATCAACACTGGTCCTTCACTGAGGCCAAAATGTTGGACAGAAAACAATGTAAGACTAACGCTATGAGTAGTTGTAGCTCCAACTACCCAATTCTGTCATACAGGTGACGTACTACAAATGTAAAGAAATACATTGTGCAGGCAACATAATATACAGATAACCAAGCCAAAATAAAAATCCTACTCCAATAGATAACCAAGCACACAGGTAACTTAACACAAAGATATACTACCTTATATGTAACCTGGTACACAGGCGCCCTACCCTACAGGAAACCTAGTGCACAGGTAAGCTACTGTAAAGGCAGCCTAACACAAAGGTAACCTAACAAAAAGGTAAAACTACCATATAAGTATCCTTCTGTATTCGTAACATAGCACAAGTAGGTAACTACCGTACTGGTAACCTAGCAGACAGGCAACTACCCGAAGATAACCAGGCAAAAAGAAAGCCGACCTATAGGTGACCTACCAAGCAGGTGCAGTTCCTGCAGCCGTCGGTCCATGACTCCTCTTCCCTGTACACCACGCCCTTCATGCTGCAGGTCTTCTCACAGTAACACGTGTCCAGACCAACCATCTTCTCCTCAGCCCTGGCCAGCTGTGTGCCAGTTCCCCAAAAACAGAGTGGATGGATGATCACCATCCCATCGTCCATCGTACAAGGGAAAGAGTTTAATTTACATAAAGAGGAGGAGTCACTTACTCATAGACTTGAGTTGAAACATTGGTAATTTTGGTAATTTAGTAAACAAATTATTATATTGTGACTATGAATATTATTTGAATTAATAAAGGACAACTAAACAGTCTGGTCGGCCGGGACCGCATGGGTGTAGCCCCTGAAAGCTCGCTTCACCCCTTTTTGGGCCATTATTTGGCCAACAGTCGCCACGGCAACTAAAATCGATAAGTGTCATAAATGAAGAAAAACATTCCCCCTCTCTTTCCTATGATGTTTAAGTTAAAAAATACTATACTTCAGATCAGGGTTCAAATAGCCCTATGGATTCATGAACTATGGCACAATTGAGTACACTTGTCTGGTGTTTAGGAGCCAATGAAGTTGTCCCAAAAAAGTGAACATGGGCCATCTCTCGCATGCTCAAATGCACCAAGCAGGATCAACAGAGCACAGATTTGAATTCAAAACTCCTTTTAAACCAAGTCTGTCCAACATACTTGAAAATGTTTTCGTACAAATGTCTCTCTGCCTCTTCCACAGCTGAAGCTAACCTCTTAAATACCATGGTTCCCTTTAAGCAGAGATTGACCACAGAGATCATTTTGAGGACCCCTATAGTGTGATTGTAGGTATGACAACTGTAGTAATTTCTACAGAGGGACACCAATGGACAAATATTTGGCAAGAATAAAATAACTCATTTCATAAATATGAAACATACGAGCTGAGAATTTGCACTTCAGCTACATACAAACTGCTTAAAATTGTGCAGTGCAGAGGCAGATCTAAGTCATTGTCCCATTGTCAACATTATTGAACTCAATCTATGTGAATACTCTTTCCCAGTTCACACAGTCCTCAGAGGCCTATACAATTAGTTTAGCAAAAATATGGTCATGAACAGAAATCATTCAGTTCCGCTAAAAGTAGCTTGCCAGTAATTATTGTGAAATCTGTCTATTTTCATTAAATTCATTTTACTATCCATACTGATCTTACCTTGCTAGATGTTTTGGCCAAGATGTCTTGTAATTCCATGATTTTTTGGACAAGACCATGGAAGTCATGACAAGTTGGACAGGCTGAAATAAAGCGTACAGCAGAAGTCACAAAAATAAAATGTAACGTAATTTATAAAAGGTGACATCTAGGAACATAGGTGGTCATGGGAATGTAAAAATGAACTGATTTGTCTGTGATATGCTCTGGTGTTCAATCAGGAAATCAAGCCCTAATTCACTTCCTTGCAGGCAGCAAATGCAATATGCTACATCAATGAGCTGCTTTCAAAGGGTCCCACTGACTTGTAAAATAATAATTAAGATGAACGCACATTCATTTCCATCCATTTTGTAGTTAATAAAAGGGCTCAATATTCTCATACTGATGGAGGCGATTGATTTGTAGCTTTGCGGCCAAGCACTCAAATTAATGGATGCTACCGGCAATCCGGCGCATAAATATGTTAAAATAGAAATGGACTCACTGCGGTTCAGGTCCGGACACTGTGAAATGTAGCCCTGGGGCATCACAAGCAGTTGCACATCCTGCATTATCCCCTGCAGACACAGGCAAAAAAAAAGCTTATGCACAAAAACCTTCCTCATACAAATGTGCAGGAACCCACTCAAAGGTATGAAGGGAAATTGCAGGAAAATTGCATGCGGGCATGGATGACCAATCACATCACTTCAGGGGGGGAATAATAGAGGTCTTTTAGCCTGAAGCAGGGGTAGGCAGCCCTGGTCCTGGAGCACCCAAAGTTGCACTGGTTTTTGTTTTCACCACCCTCTTTAGACCCAAGAAACCAGCTGCGCGTTTCCCAAAAGTGTAGTTGCTAACTAAGTAAGCAACTTGCACAGTTTGTCCATTCAGAGTCAATGAGCCCAGCTATGTCAGTTAGCATCTGTGATTTTGGGAAACGCACCCCAGGTGCATATGATCAACTGCTTTAATTGAAGCAGAGTAACGCCAAAAATCAGTAAATCCTGGGGCATTCCTGGACCAGGGAAGGCTACCCTTAGCCTAAAGGCTTCTGAAGGCTGCAGGTTCTGTTCCCAAGTAGAATATTACCACTACGCCATTGAGCCAGGTGCTCAACCTGCATTCACCTTTTTATTACCTGACACAGTGGTTACCAAACTTGGTTTGGTTTTAGGAAAACGTTTAGGCCAAGTCCACATTTTTTAAATGTGTGTATTTTTTTTTTTATTTTTTTATGGGGGTTTCCCTCCTTTGTTTTCCGAAAATCTCCGTCCTCCTCAGGACACAAAACTACAGGCATAGCGCTGTCAAGAGCATGCCAAACCTACAGGCATCAATGATATACTCTTCCAAAAAAGAAACTATACATTGTTTTTAGCATCAATTTATTATACATGAAATGTTTTGACAAATGTGGAAAACATAGTGAAAAGAAAGTGTAATCAATAATTCAATATTTGTATAGTTTCTTTTTTGGAAGAGTATATTTCAATATGTTTTCCACATTTGTCAAAACATTTTATGTATAATAAATTGATGCTAAAAACAATGTATAGTTTCTTTTTTGGAAGAGTATATCATTTATATCATTCAATTAGTTGATTATCTAACTTAGCCAACCCATTTATGAAATCTGACATTTCAGGCGCATTTCTTTAAATCATCATGAATGACCACCGAAGACTGTTCTTGTCTCCCTTCAAAAAACATTTTCCTTTGACCGAATGATTGTGAAAATCTATATTTGTGCATGCAATCAATTAACTCGATTAGTCAGGGTAATTGATAGAAATAAAAACCTGCATACACTCTGGCCCTCTAGGACCAGGATTGCCCACCCCTGATTTAATGAAAGATCATGTTGGCTTATCACAAGCCTTAAAACTTATATTCAGATGTCTCAAGCCATAAACTATTTTTCCCTTGTCCAAACGTAAACAGTGAAAATGGAATTTCTAGAAATCTTGACCCTGGAGGGTGTTTTCCAATAGGTCAAAATGCCAGAAAAATGCCGCGTTTTCAAAAATACCCATGTATGAGCAGACATTAGACTGAACTAAAACGCATGTTTTCAGGAACCTAATTAGCAGCTAATTGATTCTCCAAAGTCTTGAATTAGATCATTTAAAACACTGCAACTTCGCTTGGCTTGCTTACAAGGAAAATTGCAAAATAAAACTACATGAATTCGTGCAATAAAAAATCCTGAAATCCATTATCAACCTCTGTTATAGAAAACCACTGAAGACTAAAAATCAACTAATTAAAAAAAATTTAACAGCTTGCTAATTTTGAGATTGTCATTATAGCTGGAACAAACACCGGGGAATGTTCAAGATTGCAGGTTCTAGCATGAGCCCAGAAGTTTTGCCTCTTGAATGATTAAACTGCTTTTGGTCTACCATGGATGAGAAAGAACACTGGCGAGCTGTTTTGTCCTGCTTTACAAGGTAGTGTCCAGCACTCTCAACATCGATATCCACATTTTCGCACAGCTTTGAAGCAAAACCTTGTTGGGGGCCACAAAGGAAAATGTGCAAGAACTCAGTCATTAAAAACTCAGGCATCTTTCCCTAACAAGACCCCGCGCGAGATCCTTTGGTCTTGAACATGCCCTAGCATACGCCATGGGTCCCCAGGACCGAGTTTGGGAACCAACTGATCTAACCCACAGGGTCATAAAGAGTTAGTTACACACCCTCAAGAGATAATGTCAATTAATAGCAGAGCGCACACGCACACACGCACAAACACACACACACAATTCACTAATAAAATCATACCTCCGGGCAATTTACAATATCCAATTAGCCTAGCATGTGTGTTATTAGACTGCTGAAGGAGACTAGCGTAGAAACCAATCTAAATACAGGGGAGAATGTGCAAACTTCACACAGAAACAGCGATTTAAATCCAAACTCCACCTGCTTGGTCTAACACCGTGCCAACCTGCAATATTTAACTATACCAAACGTACATGTATTACAGCAGCTAAACGGACATGCTCTGTGAAAAAATTTCAGAGCTAAAGCATAATTCTTCATTTGCACTGGATAAATGAGTCCACTAGATACAACTAATTTGCAATAAAAAGCCATGTGTGCTTACACCAGGTTTGAGAACTTGCATCAGAAGGGTCTCAAATGAGAGGAACAATTACTTTCCTAGGTAAATTATTATCGAAGACTGAAAAAATTTCAGTGCATTCACAGCTCAGCAAGACATTAGAGCACGGTTCAAGCTTTACTGAATGGAGTACACCGGCTGCCAGTTATACATATTAATGTTCAGGAGCAAATGCCCCTGAGGGACTACAGTGTCGCGGAACAGCACGGTAGGTGGGGTCAGAACTGCATTGTTCTATTGCACCATACTAGCTGGGCCTCCATCATCAAAACCAGCGCCTTAGACAGTAGTTGAGGGAAAACAGGCACACATAGCAAGCAAAGAAACCAATTAATGCGGATACCAAGCATGAGCAATCATTTTCACACACGAACTGGCCACCACAAAGTCCTGACCTTGATGGCAGGTTCAAAATTTATAGGACTTGCTGGAGAAGACTATATTGGTTCAGCCACCTCTTTGTGAAGACAAGCTCTCAAGCCAAAAATTAAGCCAATTCTGATTGAAAGTAAATATTTCGACATTGCATGCCATTTTCAAAACAATGACACAACAAATTTGCGCTTTTATCAAAGCCACAGGGGATACGACTAAATACGACTCTAGTGCGACTTTTTTTGGATGGGCAGTGCGTTTGTGTATATGCTCAGTTTTTTTTCTAGGTTGTCTTTTCTTTTTGCCTCTTAGGCAAATTTAATGTTTCACTGCACTGAATTGATTTCAATTCAATTATTTATGCATCTGTACCACAGGCCTGATTCTTCCCACTGAGAAACCGCATATATTATTTCCAGGATTGCATCTCCATTACATCGATAATGCCACCCAATTATACATTGATTGGCTTAGCTGGAAAACATTCCAAACACTACAGAGGGTAAGCAAAAGGCTCAACTGGAAGCCAGCCGATGTGGCTGCAATCTATTCATTTAGGGTCGGCCACTGAGGAAAAATAAAACCATGGATGACCATATGAGCAATTAAATCACATAAAAACCTGCTTTAGAGGAACAATTTTTCACACAAAAATAATATGTATTCTGCAACGTTGGATGTTGCTCTAACAGAGTTCCCTATGGCAATAATGCCAAAGAGATCATTACCCACATTGGTTTAGGACTATCCCAAATCATTAAGGTGTTTTTCAATCATATTTTCAGAATCAAGAACTACAATCAAAAACGCAAGTGGAGAGCTCAAACTTTTAAAATCACTTTATTTCATGTTCCAAGAAAGAGATAACCTTCATTGAAACAATACAGCAATAAATTAACAATTTAAATACATTATCAAGAGACAAGGATCCACTCTCATTTGGTCCAGTCTCAGAAATATTTCAAATGTTTTTACATTTTCTGCCATAAATGTGTGGCAGAAAAATGAATCTTTTCAAACACAATGGAAAAAAAGATCATGTAAACAAATCAGCTTGACAGTACAAAACATCAAAAGGTTGATGACCGTCTAATACTTAATTGGTTTCAGTGCAAAAGTCAATGCATCATTCACCTCTGCCTGGCTTGTTATAGCCTGGTTTTGACCATAAATGTTTTTAAATACGAGGTAGGTCTGTAAACCTGATGGAGAAAAGTGCTTTTGAGATGTGGAATTCTCCAATATTTTTCACAGTAGATATTAATAGTAAATGTAATCATGGGATGTATAAACAATGCATAATAACCATCAGCCACATTCATCCAACAAATAAATTATGATTCTAAATTTCTAAAATTTAGAAGAAATTAACCTTTGAAAATTTTCACGAAGCAAACTACAGACATGGTTACCTACAATTTCAATTTCAGGATTGGTAAAATTTGCTACAGAAGTTCAACACTATATGTATAATACCATCTGAATAGGACCTATTCAGACTCAAGAGGTAACAGCTCTTAATTGCTCGCACTTAGTTCAGCTCTCACAGTGAACATAACATTGATCCAGAGTAGCACCATATGTAGTCCAGATTAACACTGGACATTTTATCATGGCTCCATCTCCCTTTCAGAACAAATTCACTCTGCTGACTTAGGAAGACAAACTGCAAGTCAAACAGAATCATTTCTCATGCAGTGAGGTTGAATAATACAGTCGCAAGGCTACTATGTGCCATAAAACACAGACCCTGAGGAAGATCCAAAAGTGTACATCTGATGAATACAGACCATGTGACTAAGAGGCTTCAAAGATACCCATATCATGCCTCATTGGTCATTACTAGTAGCATTGTCCATCTAATTGGATACCAGCAGTGATCTCACACCATCTGGCAGCAGACCAACAACGGATTGAGAAGAATGATACAAGGGAACTCCACAGCATCACTGAAGAACGTATATCAGAGTATATCAAGCCGAAGTAGAAGAAACCATCTGGGTATGCTAATTACAGTATCTGTTCACAATAGCAGAGAAGGCCATCTCTTTCACAATCTGAATATATTCACCCAGGTATTTGGACATTACAGTAAAATAACCTAAACATATGAAAAGCATGGATTAATGCTATATTTTTTAGCCATGTTCCATAATTGACAGAAAGCGACTCTAAATATATTTTATGTGCATGTTAAAGGTCAGATGAGGGTCAAGAGTAACACAAAGATCTCAAACAACTATTATGGACACAACTTGAACGCCATCAAAATGATTACCCCACCCCACCCCGCCCAAAGGGGGAGGGCAAGGGGTACGGTTTTTGGCTCGGTTTGTTTGTGTGTTTGTTTCTTTGTTAACACTTTAGCAGCAAAACTAATGGCCAGATAACCCAAATTGGGTTTAGGGATTGCCACTGACCCCGAATAGATACCTATTGAATTTAGGAAAAGTAGGTCATAGTATGTGCGAGGGGCGGGGTTTCTTGTGCCTGGCTCCACTTGTTTACTTATTTATTGCTTTACAAAAAGAGCATTCTGTGAGAGATATTGCACTTTTGTATTCCTGATATAAAAACAGACAAAAGCCTCTGAATAGGCACATCCAGCAAGTGACAGACGTGGCAATAATCCAATGTCTACAGTCCCCAAGATGCACACTTCTCACAATTGCAGGCCTCACACCATATATTTATTTTCATTAAAAATCAGGTGATTTTCTTTTTTGTAGACTGTGGACCATTTTTGGTGGTCACATTCTTCTTAGATGCTTTCGCCAACAAGTGCCAATCCCGAAAGCAGTTTCTATCCGCCACCAGACACAATGGAACATTGCAGGCATCACATTTCCAGATGGACTTGAGTCCATTTTTCTCCTTCGAGCACAAGACACAGAGCTTCCTGCCTTTGGTGGCCTTCTGTGAGGGATCGATGTTCTGCCCCTCTGTGATGCACACAGGAAAGCATGGCTTCTGTGGCACTGCCATCTCTATTTTTTCCTTTGCCTTGACTTTTGCTGAGGAAGAATGTTTCGAAACCTCTGGGAAAGCTGGCCCTCCTGAAGGTTTCCATCTGTTACTTGGCTCGATATCCACCAGCTGCAGGCAGAGCTCCTCCCTGAACATTTTCTGTGACACAGGCTTGGTGTTCTGACTCTGTGCTAGGTCCTTGTGAAGCAGGTAGGCATTGACCACAGCAATGTCCACAAAATGAAAGAAGAGAGTCTTGTACCATCTCATTGTCTTGTGGGCCACACTGTAGTACTTAATGAGCGCATCAGACAGGTCCACTCCTCCCATGTGCCGGTTATAAGCTCGCACTGCTGTTGGGATGGGAACAGACTGGACAGTCCATTTTCCATCCTGGTTCACATTTCGCCGCAAGGCTGTGTCACCAGTGTAGACTGTGTGTATAGTGGTAAGCATGGAGACCTGTCGTGCATCCTTCCATTTCACAAAGAGCAGCTCCTTGTCCCTTATCCACCGTATCTCCCCACGGCTGGACCTGAAGGAAAGGTCATTTTCTCGTGCTTGGGGGAAGCCCTGCCGATTTTCGTTGATTGTCCCACACGCCCCAATTTTGAGGTGATAGAGGTCTCGAAAAAGTGAGACGCTCGTGTAGAAAGAGTCAACATAGAGATGGTAGCCCGTCCCCAGATGGGCAACATTGAACAGGTTCATTACCGAATTGTAGCCAATACCTTTCCCTGAATCTGGACCTCTCCTGCCTTGGTAGATGTTGAAGTTGCAGGTGTAACCATTAGAGGCATCAGCTAAAACAAATAGCTTGAAGCCCCACTTAATCGGCTTTGATTTCATGTGCTGCCTGAGCGTGCTTTTAGTTCGACTTCCAACCATCCTTTCATCTATGGATAGGTTCTGACGGGGGTGATAGAAGGCCTGGCAGGACAGTACTACTGAATCCAGGAGTGGCCTCAGGCAGAAGAGGCGATCGTAATCCGGGGTTCCCCACTTCTTTCGATTTTCTTCGTCCTCCTCTGGGTTGCTTATGTGAAGGGTCCACATGATGACCTCAAAACGTTTCCGCGTCATCACCGTGCGACAGAATGGTATCCGGTAAACCCTGTGAAGAGACCAGTAGTCCTTCAACGCAGAGACCTTGAGGAGCCCCATGAAGATGACGAGACCCAGGAAACGATAAAACTCGTTAACCGTCAGCTCCACCCAGGGGCTCTTCCGGCCCATTGTCCGCATCCTGGCTGCGTTTTTGTTTGTGTTCTCACACATCGTCTTCACAACCAAATGGTCAAAGAACAACTGGAACAGCTCCAAGTGGGAGTACTCTTTAGTGCTGTCCAGCTGCACCCCTGGCTTTCTCGAGGGGCAAAAACGGGGTAGCTCCGGCTTAACATCGGGGTCTGTGACGGAGTTCCACCGGCCCTCCTCAAGTTCCTTGGACGCGACATTTCTGTGGTGTTTGCGGGGCGATGGACGGCCCCTTGAGCGTCTTGGGGACTCAGAAGAGGAAAGCCGTCCCCTTTTCACTGGAGTTACTGACTGGCTCCGACAAAATGATCTGGATTCTTCAGCATCCACACTGAACAGGAAAGAATAAAATTAGGGCAAAACAAAATTGCAGAGTAAGAAAGAAGCATGTCTATGTCCCAAACATTACGGAGCTCTGAATAATTCTTCAATATGGCCAATTTTAGGTATCCAGTGTTTGGCTTCATTCACTACACCTTTACCATCATAAGCAGAGTGAGTGCAGTGATCTTTTTCTCTTTTCAATGCATTCGGATGGGTTTATGTTCATAGACAGCCAAAGGTGGCATTCATTATGCAATGTCCGTAGCCCACTGGTTTGGCACTGGTATGGACAGCAATTTCACTGGACTCATTGAGTAGACAATGATCCCTCTCCAAGGAGGTGTGACAGGAAAATGACGCAGAGCCATTTTATAAGATCAGGTGCGCCCTAAAAAGCACTATTTGTCCCCATATCAAAACATGATCATGTTCTGGTGAACATTGTCAGAAACATTTGATTTCAACAATGCAAGGATTAAGTAAAATGTATTCCATTACCAGCCCAATCACCAGATATGCAAACGTTTGTAGAAAAAATTTAAACTTAACGGGAGGTTCAGTGGCACAGAGAGAAATCTTGCAAGCAAGATTTCCAGGTTCTCATCCTTCAAAGATCTCTAGACTACCCTTTTTGAAAAACAGGCAAATATAATTCCAAAATGGTATGTCAGAATTCCTAGAAGGACAGGAGGTTTTTGAAGGGAAACATTATTAGTTACAAGATATACAGTTTTGCCGGCGTTTCCGATATTTCCCCTATCCTAGAACTATAATGAAAAAAAGAAGAAAAAAGAAAAAGAAAAAATACAAAAATGTCTTGAATATCACAGGTATTCTAAATGACATTCTCCCTACGCGCACAAATATATATATAAAAAAATAAACATAACAAAAGGTCTCGTGCCCTTTGTAATCTGTGATCAAGAATCGTTGGTCTTCAGCTTCTACATTGATATATCGAAGCGACCTCTCAATTTTGTGAAGTTTAAAGTAAAAACAAACACAAACGAAAACTTCACTAACGTCACGACAGCGACCGGTGTTCAGACAATTTGTGCTGCCTTGTCAAAAAATACTTCCGTTATGCAAAGCGATCGTAAAGTCGTTGTTTTCGCCGTAATATTGAAATATGAATCAGTGTACAGTCGTATCTTTTTCATTAGTAATCTTATTATAACATAAGCAGATGTTATAAAGAGTTCGATAAGTTTGTTTACCGTATGCCATCATCACCCAATCTCCGCGTTTTCAGGAAAACCCAGCGCGTATGCAAAAGGTCGATAGGCGCGCCGGAAAAACACGTACACTTATGATATTTGAAGATAGGCCTACTTGAGATGTCAGCGAAGAAATAGAGCCCAAGATTTTAGGTTTGCGCAAGCGCAGAACCGCGAGGTAGCATGTTTTGACAGAAATTTGACAGAACACCGGTGGTCTGACAATGTGCTGCCTTGTCAAAAGTTACCGTGATGCAAAGCGATCATAAAGTCTTTGTTTTCGCCTAAATACTGCAATTTGAATCAGTTTACAAAAGTAACTTTGTTATTTGTTAGCTTATTTTACCATCAGCAGATGATATGAGTTTAATAAGTTTGTTTAAAGATATATATGCCGCATGCCATTATCATCCAATCTCAGCGTTTTCAGGAAAACTCAGCTTGTACATGCAAATATGTATGTACGCTGAAAGGTGCACCGAATAAAATATGTATATTTATGATATCTGAAGACGCTTGAGATGTGAGCGAAGAAATTGAACCCAAGATTTTAGGTTTGCGCAAGCGCAAAACCGCGAGGTAGCATATTTTGATAGGTAGAAAAATTTGACAGAACACCGGCACACTCACACAATCTGCTGGAACAATCACAGCCAGAACCTCAACTTTCAGTCCTAAGTCCGTTTCAGAACTGACCAATTAACTCCATCAGCAATAAAGTTTTTAGGTTAAAAGAGCGGTTGTAAGACATCGGAGTTTTTAAAGTCTGTTCAATTTGCGCTTTTCATTCATCTCAGAAAAGGGCAGGGCAAATGTTGACAAGAGGCATTTAGGCAGCCGCACTGCACTATACATTAAAGCGCTCCATCAATCTCATCGAAGCCGCCTCTTCATTACGGCAATAATGGTTTTACTTAATTGAAAGTGAGCACTGTGTACACAAACCACTGGCAACGCAACAACCAATAAACAATAAAATTTGAGCTACTCACTCGTCCAGACGGGGTTCCACAGCGTCCTCACTCGCCGGCTCCCATTCAGAATCTTCGCTTTCTATATCAAAGGCATTGTCACTTTCACTCCCACTTTCGTCGGGCACTATGGGCTTGATGTTTTTTGTTTTCCTTTCAGATCTTCTAACACTGTTTTCCATATCTTTCTCTGAGCGAAAAGAGACCCCTCGGAAGCCGGTTGCAGAGTTTATTTGATCAAGTGTCCTGAGAAACTATATTTTTCATTGCATTGTGGTGGGTGGCAGAGGGGGGCGGGCGCTTGCCGTCCGAACAATGTTCCGTCCCTCTATTTAAAACATGTCGCCCAATCCAAACTTCAGTGCCCTCTACTGCGGTGGAGGTGAGCCAAGAACTCGCACGCAAATGAACGATGTCGTAAATCAGGTGGCATAACCAATTCTCAAGCCTCTCAGACAGACGTGAGCTATTGAATCAGCTCGTATAATCATAAAACCAGTCGCCAAAAGCTTTTGAGCCAGGCAGCACTGTATCGTGATATTATCATTCTAGCAGAGAAAATCGGGACTTGCTACTTGGGCTAGAACAAAAGCCTGGAGTAAGCATTCAGTGCAGAACTTTTTGACGTTTTTTTCTAGCACCAGTTTCCTCAATCAATTCATTAACCTGAAAGTGCACAATCAAATAAATAAAAGGTTCTTTTTTCAACATCTGTTGTGCTGTCTTTGTATTATTATTATTTTTTATATATGCCACTGAGGAATTTAAGAACATTGATTATTTCATTAGGTGACAGTGATTGAGCTTACAGAAATAAAAAGGCAGCAAAATAAGTCACTCAATTGAAGGGAGCACAGAATGACAAGGGACATGTCTTAGGCAGAATTTTGAAGATGTTTCCTCATGGAGGCCTCGCAAGGGGAAGAAAAGTGTTAATGAAATTTAGATATGATGATTACAGAGTGAAGACCAAGTTGAAGTTATATCATATGTAAGTGTTACTGAAGCAATATAGCTATCAGCCATAAGATTAAAATCACTTGCCTAGTACAGTGAAGGTCTCCCTTGTGCTGCCAAAACAGTGCCATCAAACTAACAACACTTCTCAAACTCAATATTTCCCAGTAGAACATTTTCAGGAGAATTACACTCCCAAGGTCCAGTTCTGAAGCTCAGGTGCCCATTGGGGGGGGGGGGGGGGCGGGGGGGGAAGGGAGAAGTTTGACTAGTCTGCAAGCTAAAAAGTGCAGTTCTCAGTGAGTTATGATGCACAGGCATCTTGTGACACAGTCCCTATTTAAATATAACAAAAATTATCAGCGATTTAGTGCCACAGTGCACACTTATAAGCCTTGGGGACCCAAAATCCAATCACCGGCGCATGGTTAGTCCCTCCTTGGACCACTGTCAGTAGATAGTCACATCTGCTGACAGGGAGCACCACAGAAGTCCAGCCACCTCAGAGATGCTCTATCCCACTCCTCTTGCCATAATTATTTGGCCCCTGTCAAAGTCATTTGATTCCAATTTCTCCAAATCCAACACGTTGAATACAAGAACTGACTGTTCAGTTACCGTCTAAGATCTGTCTGTAAGCATTTACAAGTCTCATTGTAATGAGATAGTCAACATTATTGCTGCATCTGTGCTTGGGTCATCATTGTATGTAATATTATACTTGAGGTTTGGGCTGAAGACTAATAAGTAAAGGCGATATGATTACCAGGTGATTAACAATTCCTGTATAAAAACATAGGGTATGACATAATGAACTCCTAGCCATGCTTGAAAATTATGAAGGAATAGACCAAATAAAACATTCCACATTGTGCTACTTTGTTAATAACTGGTCCAAAAGCTGCAGAAAAATTGGTAAGCCAGCATAAGTAGTGACTTTAAAATCATGTTGTATATTCATTATTTTTCATGTTTATTCATCCACTCCATTATAGCATTGCACATTGTCTCCCCTGTAATGTCTGATGTGATTTGTGTTATCATGCCAGTGCACTCCCCTGTCTGCGTGCAGACACACTTCGAGTGATGTCAGACGTTTTCCGGTATTTCACAAACTTCCTTCAAGTCTCGTTTTACCTTCCTTCCCGCTTCTCTGAAATTACCATATTAACTAACTGCTAGGCTGTTTAGTTGTACTGGTAATTTTACTGTAGGCTAATCCCTTTATCTGTACATAAACTGACCAACTAACATTCACGTATTTTGATTAGTGTGTAGATATCACTGTTTGCTAATATAACTAATTCTGCCCTGCCCCGCTCTGTAACTCCACCCCTTTTGCTTTCCCTGCACTCGGCTTTGATTACAGCTCACACACCTCAGGTGCGCTTCTCTCTGTCCTGGAATCTTAAATGTGCACTACGAACTCCTGTTTATCTGTCATAGGCTGTCTGCGTGGATCCTGTCCGCGTTTTGGTTTTTGCCTATTGTTTGTGGCTTAGGACTTCACCATGTGTGCTTACCTCTGTAATTAGTGTTATCCAATTCACCTGTTCCCCGCATAGCATGTGACTTCCCTATTGTTTATTTAAAGTCTTCACTGCAGTTTATTCCTTGTCAGAACGTTGATCAATTTTCATCTGTGCAGAGCTGCTCGTATACCTTTTGTTAATTCCTTCACGACTGTTTTGCCCAACCTCAAGTTTGCCATTGCCCTACTGTTCCTGTTTTGCCTTTTTGGATTTTGACCTATTTCTATATGACCACATTTACTGTTTTTGGATGCCCTGTTTATGACCCTCTGCTCTGGATTACGACCACGATTTTGGTGTCATGGCTCTGGTTTTTGGTCATGTTTTATGGGCTGGTTTTGTGTTTGATTATTGTCTTTTATTTATTCTTTTTGATTATTGTAACTTTCAGGTTTTTGGTTCACTCTATAGGCTCTAATTTCGTAGACCAGGCGCAGGCATGGCGCAGGCGCGGCGCATGGGGGGTGCGCCGCGCCAACGGGGTGTGTCCAGGCGTATGTGGCAATTTCGTGCCCGGCGTAGCCTGGCGCAAGTACTACTCTGCCCCTCCTTCCAGCGCAAGTTGGCAAAGAAGGCGACACAGCCGAGTCAAATCTTGCTCACTGGCAAGAGAAACGATGGATAGCGTGCTCCTATTATTACAAATTGTTGCTGCTTTAAATTTTGGGATTAAAATGCATGGACAACAATGCAAGATACGTGACATATTTATTTTCAATATGTGATCTTAACTCAGTACGAGATTATAGCAATCAGGCTGTATTCCTTTCCTCCACTAAAGACGATAAAACCTACGTGACAATAATAGTAGCCTAGTATTAAGCCTCTTGCACACTGGACACGAAACGAATTTTTCGCTCGACAGATTGCGTCTTGAGTCCGAAAGTCTGACAGGGTTTCAATAAATCTCTGTGTCCGACAGTCTATTGTTTTTAATTTCTTCAAATCTACTGACTCTTCTAGATATTTAACGTGAATGTTTTGATAAGAGGGCTCAGTTCTTCAAGATGAGTACCGAGAATTTCAATCGATGTTTCTGTTTAAGCTCTGCTCAATAAAGTGAGTCGACATTGGCGCGAGAAAATGTACAATGCCTCCGTGCCTGACAGCCAAAAAAATAAATAAATAAAAAACTAAATAAAAGAGAGGACGATTAGAACAGATTGATAACGAAATATAGAATAAAAAGAAACATTTTAACAATAGAACATCCAATGAACACTGCGATTTATTTATTGGCGGGTCATCTTTGTTGGATATCCCGTTTGTTGGTGATAAATTTTTATTCTTTATTTCGTAATAAATCTGTTCTCATATCAATGCTATTACTTTTTGCTGGCTGCTGGACATGGAGTATTTTGCATTTCGCGTCGGACAGTCTTGATCGTGCATGCGACAATTTATTCACACTGTCAATGGTCATGGAATTGATTTGCTCTCTGATTGCAAGCACTATTTTATCTCTGCTGTGAAAATAAAGCGTGAATCTGTTAGATCCATCTGACTAATTTTCAAAAGAAAGACCGAATAAAGACTGCTGTCAATCTTCAACGGAAGAAAACAGACGAAAAGGCTACAAAGACCAAGAAAAGTCGATAGCTATCAATTTGCATTTTGTGAAGGTCGAACACAAACATAAGTTTGCACGTGTAATATTTCCTGGAATACTCGGAAAAATTAGAACTTTTATGACTTTCGGACACGGAGCTTATTCAGATAGTTACATTAAATAGTTCTTCCTGTAATTATTTCTTGCATTGAAATGTACCTGACATTCTGGAAACCTACCTGTGAGGTTTCGGTGATGTGTGCGCACTCTGCGCCGGTCAGCCAAAATACCACTACACAGAAATTAAACCAGGTTAGAGCTGGCGAGCTTTCTGCGCAACTCCAGCGGAGACTTTTTCTACAAAATTGTAACTGCATCTTGATGAATATGTGACACCTCCCCCTACTACGCCGCCACACCCATCTCGGCGCACGTTCATCTACCAAAGGCTGCGCACATCACAAAATTACCACTGCGCGGGCTGCGCTGAACGAAATTACCACTGCGCGGGCTGCGCCACGCTACGCCACCTGCGCTGCGCCAGGAAATTAGAGCCCCTTGTCTCAGTTCCATTGCACTTGTCTCCCCCGTCTAGTGATCTAGTTGGTTCAGTCTGTCTTCCCTGTCTGCGTGCTCACAGACTTTGGGCGATTTAAATGAATTCCGGTGTTTAATATATTCTTTCGAATCTCGTTTTCTTTCTCCACCCTTCTGTTCTGATTACTAAAAAGACTAACATTTGTATTTTGTATTATAGTCTACTAACACAACTAATCCATGTATATATGAGATTACTTACTTACTAATGAGAACTCTAGTTTAATTTGTAAAGTTGCACCGCTACTAATAGACTAATTACCTCTCCGCAATCGCCCTGTTCTATTCTCCGCCCCTTGTCTGTCGCTTTCCTCTCCTGAGCTTCAGCGAGAATCTCTCGCATGTGCTTAATCACTCTCCTGCTCTTGTTATCTGTGCACGTAGAACTCCTGGACCGGAGCTGTTTAAATGTCATAGGCTGTGTGATTCCCAATCCCCTCTCGCCAATTTTTGTGGTTAGGGTTTCCCTCATGTGATTCTCCCGATGTAATTAGCCCCTTTCCCCACAGCTGATCTCTGTATAGCATGTGACCTTTCCTGTGTGTATATTAGGAGTCTTTTCACTCACTACTCTTGTCAGAACATTGATCAATATTTCTTTGTGCAGACAGCCTCGTATGCCATTGATTATTGTTTCGCTTCTACTGGATAGTCCGACCTTGATTCTTGCCATTGCCCTTTTTGTACTGTTTTTGTCTTCCTGGATTTCGACCTATTTTTGTATGACCACGAGTTCTGTGTTTGGATGCCCTGTGTATGATCATTGGCTTTGCCCATCGACTACGACTTTTTGCCCATCGTTTTTGTACCTCTGCCCATCTGTCTTACTGGTTCTGACCCCTGCCCGTCTAGTCAACACTTATTTTTGATTTCGTATTGTGCCTTGGCAATTCATGTGTTTTTTGGCTTTGACTCGGACTCCATTAAAGGCATATGTTTTTTGGATTTCTGTCTATGTACCGTCGCACTTCTGATTTACTGGTTTTGACCCCGGCCTGTCTAGTCAACTTTGCTTTTTGGATTTTGTGTTTGCCTTGGCAATCCTTGTCTTCTGGTCGTTACCCATTTTGTAATGAAGGCTGATTTATGGATTATCCCTGAGTTTCCGACTGGTTCCTCTGAGCGTATCTTCACAAAAAAATATTTTACTCAAACACACTTCCAGCAAGGAATACAGCAAATCTTAATATAATGTATCCATCAGGCATTCACCACCATCTAAATGCGAGGTCATTCTTTTGATAACTTTTGCAGACTTCTGACTCAATACACATTCTTTATGTCATCCAATTTCATACCCTTTCTTGTCTTTTGCATGAGAAATTTCCACCCATTTTCTTGGGGGGAAAAATGATATGTTTCAGCACCAATCGGTTGCAGGTCACACATGTACACCATTCACTCTCATACTAACACCAACAGACATTAAAGGTCCCCAGTTGGCCAACCCTGCAAGTTTGGTCAGAGGGGGAACAGAAGGAGAAGCCTGGATGGAAAAATCTCACACAGACGCTGTGCATGCAAACACCACACAGATTCCACTGGCAGAAAAACAAAGGGCACAGGCAATTAAAAGGGTGGAAATTCGATAAACAACTGCCTCATCACTTATCCCCTCTAAAGCAATTTGAATGATGTGTTAATTTTTCACATTTTTTGAGTCAATATAGTTATAAATGAGCAAGTGCCCCAGGATGTCCTTTCACCCTTTCAATCCCCCATTATTTCTATCTTTTTGGACGCCAGAAAACACATAGAAAAATATTTGATTCCCGCTCTGTTACCTACCTTGAAGAAGCCATGTGCACTGTTCCTTTGTCCAAGCCAGAAGGATGCATCTTTGGGAATATCCATTAGTGGTGTCTCCACCACTTTTTCATAAATTCTGAAGGACAGCGAAAACGTACAATCATATTTGGCACTTAAAGAAGGAATTATGAAATCATGATCCTCAAGGATTGATACCAGCTATTTTTCCACACTCCCTAAACTTGGGAGTTAATTGTAAAGACAGTATGTCCAATGGCTCTCCTTGTTCAATTAACTACCAGAAAGAAAAGAAAACCAGGGCCAGATTGGGACTTAAAGGTGCACTATGCAAGTTTGTTGACATCACTTCTGTTGACAATCTAATTCGAACAAAACAGAGGTAGCTCGCCCCTCCCTCCCATGCTTCCATAACTGTCAACTCTTGTCGGTGATTGGCCGGAACGGTTTGTTATGTTAAGGGGCACAGCCTGTGCCCCTTGTGTTTATTTGTAGTTTGTGACACCTGTGTGGTCTCCAGAGCCCAGGTTTTTTTTACAGTGAATTCAGGGGCAGGCAGCTAGTGGATCTTGGGGAGATGTCAGCAAATTTAGACAAAAATATAATCGCACAGAAAATAAACAAACTTGCATAGTGCACCTTTAAGGGTTGCCAGATTAGGAGATCCCTGTACTGAAGTATTTTGCACTCGTGTTTTAGTCCTCCGACCACTAGGGACAGTGTGCAGTACCTGTTGCAGTCAACATGCAGGAGGACATGGGAGGCACTGACGGCGATGGAGACTTTGTGCCACTGGTTGTCCGCTAGCGTGTATGGGAAGACCTCGCTGTGAGGCTGCTGGTTCCACGCGCGATAATGCAGGCGAATCTCATTCCGCTGGCCACTGCTCTCCAACTCCAGATATCTGAGAGGCAGGAAGACAAGGGAAGATAAAAAAGAGAGAGAGAAAGGGGTAGAAAGAGAAAACAGGGTGAGCAGGCACATGAGAGAATGAGAAAACGAGAGAGAAAATGAAATGGAGTGTGAGAAAATGAGAGGGAGAGAATAACAGTGAGAATGTCAGTAAATGAGAGGGAGAGAATGAAATAGAGAGTGTGGGAGAATGAGGGGGAGAGAATGAAAGAGAGTGTGTGGGAGAATGAGAGGGAGAGAATGAAAGAGAGAGTGTGTGAGAATGAGAGGGAGAGAATGAAAGTAAGAGCATGAGATCAAGAGAGAATGACAGTGTTATTGAGAGAATTAGGTGTGAGAGAATGATAGAGTTTGAGAATGAGAAGAAGTTAATAAGAGGAAAGAGTGAGACGATGAAAGGAAGAAAGAATGAGAGACTGAGAAAATCAGAAGTGGTGTGACATAATGTGAGAATGAGTGGGAATTAGTGAGGGGTTGAAAACAACGGAATGACATGAGTTTAAATAGCTTTTTAATTGTTTACCTCACTTATTAAGTATCACTGCATTAATGGGTATTTTTCTCAATAAGGACACTATTACTGAAATGCAGAGTCTGGGTCCCTTATTTTTGAAATAATCCCACAGGGTTAGTTTTTTACCAATTAAACCATAGGTGTGTGTCTTTACTAATTGGAAATAAATTATCATGGGTGTATTTTCATTCTATACATAATTTTTGAGATCAAAAAAGTGGATTTTGGGGCATTTTGGGAGTGTCTCAAATCTGGATGATATTTTTGAAACTCGCAATACTCCAATGATTTCAATTTCCTTTGGCTGGAAATTGTATGCATACATTAAAAGACACTGTGAGATAAATATCCTAAGCAAAAAAAAAATCAAAGGTGGTGGTTTTCCGAGAAAAATCACTGAAAATAGGGGTGACCAATAAACCCACTCAACTCCATAACCATCACTACACAGACATTCCCTGGAGACAGAAGCTGAAATCACAGTATATGGCCCATGCAAGCAGAGCTTTTGTGTGACCCCCGTAGCGGCCATGTGGACTTTTTTTGAAAATGGCTCAATGATTATTTCAATATTTCTCAAAATTTTGGCATCCAATGGTGGAAATACTTTCTAAGCTTCACTCCGTTACCTTCATTTACATCCATGGTGACGGTAGGGGGAAATTCTTTATCATGCTTTTGATAATACATGTCAAAACCCTCCATGGTGTGGTAGGAAGCATCGAAAGTTGCTGCACTGGTGCAAGGAAAGTTCCACTTTTCTAAAAAACACTCAACTCCATAACCTCAACTCTGTTACCAATATTGGTTATGGTAATAGTAAATGGTAACAGTTTATCAGTTTCAAACAGAGGCACTGAAAAGGGTGATATTCACTCAGTTTCAGAACTTTGGTATATCACAACGTACCAGGAGAGAGCCTCACTTGAAAAATCCGAGGACACGGCAAAAGTAAAATGGCCTGCCCAAAAAAAATCTGCCCTGGTTTAATCTCTGCCTGATGGTCTTTGGAGTACCTTAGGGGCAACCCTACCCCTGGGGGGAAAAGAATCAGAATCAGACAATAAAAAAAAAAAAACATCCAAAAAGTGCCCGTATTGAGAAAAATACCCTAATACACTTCAAGCACCCACTGGAGCCTTTTTTCCAAAGTCCTTACAAACCAGCAAATTTTTCTGTTAGTGACCTGCTAATTGTAAAATAATAGCATTTATATAAATCTTTCTATTTGCATTAAATCCGAAGTCAATACAATACCACCCTTAACCAGGCTGAACTAATATTTTAGTGTGCTGCTTATATTTAAATAAATCTGGCGATCGGTGTTAAATTTTATCCAAGGCACTTAAATGTTATGGGCATCTGGGCAGATGCTCGTATTCAAAATAATTTGCATAAATAGTACATTCTCTCTCCCAAAGTAAATGCACTGTAAAGCATGCCTAAACAGAGTCTAAAATACAAAGGCAAGAGAAAAGAAGGCAGACGCCTCTACACACTGGAACACCTACCAGTGCAAAGAAACAGAATTAGTCTTCCCACAGTAACAGTAGGTATCGTACCAAAACACTGAAGATAATTAAAGACGAAAGGCTTTACATTTTGTCAATGAACTCCAGTGAACTGATGACTATTTACCAAAGCAGCACAGATTTTGGGAAAAAGTGATGCCATCGACAGTCATTTCACAAATCTCAATTAAAACCCAAGAATGAATTTCTGTAAACAGAGCAAGCCATCGGCTGCACAGCTGAAGAAAAGCAATTAGCGGTGCAGACGGACTTTTACACTCAAGCAGCTGAACTGCGTGCACATCAATCGTCTCGGCATTTAGCGTTCCAGTGGGATTTGGGGATGCAGTGGATGCGAAACCCGCACGTCCACTCCGTTTTTTTTAATACACCTGGAGAGGATTAGTCCCATCCCATACCTTCTTTTCATGCCATTTCCTTTTTAAATCAGCAAATAAAATATTTCTCATAATCTCATGCCTGAGACGAAACGGGCAGAATGGCCGCAAGACTCTTACTATTTCTGATTGAATTGAACGTGTGAAGGGAAAAAAATCCCCTGGAGTTGATCAACTTGGTCCATGTGCATGGCATTCCTTCGAAAACCTCAATTGCAAATCACGAAAGAGCCCTGATGGATTGTACTGGCTTATCATAATTACACGAAAGTTGATGAGTAGACGAGGACACACAGCAAATAATAGGCTTAGCGATCAGTAACAGAGTAGCCATAGAGAGTAAGGGACTAAGAACTGTTCCAACTGACAGTGCGAATGTAGATTTGTCTGGTTTTGTTAATTGATCGCTGCACCAAAGTGATGCACGTGTCTCAGGTTGAATATTACTATATTTCCCCTTACATAGCCGAGGATCGTTACACTTTGCAAGTAGTAATTGCTGTGCTGTCTCAGAATTTGTTGAGTATATGAACTGAATTCCAAGATATTTTTCAAGCAGTTTGTCTCATATGGCTGTAATAAACATATATTCTACCATTAAGGGAATGAAAAATGTTCTTTGTTTTCTTATTTGAAATGTGCTTTGCCAATCCAAGCAGGAATGAGTCATTAGACAGCAATACCATTCTCACACCCCATCCCATCCCATCCCACCTCACTGTACAAAACAAAAACAGGGAGGTGAGAGTGCATAAGCCAATCCCAGGTCGGCATGACAACTGGCCCACAAAATGTCTTCTTTCTGAAAATGAATGATGTTCTATCATCATCCTTATGGCAGAAGTCATGCAAATCAGCATGACGGTTGCGCGCAGTGTAATTGGTTTCAATTCGATCCAATTGCAGTCACCTTGTTTGAACTTTACTTTGCAACTCTGCCATCAATGTTCAAACCTTCCAAAAATCTTGGCAGCACATTTCTTTTTTAAGAATTATAACCATGTTCCTCGGAGTCAGCGAAAATTAATTACACCGAAAGCCGCCAGGGAAGGTCTCGGCGCCAAACAATAAAGTATTAATATTCACGATAATCTGACAGAACATTTGAATATCACTACGCCTTCTTTTAACCCCCGAAGAAACAATCACAGGAATCAGACTGTAACAAAGCATTCTCAGAGGGAATAAATGTAACAAACGGGAGCTCGTAGGAACACTAAGCAGTGAGCCCAGATCGTGATTAGCCGCATTAGCCCGGAGCAGTGTCTCCTGATGCTTGTAAAAGCAGTGATGAGTTGTGTTTTCTATCCCCTGGAGTCATGCATCACTTGAAAACCGGGAAACAGTTTACGTCAGCATTACTCTCGGCTGAAAAAAGACATCCGTTGGTCTCCGTTGAATCTCGAGTGGTTGATGCAGGCCGCCTGGCAGGGCTCTTAAATCGACTCCATTAATTCATCACAGCAAATTGAAACGCTCGCCATTATAAATGTGCTATCATTCCCGTGAAGGTGAAATATGGGTCGTAGCCTCCGCTGGTCAGTGTTTTAATTTAGCAGCATGTTGGAGCTGTGCTGCCGGGGAAACAACGCTGCAGATCAGCAAACCTTGTGGCTCTCCAGGATCAGATTTGGGGATCCCAGTAGGCAGCTCTCAAGAACTGGTTGAAGACAATGGGGGGCCCTTACCTCTCAAAGAGCAGGCTGGTTGGGGACCCAAGCACAACCAACAGCTCTCAAAGATTAGGTTGGTTGGCGACCTTAGCATGACCAACAGCGCCCAAAGAACAGGTTGGTTGGCGACCTTAGCATGACCATCAGCTCTCAAAGAACAGGTTGGTTGGGGACCTTTGCATGACCATGAAATCTCAAAGACCAGAGGTGCGTTCCCCAAAAGCAGAGATGCTAACTTAGATAGTTGGACCCATTGAATGTGAATGGACAAACTATAAAAGTCGCTAACTTAGTTAGCAACTATGCTTTTGGGAAACACACCCAGCTTGATTGGGGACCTCAGCATGACCATAAACTCCAAAGCCCAGGGGTGCATTTCCCTAAAGCACAGATGGGAGCTTACATAGCTGGACCAACTGAATGTGAATGGACAAACTGTATAAGTTGCTAACTTAGTTAGCAACTACGTTTTTAGGAAACGCACTCAGGCTGATTGGGGAACTTAGCATGACCATAAACTTCAAAGACCAGGGGTGCATTTCCTAAAAGCACAGATGCTAACTTACACTGTTGGAACCATTGAGTGTGAATGGACAAACTATGTAAGTTTGGGAAACGCACTCCAGGTTGGTTGGGGACCTCAGCATGACCATTAACTCTCAAAGACCAGGTTGTTTGGGGACCCTACTACGCCAACACCATTGCTGACATAAAATTTCCCACCTTTTCAAGTGCTTTTCATCACTGCTCAACACAGGCACCAAGAGATGCAGCAGACGTGACACTTTTTCAGAACCAGAGCTGGGCACTCCAGCACCAGCAGAGCCTGAAGGTGTCCAAGACCACGGTTGGAGAGCTCGGAAGACTCTGTTGTTCTCCGACCAAGGACTCCAGCAGACAGTGTCAGCCATTTTCAGCAGTAATATGATAGACAGCTGGTTGTGATGGATGGTTAGACAAATAAACTCAGTACGTTTACATGCACAGTTAAGTCGAGCAACAGTAATAGCTCAATTAGACAATGCAATCAGACTTCTGTCCTTATCCCAGTCTCCATGTGCAGGACGAAATTCGTTTTTTTGACCGAAACATGCCGGTCTCCGCTATGATAGGTGTTGCATCTTTTTCTGATTGCCCTATTATAACACAGACAAACAAGTTAGCTATCGGCTAACTAGCAGCATGTCGAATGCATTGACTGTGTAAGATCGAGTGGCGAGAACATTGGCAACTTTACTGCTCAGTAGCCTATGTTTAATACAGGCTGTTTGCTCATCTTTTCGTACAACCATCCCCGGTGGTTATAGCGTTAGCCAAAGCTTGGCTGAAACGCCGCTATACTCTACTTTGTGCCCTTTCTACTACCCTGGAGTGCATTTCCCAGAAACGTACTTGCTTGCAACTTACAGAGTTTGTGTATTTACTCTCTATGGTTCCAACTATTTAAGTTAGCATCTGTGCTTTTGGTAAACACGCTCCCGCGCTTCCTGTCCATGTTGGATGCGGGTCAAGAGTAATGACTGGTGGGAGAGTGTCGTTTTTACGATGGCGAGCGGAAGGAAAATTTTCAGATGACGCACAAGCCATTCCATAAATCATGCGAATTAAGGGTAGACGTTAAGAGGCCCCAAGGCGTTACCGTCCAAGCTCTAGTACCCTTGCAGACGAGAATTGCTACTGTTCAGTTCAAACTTGCTGGCTAGACAGAGCTCAGTATTTTTGCTAAGCAGTTGGGTCTTTACATGTCCACAAACCTTCCGGGTCAAAGCCCGGAAGAAGAATATGGAGCATGCTCAGAGCGCATAGTCCAGTTCGGTTTGATTCTAGCATATACATGCAGGCATAATGCGACTATTGACTGCATTATCTGGGTGTTAGTTGGAATATGAGAAATTCGATTTAGCGCGATTCCAGTCGGACTAACTTGCTTACATGCACTTTAAAAGTCAGGTTATAGTCAGACTCACACAATCATTCAATTTACTCTGACGTCATGTAAACACACTGACTGAGGCTCCATTAAGTTACCTGTGCTTGGCACTGTGGATAGATATCAGGACTCCAGAGTTCAGCCTCTCCTGCTTTAGGGTGACCAAGATGGTGAACTCGTTCCGGTTCCTTAGCTTTCGTACAATCCGCTCGGCTGCATCGGCAGGGGCCCGTATATTCCTTTCTGTGTCTGTGAGCAAAAGGAGGAGGGGAGCGAGGGAGGGAGAGAGACAGAAGGGTTTAGTCTGAGTTGTAAATTAGCATTCTTATCTGCTGTATTTTTCAGGTATGCTGTGGTAGCATTAGCAAGCAAATGATTTCAGACAGAATGAGGGAAAGAAGCAAGAGAAACCAGCCAGTCTATGTTTTTGTACTGAGCATTTGAATGTTCAGACAGAAGAGATTAAAAAGCTACCGTTTTTTTTTTTTTTTTGGGGGGGGGGGGGGGATTGCTCTTGCATTCTATCTGTTGTGCTTCCTCACTAATTTCACCATTTCAACTCAGATGATCATGCTGGTTTTCTGGTAAGGCTTTGATTTGAAAAAAACAGAATAAGAGTAAAGTTGGAATAAGAGAACTCAGACCACTGCGCTGTGTTCTTTTATTTCCATACGCCCACCCCCTTCCCTCCCTCCATGTTGAATTAAGACATCTGCAGCACTTTAATGGAACAATCAATAAATGATGAAGTTTCTCAGAACACATCACATCAAAGTAGTCTTTTCTTTCTTTTAGTCGTGGTACACTGTCAACGAAGCAGTGATAGTTCTACATTCAGGAAGCAGCTTTAAAAAAAATAAAAAATACTCCCCTTTACCCCCTGCTGAGAGATCCTTATCAAGCCAGCTAGAGCTGGTTTAACTAGTCAACACTGTGTTTTTGTCATTCCTTGTTGGTTTCAGTTGGTCAATTCACTGAATGTCCCTGTCATTAGAAAGCCGGCTAGTTTAACGAGCTTTGACGAGCCAGCGGCAGACCAGCTATGACCAGACTGGTGTTAAAAACACAGCTACAATCATCTTAGGATCCCAACAGGCCAGGACTTTTTTAAGATGGGCTTTCTTGCAAGTATTTCTCGTTCTTTGTCAAAATTTCTATCCCCTGCCCTGTCAAATTTTTTCTTTTTTTTCCTTAACATTCAAAGCGCTGGCACATCAAGTTCAAACCTGTCATCTCTGTCTGAACTGCTGCAGGCAACACTTGTATCTTTAGCTCCAGAAATTACAGCCTTATGGGTGGGATCAACTTTGATCGCGTAACATGGCACACATTAATACAGTGAGCAACACAGAGCACAAAAAAATGTGGCTTATTCCACTCCAGATTGGATTTAATGTGAATTGTACTAATATTATAAGAAAATGAGCAAGTTCAATACTATGTTGACAGATATTGTATATTGTTAGAAGCTCATACAGAAATTGGTATTTTTCATGAGTGGGAGTAACAATATGTGGTAATTATGGTAATTTCTGTGCCGTCATTAGCTGCTGGAAATTTCACAGTCCATCCCACACATAAGCTGACCGATTAGATTTTGAGTATCTGTGGGATTGTGGAGATATAGAAATGTGAAAGCAGCCAGGGGCACCCAGCTATGGTATTCTTAGGTCCCCTGTGGTTTCCTGCACTGAGATGTGGGGGCAAACTTTGTTCTCCTCCGTAGAATGGTAGATGCTTCTGTGGTCCATAGCACTGACACTTTGGGGCCTCCGGCCAGCTGCTCTGGGACTTAGGGGTCCAAGGGTTCATATCCGCATATCCGTGTGACTCAATATGGCCTCCTCACAGACAACTGGCAGCAACATTTTGTGCCTCCACAGACCCCCAGTGAACCCCCCACCACCACCACCACCACCACTGAAGATTTAAAAAAATGTATCTCTTGTCACACCCCACCGAGAGGACCGTTGGACCAACCAATCAACATCACTAGAGTTATTAGTCAAATCACAGAGAGAGAGGCCCGCAGAGAAAGCCCATTTCCTATGAAGAGTGTGGAGGCAATGTTTACACAGTAGTGCAATTTGAACAGTAAATCAAGGTTTACATGAACTGTCAGGTGGCATAGCAACAACTGGAATGTGTGTGTCATACCCTAGCTAGCCAACCAAAGTAATATACAGTAGCTTGGCTACTTGCAAATTCATTTTGTAAGCATAAACATGGGTTACCAGACATTAGGGTCCATCACAAACACTTGGACAGTCCCTTAACAGATTCCAGGTAAAGAGGCCAGCCACCTACAGGAACGGGACCTTTATAATGCAATCGCAATAATTTGCCACAAATACATTCTTGGACTATGAAGGAAATGGTGAGATTTTAAGTAGGGCATTTAAAATGCAATGCAACGAAGTGGAGATTGAACAGATCAAGGGCTTTACAATCATTTGAAGGACATGGAGCCATGGACAGCAGACTGGCTGTTTAATCTTATCCTGGGGACATACAGTTTTAATGGCCCAGCAGCGGCTAACAAGGATTAGCGCTGAGCTCCAACTGCTTAACATGGGCCCTGCTTCATCTCTGTGAGCACCTAATCCTCTCACAGAGAAAAGCCACACACTGTGACACACAACACATAAATGGGCCATGGTTCATAATATGGGGCAGAAAAAAGACAAAACCTGAATATAACAAGCAATCTGGCCATCAAGTAGAATAAGGAATGAGCTGTGATAATAAAATTTAGTCAGCAGATGACAGACCTCCCCACAATGGCCCCCTGCATAAATAGAGCCTGGTGGGACTTGCTTCAGAGAAAAATGCAAATTGGCAAAGTAACAAATAGTGATGCTACGTGGTGATCTTAAACACAGTCACTTTTTAAAACTCAGCAAATAATAATATTATATTTTAATGCGGGAATGAAAATGCAGCCACGAACTGTTGCTTGTTTGCGGTTTTCATTGTTTTTCATAAAATAAGACATACTGTACTGAACCCTGTGGGGTAACTTGCATTTGACCAATCCTAATTATCCCAAAGCAGTGGGCAGCCATTGTGCAGTACCGAAGGACTAATTGCAGTTCTAACACCAGATCCTGTCTCAGGTGCAGTGGCAGGAGTGTTCCCATATTATGACAGAGTAGCAAACAGCAACTGTCTTATAATGGCAACAGAAAGATTCATTGATTTACGAATCATTCTGAGAATGAAATAAGTGAGCCTTCATGCTCAGTTACGATTTTTCCAGCGACTCCATAAAATGAGAAGGACCTGAATACTCTCAAATTAAGAGTTCTTAAGCTCAGCTCTGCAATGCACACTCTCTTAGTTCTAAACAGAAGTCTCTATCAGAGCTGTAATGCGTCAGGGCTCCCAAACCCTTGAACTACACAGAGCTTATCTATGCAATCACAAGATTCCTTTTGGTGCCATTTTATCGGAGAGTTTACAGCCAAGCTCAGCTTTTAATTTAAGAGTTCCTCAGTATCTGCAGGGTGGCTGTGGTATGGGGCCTTTTTGGCAACCACAACATATCAAAACCAAAGAAAAAACCTAAACTGAACCCCTGCATTATCAGCTCTGATGGAAATTATAAGTCACCTTGAGTCGCCGGTCAGAGCAGAGAATCTGGACGCCACTAAACTTTCTCACCTACTCACCTCAGCCAGGGTAAACATACATTTTTAATTGAGAGCAATTTTTCCACTACTGAATAAAGGCCAGGTGCATTTTAAAAGCTGTGTTGCAAATTTCAATGTCACATTACCACTTTTGCGCTCCCACTGGGAAGAGTAGTTTACTGGCTCTTATTCTAAGATAATTTCAAGAAAAAAATAACGGTTTACTTGCACTTAATGAGTTGAAAATGGTACTTGAGCTATAATCCAAAACAGCAACAAAACTGGTGCAATGCTAAAATGACACCTGAGAGTAATTACTTCATGGCCATGCTGAAAGACAAAGAATACCTCAGGCTTGAAAAGATAATGCATCCTGAAGCTTGACTGTGTGTCTACTGAAAAGTAAATACCCACTTATTTTTTTAAGCATTGTTATGGAAAGCATAGCACAGTATTTGTTCAGCTCTCTTAGCAGCCATAATATTTGGATGGTTTTTTTTTTTTTTTGTTTCAGTCATGTTTGTGTCTGTCTATATGCATATACGTCTGTCCTTGGACTTTCTCAGCAACTATTCCTCCAATCAACTTCAAATTTAGCAGGTGAATTGCTGAGGACCTGAGGACCTGTAGTGTCAAGCGTAAAGTTGTTTAGCTGAGCAGTTCTTGAGAAAGCTGCAAGCAGCAATACCAGGCCCCAACTAATCGACTCGTTCTGAATTAGCACATTTTGAATGGGCTTTGCACTAGTTCAAATAGATACACCTTCAGCTGACTATTATTGTCTTTAGCTTCTAATAAAAGCTAGGTGCGTAGTACTGTAGTAAGAACACTTGGTTTGAAATGCCTCAGTTGCCAGTCCAATACCGACTTGTGATCCAACATTGTCTCATCAAGCAAGTTAGCTGAACTACGCGACTTTGGTAAGCATAGCCAGAATGGTTAATTGATTGTAGTATAGAACATAGAACGCAATGCTAAAGTACCCTCGGCCGTATGGGCATAAGACAAGGAATTACAAAATATAAAGGGTTTTTTAATGTATGCCCATGTAACACAATGGGCTCTAAATTTGTAGACCAGGCGCAGGTGCGGAGAATGGGGGTGTGCCACGCCAATGGGGTGTATCCAGGCGTATGTTGCAATTTTGTGCTCGATGTAGCCTGGCGCAAGTACTCCTCTGTCCTGCCTCTGTCCCTCCTTCCGGCGCAAGTGGCAAAGAAGGCGTGTTTGGGTATAACACAGCCGAGTCAAATCTTCACCAATCAAATGAGCTCCTCTCCACACCTTTAATGTGTTGGAATATAGAAGCCTCTGTCCTATATCTGCATGAAGCGTTAATTTTTACTTTGCTGCTTCAGGCATGTTTTCTGCACCTCTTACGTCTATATTAAGCATTACGAATATGAGTTAGCTGACTAGCTAGGGCATTCGTGAATCATTACCATTAGCGAACTTGAATGGAATTTCAAAACAAAACTACGTCAGATCATTCAAACTTATGAAGTTGGAATGAAATACAACGGTTGCTCATTGGGAAAAGAAACGATGGATAGCGTGTTCCTATTATTACAGCCTGTTGCTGCTTAAAATTTTGGGATTAATATGCATGGACAACAATGAAATATACTTTACACATTCATTTTCAATATGTGATCTTTACTCAGTACAACATCATAGCAATCAGGCTGTATTCCTTTCCCCCACTAAAAATGATAAAACCTAAGTGACAATAATAGTGGCCTAGTATTAAGTTGCTTGCACACTGGAAGCAAAATGAATTTTTCGCACGACAGATTGCGTTGAGCGCACTGTCTCATGTCCGAAAGTCTGACACGGTTTAAATAGGAGAGACCGGGGTTACCTCGTCATGATTTTGTATTTGGCTTCATAACTCTTTGTTGCTAAAACTTAGAGAAATACCTTTATGGTCAGTGAGTAGTGCAGAATGTCGCCTACAAATGTTGGATTGATACAATCTCAATATAACGTATATTTTCGTCACAATATTCAATTTTCGATGTGTCACAAACATGCCGAAGTAACCCCAACCCCATACTTTGTCAGATGGGTAGGGTAGAATTGTCATAGTTGGCAATCAGCTGAAGCTGAAAAAGACAGTACAATAGTCTCATAACAGAAATGGAGAGAACGGTTTTATTTTTCAACGAACCAACACAAGCTATGATTTATGCATAATCACCATCAGAGTAACAGTTATGACATGTAGGCGAGCAGACTGACATTTGCACAGTCCTCATGTGCCCACCCTTTGCATAAGAAGCAGTGGACCCACTCCTCTCCACCTTTGGATGATGAGTAAGGACCGGGGCACCAAAGAGGAGCAGCAAACATTCCCACTGAAAAAGGAATGGAATGAAATGCAGAGGCCCCAGGGCTGGCACCTGCCAACCCTCAATACTCTGCCAACACCTCCACTTTGATGGGCCCCACCTGTGGCCCATTAAGGTGGAGGTGAAAGAATGAGAAAGGAGAGGGGCTGCAAGGAGCAAACCCTTACAAACCCATACTTGTGTCCTCCAAACAAAGGCCCAAATAGGTCCTCTAGCATAAACATAAAATAAATGCAAATGTTAGAATTATTAAGACACTATAGGTGTCCGAAAAACAATAAATCAGCTCCTATATTTCACTTTGGAATATTTTAATATAGGCCTAACACAGGACCTACAAGTGGTGCAACCTCAGCACCCTGAGAAACTAACCCCATGCTGCTTGGCCAGTGTAGCCCCGTGCCCCCATTTTGGAAATCAGGCCACATATCTCATCTTGATCGCAGGAGGCCTTTATCTTATGTGTTGTTAATAACTCTAGTTACATACGTTTATGAAAATGTAAAAACGCATTTCTTTCAGAAATTTCAAGTTTGGAATTTGGGCCAAAATTCTGTTATTTAGGCAGAAGACACTTACATGACACTACATGTCCTTCTTCTTTCCAAGAGATGATGTTGCTGGGATGTCACATAATTTGTAAATTTTCGTTTTCCCGTCAGTGAGTTGGCAATGAAAAAAACTGGGGTGACAAACCTAACCCGAAGTAACACCGGTCTCCCCTATATCTCCGTGTCCGACAGTCAATTATTGTTTTTAATTTCTTCAAATCTATTGACTCTTTTAGATATTAAGCGTGAATGTTTTGATAAGAGGGCTCAGTTCTTCAAGATGAGTACCGAGAATTTCAATCAGTGTTTCTGTTTAAGCTCTGCTCAATAAAGTGAGTCGACATTGGCGCGTGACTATGTACAATGCCTCCATGTCTGACAGCAAAAAAAATAAATAAATAAATAAAAGAGGATCATTAGAACAGATTGATAACGAAATAAAGAATAAAAAGAAACATTTTAACAACAGAACATCCAATGAACACTGCAATTTATTTATTTGCGGGTCATCTTTTTTGGATGTTCCGTTTGTTGGTGATATATTTTTATTCTGTATTTTGTTATAAATCTGTTCTCATATCAATACTTTTACTTTTTGCTGGCTGCTGGACATGGAGTATTTTGCGTTTCGCGTCGGACAGTCTTGATCGTGCATGCGATAATTTATTCACACTATGGTCATGGAATTGATTTGCTCTCTGATTGCAAGCACTATTTTATCTCTGCTGTGGAAATAAAGCATGAATCTGTTCGATCCATCTGACTAATTTTCAAAAATAAGACCGAATAAAGACTGTTATCTATCTTCAACAGAAGAAAACAGACGAATAGGCTAAAAAGACCAAGAAAAGTCGATAGCTATCGATTTGCATTTTGTGAAGGTCGAACACAAACATAGCCAAGTTTGCACGTCTAATTCCTGCAATACTCGGAAAAGTCAGAACTTTTATGACTTTCGGACACGGAGCTATATTAAAACCCTGTCTGACCATCGCGTCTTTGCATTGACTTTGACTGTCATCAGTCATGAGAAAAATTCGTTTCTCGTATATATATATATATATATATATATATATATATATATATATATATTTTTTTTTTTTTTTTGTGTGGTTGGCTGAGAAAGATGTGAAGTCGTTAGTTTGCATCACAGATTCAGCGGCGATGATTAAGTCAGGTCAAGTTTCCATTACGCGAGCCAACTGCCTTTAATCTGACATCAGGAAAATCAATATAGATACTATAATTTATGTCCTTATTCAGATAGTTACATTAAATAGTGCTTCCTGTAATTATTTATTGCATTGAAATGTGCCTGACATTCTGGAAACCTGCCTGTGAGATTTCGGTGACGTGGGCACACTGTGCGCCGGTCAGCCGAATTACCACTGCACAGAAAGTAAACCAGGGCTGTGTTCCAATCCGAAAAAATGCTTGCTTCGTCGTGTTCACTCGCCCTCCAATCGAGGGGGGAATCCCCAAAAAATTCTGGATGTAAGATGACTGCCACTTGTAGGGTCGTTCCAATCCAGTTATGCGGAGGGAAGGGCACATTTTCATTTGCTCAAGCCCTGGATTATCCTCCCTCAAACGAAGCCAACAACCAACATCCCTCCAAGCTTTGATATTGCCCAGAATGCTTTGCTCATTCACCCTCGGTCTAAATTTCACGTCCGCCATTTTTTTTCTGCAGGCAAAAGGGGGAATTGTGGCAAGGAAAGTACCATACAAATGAAAGAATTGTATACGAGTAGTGTGTAATTTATGGGCGAGGGGCATCAGTTTCACGTTATTTTTCAAGCATTTGACTTTACGTTCATTTTTGCTGTAGCTAGCCTATAGCATCTGCGAGGACTGTTTCGGAGCTAAAAGCTCACACCGGACGCCAAACTAATTTTTTGCGCGACAGATTACATTCCAAGTCAACGCAAACGTGTATTCACGTCTTTGCATTGGCAATATGTCATGCGAAAAAAGTTTTTCGTGTCTGGGGTGAAAGCAGCTTTATTTACCCATACAGCAGTCACAGCGAAATCAAACGAGCAAGCCATCTTTTACTTGCCATAAACATGCGATACGCTTCCGCATGAACTGTAAAAGGTAAAACGTACAGGCAACGAAGTCAGTCGGCTCCATGGCAACGCAAACTTCCCATTGACTTGTTAAAAAACATTGAAGTGCGGAAGAAACGCAGCGAGGGTTGTTCCAATCCGATTCCCCACAACCCTCCCCTGAAGTCCCCTCTACTGCCCTCCCTCGCTCGGGAAGGGCTTACTTGCTTGCTACGTCATTCGGAGGGCTCACTCGAGTGGAGGGAAGAAGTGAAGGGAGTATCTAATTTTGGATTGGAACGCAGCCCAGGTTGGAGCTGGCGAGCTTTCTGCGCAACTCCAGCGGAGACTTTTCTACGAAATTGTCACTCGAGTGGAGGGAAGAAGTGAAGGGAGTATCTTATTTTGGATTGCAACACAGCCCAGGTTGGAGCTGGCGAGCTTTCTGCGCAACTCCAGCGGAGACTTTTCTTGAAATTGTCAGTATGTCTTGATGAATATGTGACACCCTCCCCTACTACGCCGCCACACCCATCTCGGCACACGTCCGTCTACCAAATTGCCAAAGTGGCTGCGCACGGTGTTGAACCGCACAAAATTACCACTGCGCGTGCTGCACCAGACAAAATTACCACTGCGTGGGCTGCGCCACCCAACACCATGCTGTGCCACCCTGCGCTGCGCCAAGAAATTTGTGCCCAATGTGGTTAATACTTCCGGGCTTGAGAGAAGTTTCAAGAGTCAAAAGGAAGACAGAGGTAATTGTCCAATTTCATCTAGGACCTGGCAGGTTATGGAAGGTGTAGAACAGGACAGCTGGGACATCGTTTGGCATCCAGAATATGAAGTCTGACATGATGAGCAGTCATCAAAATTCAATGTTATGTTGAAGGTGACTGAACAGTTTGGTTGATAATGTAGCTACATCAAATTGTTATTAGAAGGTATTTAAAATAGGTGAAGGCCATGTAGCTTCCATGTCCTCCAGTTTGATTATCCAGTGATTACACCTTATGAATTAGACATAGCTACACCAAAAAAATGCCATGGTAGTGCAAAGGCGTAATGAAAGTAACACTGTACAGAAACAGTGTGACCTTTTGACCCATTTAACCAGGTGAAGGTCATCCACCTTTAATGTTCTGCAAGCTGATTACACGCTGTAAATTTTACGCGGCTTCAACAAAAATAGTGGATGTAATCAAGGAAACAGTGTTTACAAAGAATGTGACCTTTTGACCCCTTAAAGTACATCAAGGTTGCCCATCTTCAACCTTCTCCAAGCTATATGTCCCAAGAACAGTCCCTGTGAATTTCATTACGCTGACATTAATAGGAAAGGAGTTATTGTGTACACATACGGATTGACAGACATGCAGACAGACGGATGCAAGGTCTTTGCAATACCCGTTGGCCATATTTTGGCCTTGGGTAAAAATGTGATAAGTCCCTCAAATTAAAGTTATGGTATGCTATTAGATAATGAAATCCACTGAAGGACTCACACTTATGTAATCAGTGCTCAGACCTGATGAGGTCGATCAATGTTTGGGCAAGGGCACAATTTTACATTGTGCCTCCACACAGTCCATTTTAATTGGTATAAAAGCCCTCAAAATGAAAATAGTGCGATACATTAAGAAATGAATCATGTAGGACCTCACTTAATGACAGCAGACTACTTGGCTCATTGCAAAACATCACATTCTAAATACTCGCAAGTTGTAAAAGTAAGAATATCAAGCATTTCAAGAACTACTGCCTTTTATTAATCATATCCTCACTTATATTGCCTTATTTTCTTTCATTTAACAATTGCAAATCAGACAAAAATACACTATGTGAAGCCAGACCAACTCAGGTCATAGATTGCTGCAGTGTCTGCAGGTTTTTATTCCAAACACATAATCACCAGCTGCATAAAACTCACAGACACCAGGTGAGTTGAGGTAACTTGCTGAGTTATCATCTGCTATAATTGATCAATTACGTGCTGAGAAAAAGCCAATCTCAACACCATGAAGCTCTCAAACGCTCAAGAGTACAGAAAGAACCTCCATATATTAATTAACTACTCTTCAAAGAAAAAAAAAACCTATACTTCTTTGAAAAACAAAAATAGTGTAAGTTACACATTTATGTTGATTTCACAGTAAATGTAGTGATTCTCACAGGGAATGATCAGAAAGGAAATACACTCTTTTTGCTTCCTGTTTCTGTTTTCTCAGGCTCTATTAAGGAAGGTGACACATGAACTGTCATTCAGGAGGCTGCAGCCCCCCCACCACACACACACACACACACACACACACACACACTAAGCCGAGCCATGATGCTGGATGAAAGATTTAATGGATGAATGCTTCGCCGAGGGCACCCCATATATAGCAGCAGGGCATATGCTAACATGCCATCATCTGAATGCAAGGATCTTACAAGTTTCAGAACACAGGAGCCACACAGATCGCTTTACAGACAATAGGAAATTTGCAATACAAGAATGAGGAGGATAATCAAAATACAGTCCAAAATCATGGAGGAGCGAACAGAAACACAGGAGGTCAGGCTATACATATTAGAAGAGACTGATCCAAGGTCAGTGACTGGAATGGCAAGCAAAATGAATTAGGGCACACTTGACAGGTGCACACTCTCAAACTTGGGTGATGAAAGAACTGGAAGAAACACCACTTGCCAAGACCGGTGCAAGTGAGGAGTTTTCCTTATAAATACTTGCTTACTCTCAGATTAATCATCAAAGATGAAGGACAATAATCCAGCAAAGAGGAGATGAAAATCAGAAACTTAAATACACAGTGGAGAGGAGTGTGCTAGCACGGGAAAGACACGAGAAGGCAATAGAGTAGAATAAGACACTAATTAAATATTGAAAATCAATTAAGGAAAGAAGACCAAAACTGACAAGCATGGCTGGACACCAGGGAAAAAGAATGAATCATTTTGCAATCTTTGGCATAATTGCATTTTTATTCCGCCAAATATTGCGCTAGGTTGGAGAACAATACATCGTTTGAAAGAGTGAGGATTCAGCACTCTAACTGTGAAAGCCATTTTGTGAAGCACATACCTCAGTGAAAATCCAATTTCAAAGTGTGTCATAATGACCCTCACCCTGATTTCACATTTCCATAGGTTACACTGTGTAGCCTTGGTCAGATGTATCAAAATATGGACAAATCGATGTACATACCTTGATAGTGGTTTAGTGATCAAAACCTATCATGTGTTTTAATCTGAAAAACAGGTAAGCTTGGACAGACACCACGATAACTACTTTGACAAAGACATAGTTACTGCGCATCTTAGTGAGCAGCCAGTGGTCTGACGCTTCCAAAAGATGGATGTATATGGTGGTCAAGCCATTCATTTTTACGACGATTAAATGTTTCAGGTTTCAGATGAGGGGAGGATATGTCAATTAAGCAAAGGAGTTTTAGAAGCAACTTCACAGCACACAATTGAACAACAGTGCAGGGAATCAGAAGAGTATGTTGGAGTGAAAATTCAGCAACAGATGCAGAAAAAGACCAGAAAAAAAGGAAGTTGCAAAAACTATAGCAAATCCAAACGCAACTACGAACACAGAGAAATTAGGAGTCTCTGAAATTATTTGTTGAAACACGTACAAGCACTTCGAAGAAAAAAATCCGTAAAATATTCAATTATGGTTATCAGAAGGGACCATGACTATGCCTTTAGTCAAAACAGTTCAAGAATAGCGAGCACATTAGTTTGGGTGGAAATTTGTTCAAATAAGTGCAGAACATTAAGGGGTTGAGAAAACACTCATGATGTGACTTCAGGATATAATTTCTGGTTCGGAGGTATTGTGAGAGCGAGGGGGGAGCGATTTTAAGCTAATGTTACAGCTGTCCAAAATAATACTGTACTGAATACATGTGCTGTCCCCACTATGATGTAGAGGGTTCCAGAAGCATTATAGGGATGATATCGATGACACAATGATGTCAACATCAGGTATAAATTACACAGCATGGATGGTCACATTAATATGTCTCAAGGTATTCACATCTCAGGTTTTATGCCAAAGCGGGCGTTCTTCTCTGTTGTTCATCTGAACACAGAGATTGACCAAAGTGGCAGCCTGGCAGGCATGAAGAACTGAGGCCTTTCCCTATGGCCAACCTTGTGTTGTATTAACTTCACACAGGCAAATTCAAACTCTGCCCCAACTCTGTGGCACCCAAAGGAAACAATGCTGAGACTAATTTGTGTATGTTGTTATTTACAAATTAATTATGATAAAAAAAATAATAGAGTAAAAAAATGAATGAACAAATTGACGATGAATCATACTAACTTTGCATGGAAAAACAGCAGGTTCAGTAGTATACTGGCAACTTTCATTCTTTCTATCTTCCACTTCATCTTCCTCGTTCATTTTTTTTTTTCTATACCTGCTTATTCCTCACTAGGGTCGCGGGGCGAGCTGGAGCCTATCCCAGCTGGCTAGGGGCAAAGGCAGGGACCCACCCTGGACAGGTTGCCAATCCATCGCAGGGCGCACAGACCATTCACACTCACACTCATACCTTTGGGCAATTTTAGCGTCTCCAATTAACCTAATATGCATGTCTTTGGCCCGTGGGAGGAAACCGTAGAACCCGGAGAAAACCCACTCGAACACGGGGAGAACATGCAAACTCCACACAGAAAGGCCCCAGGCCGAATTGTAACTTGCAACCTTCTTGCTGGGAGGCAGCAATGCAAACCACTGTGCCACCGTGCCGCTCACTTCATCTTCCTCTAATTATTTTTTTTCCAAAACTGTGATTGGCCAGCCCCAATAACCTCAGACTGATGCAGCTAATTCAAGCATTTCATATGTGATTTAGTCCTATCACGCCACTCAGGTGTGAGGCTCCCTTTAATGCTACTATATGCAGTCCTGAGGGTGTTTGCTCAACTGATTCCGCCACACACAGAGAGCTCTGAAGCACCGTCTCTCTCTTTTTCTCCAGTAGGAGCGGACAATCACTCAACATTCAATTTGCCAGCTGTGAGGAACCGGTCAAGCTGCCCCTGTTATTACTGTAGCCTATCACCGCGCACCCATTTCACATCAATCCCAGCAGCTGCCGCTCGTGGCGTTTACTATGACAGAGAGTCGGCGACAGCTCGCGGGAACTGAGCAGGAGGGTGTAAAAAAAAAAAAAAAAAAAGCGGGATATACGGCATCGCGTGCCCTCCCTGGGTGAGCAATGTCACGCGGCGCAGTTATAAATATTGTCGCATGCGGAATTCCCCCGTATAACAGAATGTGCTTACATTCTGCTGAATGGTAATCCGCCAAAACGACAGCAAGTTGTAACCAGCGGGAATAGAAAAAGATCACCTTACCCTTTTCTCAGCTAAGATTAAACGCGAGTAGAGGTAACCAAGCAATTATAATTCCACCATCTTTTCAAGATAGAAAACTACATTCATGGAATCCTTACAGCAAAAAGCTCACAAAGTTGACCGAGAATGCCTGCTCCTCAGCATATGAAAAGAATAGAGGACACTATTTGAATGGCAACATTGATTATTTCACAATAGAAGTCATAATCAAGTGCGGGAAATGACACCCACTTTTCAGGTGAATCTGAAGTGTCAAGTAATGTAGAAGCTACAAATCTAGGTATAAGAATATGCTGTTACATTTCACAAACAATATAAACGGCCAATTCAGTTTGACATTTTTTTTTAATATTCAATCTATTTACAGTTATATGTCATCAAAGCAATTCAGGTTAAATATATTGGTACTGCACACAAGGAGTCAAACCCACAACCTTTGTGTCATACTGCCAGTCCCCAAATATCTATACAGTGAGTTGCACTGTACCACCCATACTCAATATTTCATGCTAAGCTATTGCACAGTATGTTACAGCACTAAATAATTCAGCAATGCTGCCATATTCAAAAAGAGTGATAGACTGAGCTGTCACCTTGAGGGCTTGGTTTAACTTCAGACACATCCCTCACCATCAAACAGGGAAATGGCTTGATCACTTTGAGGGCAGGTCATATGTAGTCGAAAGGCACAGCAACACCATTTCCAGTTCCAAAATTCACTTCCCCCATTCAGTGTTGAAGACCAAGGAACAACTAACCACTTCTTGCCATTTACTTCGTTCAAAAATATCCTGACATATTTCATCCACAAAAAAAGATCAAATTCATCCTTTTACAATTATAGCAGACAATCAATGTAGTTCAAAAACTTTTCTTGCTATTACAATCAGGGAGAAAGCTGATGTCTGTTACCTACAATAACAACATAGTAATTACTGAAAAAAAAGACCTATAATAGCTTTGTCATGACTAACACAAGTCATTTTAGATGTATCCAAGTTTACCTTAAATTTGCTTATCTAGCAGTGATAAATGTCACAAAGAAATAATCTATATACAGTCAAAACAATGCCATATGACACCGTTAGATTCCATGGAATGTCTCAGATGACAAGGATAAGTGCAAATGCTTTCGACTGTCATCGCTTGTACATAGAGATGCATTACTCCATCACTCAAAACATGATTGCAGCAATTATAACACAGCATTACAATTGTACCCACGCTGCGCTGGTTCTCCTCCAGAATGGCTCATAATTTCTGTTTGCTTGTTTCAATGGTCAAAATGGTACTGCATCCCATTACAACCCACTTAACAGTAATTTAGATGGCATAGTTTTTGGTTCTGTAGTATGCATCATCACTAACTGACAAAGCCAATTCAATTGGCTACATTAACATCACTGAGTCCCTTTGGTGAAAAAGAAGCTTCTTCCAGCGCTGAAACCCACTTTCCACTAATAACTCTTTGGTCTGCCACTTACACTTCAGAGGGATGTTGCTAAAATATGCAACTGAAAGCAAAAACAAATCATTGTTTCTGAGAACAGTTACGCCAATTCCCATGTTTTGTACAAGCCCTGTTTCAAACTGTGCCCCAGTCTTCCCCATGACAAATCCCTCAACATCACAAATGTGCGACTGCACGCATGTGCGCGCACACACACACACACACACACACACACTGAACTGCCATCCGTACAAAGCCACCTGGATTAATGGCGTTTTCATTGCGCGTCACCGTGCGTCTGTTAAGTGATTAATTCCCGGAGCGGATTTAAATCAACTGGTTCTATGCAGTGAAGCTCCGTTCCTGAGCCATTGTTGCCGTTATAAAAATAGTTTGGGGGGAAATTCAATTAAAATATCGATCAAAATTTATTATTTTCCCCCCCAAATATAACTCTCTTAACCCATCACGGGTTATTTGTTGATTTATTTATTTTTAATAGAATTATCGACAGGATCACACGCAAATATTAATCCATTTTAGTACATTCAGAGTGTAAGTGAGTTCAATTCTGGCTCTCCATTCATACAGGCATAGATGTAGTCGTCAAACGCAACTTTGGACGGTCTTACCTTGAAAGAGAAAAGCTCTGCTTTCGTTGTGGAATCCGTGGACTTGAGAAACTCCAAAAAACGAGTCGCCAAGCTTAATTTCATCGAAAACGTTGATGCGCAAAGAGGGATCGACCCCAAAACCTACAACTTAAAGAGTAAAAACAGAGACATATTGTCCATACATCCGGAAAAATGATTCAATAATTTTGATGAAAGCAAATTGACTGGATGTCCTGGAGGAATTATGATTAGTTTTTAATCTCGAGGAAGAAAATTGAATTAAGGGAAACATCTAACGGTCGCTATTGTGATAAAACTAGAAACTATTTAATACACCAGGTGTGATTTATTTGGACCATAGTATCCGACACAAGGGACACAATCATTCATTTGAGAACGGTCAAGGTTTCATAAGGTGGACGATTAATTAGTTGGCGAGAAAATCATAATGCAGATTGAGTATAACGGTACGGACACCCACATAAAGATTTCCAAGGTCCTACCTGAAATGATGCAAAATAAGCCGGGCAAAAAATAAAATCTTAATAATCCCATCATGAATGCGAAAGCGAATTAGTCCATGTTTTTTTTTTCCTGCGCACTTAATATCAAATGTAAATTACAACCTACAGTGAAACAAACCACATCAACCAGGCAGTCACACCCGCGATGTATTAAGCCTCTCCAAATATTTGATGCCCCATAATTTCAGCGTTAAAAGCCAAATCGAGCGGAAAGAGACAAATACAATATGATCCATTCGATCTTGCCCGGTAGAAGGCAGAATAAATCCGTTCCTTTTCTGATAATGCGAGGCGCACTGGATATTTTGAAGTATTCCCATGCGCCGATATGGAGCGCGCGGCGGGTGAGAACGATTCCCGGGGTTGAAGAAGCTAGGTGCAGCGAACGCGAGTCGCATAAAATCTGGCCCCCTTGTGGACGTCACTGGCGAATCATCTCCAAGATGCCAGTGCCAAGGATTCATCAGGTAGGTTACTCCAAGAAGGAGAGTAAGAAACAAATTCCAAAGCCGCAACTGCTGTCAAAGTATCCCCATTTTTTATATCATAAAGTATCACTTGTCCTGTATGAGCATATTTCACGCAGGCACTTAAAGTCAATTCCCTCAGTATTTCCGATTGACCTTGGTCCACACCTCTTCGACATATTTGACTGGTCAAGAATCCCACCAAAATGATCAAGTGTGATTATGTGCAAGAAGAGGCCATTAATAAATAAGAAAGTAAGTGAGTGAGTAAATAAATAAACAAACAAATAAATAAATAAGTACTGAAATTTTGCTCACAGGAACGCTGATTTGGGTCATAACTCTCTTAGCGATGATAATATCATTATTGTTCCATGATGACACCAAAAATCAATGAGACCTGTAAGTATAAAATTATGTGAATAATATCGGCTGATGGAGGCAAGGGAATAATCTGAAAAGGGGCGAGGGGCGAAGATCCCCTCCCCATCATCATGTGTGATGATAAATGTCTCAATAGAAACATATTTAAACAAACTCAACAATTTCAGTTGTTCTGTTCCCCCACCTCCCAAACATAAACTAACCGTCATACCCTGGTACAAAGGTGGCATGACATCAATTCAAATGCATATCGGCTACTGCAACAAAGGTGCAGCTATATAAAGAGCAACAATGGAAGTGGCCAAAGAGGTAAATGACACAATGTACAAAAGTATGTTACTCAGAAAATTGGGTTGAAAACAAACATCTTTAATTAAATAACATTCAACTGCATGAGACATATATATGCAGCCCAGGTTAATGCACGATTGACTTGCCCAAAATGGCTTTGCCACTACTTTGAGCAGTATAAATAAGAAATGTAATATATTGAAAATGTAAAAAAAAAAACTACTTTCACCCTAGAGATGCTTTTCTCAACTGCATATCTACCAGGTGGCTTTCAAATAGGGGATAGGGGTGCATAATATTAGAGGATTCTGCAAGCACAACAACAATTCTATGGCGACCCATCTGCAGATGATGTCATTGGTGATGTCAGTATGAATACAATAAAAATCCTAAATTCAGAATACCATTAGCAAGGGCACTAATGCAAAATTGGGGCTCAGCCAAGTATAAAACAGCATTTGATGCATTCCACAATCAACATTCGCAAATCTACCACGTCCAGTTAAAAGTTTGGGCTGCCATCTGAACTGAAACCCTTCAAATGGCACATTAAATGAGTGATTGAGCTTATTTTCACAGCAAGATATACTTATTATCTTCACATCACTTGTCCTGTTTTGCTACAGGTTTTGTGTATGGAGTTTTATGTTCCTCTGGTGAAAATGGAATTACTGAGAAGTTGAATTGCAGTAAAACCTGGAGCAGTTCATTAAACTTCAGATTATGTTTCACATTAGGAGTATAACTGGTTTTTAACGATACGGGTATCCGGCAAACGCAGTGAAAACCGGCCTCAGCGCTCATGATGTTGGGTTAGTCTAGAAAGAGACAACATACTTGAGACAGTCCTGGTCACGAAGCATTTATTTTATCTCTCATTTCCTGAGTTGAAGCATATGTATTTTTTGCTTATTGTATTTATATTGCATGTATATTGCACATAGTGTATGTTTATGCATGTATTTTTTGACATTTTGGCAAGTTTATTGACTTTATTTCCTAATGTATGCAACTGGGAATCTGAATAATGTGAAGAGTGCATAAAAATGTATTCATGAAAAATTTATAAAAAAGCTGTTTTTTGATGCAAAAAAAGAGATGCAGAAAACCACCTACCTGTTCCTGCCATTCGGCCCTGTACTGGTCACCCGCTCATGAATATGTACACAGCACACAGCAGGTCATTAGCATTCTGCTGCAGGCTCTACACCAATCAGCTTGCGTGGTTTGTTCCACAGTTCTTCTTGTAGCCTGGAGGAAACAGGCACTGGAGGAGACGGGAGGTTTCTGTGACCTTCAATGACCTTTAGCCTTCTTTCCTCATCCTCCCTCTATTCCATCAATTCCCTAGTACACACAGGCATGCATGGATACAGACACACTCACATACACACACACTTTAATGTACCTCACCGTCGGAGTGAGGTAACGGTTGGAGAAGAATAGAAAAAGGTCAGACGCTGCACAACATTAAGGTGACCAATGACTCCTAGGATCAACCTAAATTATGAAGGTGTGCATTTACATTAATCTGGATTAATCTTTTATATAAATCAGTGGCGGCTGGTCAACTGGTGACAGGGTAGGCTCAAAACAGTCCCTTAAAATTAATGATTGGGCACGACCAGTTTTCAATCATTCATTTAAATGACCATTACAGAAACTCACAAAACTCTCAACATTATCAGGTGTGGCCAGTTTTCATTTAGAAAGTATATTGATTACAACTCCGGTCTTCTCACGCTTTTCTTTATTCAGGGATAGGAAGCAATGCATGTGTTTCATGATGGTTTCAATGAAATAAGATCATTTGAAATGTCTTTATGCAACTCCATTGCTTCCAACCCCTCCAATGCACAAGAACTTCAATTCCGCGCGAGAATCTTACACACATGTTGATTGAATAATCGCTGACTACAGCAGAGGACCGTAAATATGCCACTTAAACTCACACCGAACGCGTGAGAGTTGACAGATATGGGTCATAAATGAAAACTGGCTACACCTGATAATGTTGATGGAGTTTCTGTAATGGTATTTTAAATGACTGATAGAAAACAGGTCGCGATCAATCATTAATTTTAAGGGATTGTTTTGAGCCTCCCCTATCTCCAGTTCACCAGCCACCACTGGTATATATGTGTGTGTGTGTGTGTGTGTGTGTGTGTGCGGGTGTGTGTGTTTGTGAAAAACTAGTGAGCACTATACAACAGCAAGCTCTTCTGTGGCCTGGAGAGTGCTTGCATCAATTATATAAAAAACACTGGGTAGTTGGCATTAATGTGTTATTCAGGACTGCTTGGTGTTCATAAAGGAATGGTTGCCTCATTAAACCAACAGAAGTGGTGCTTCTGCAGCCAATTCCAAGCCTGTGAAAGAAAAACAACACATTTCTGCACAATGAGAGTGTCAACGGAAGGGAGGAGAGTATTTCACTGTGTATTTTGGAGTGTGTGATTACTAAATTCGACAAAGAAAATATCCCCCATTTGCCTCATTTGCCTCACACTTCTTTTGTTGGCATTTTCAGTATATAGAAAGAAAGCGAGCAAGTAGCATATTGTCATCCTCGACAGAGAAATTCTAAATTGCACGAAAAGGAATCCATCCTCTCCCTCGAAAAATTGAGTGTCTCTCTCAGTTGGAAAAGATATATTGCTAGCTGGTGCGTGCAACGTTAAGTGTACTTTTGTCAATCATTTAAAATGATTGTGTATTTGCACTAATCAGACATGCACTAACAGATTTTGTACGTTCAAACATTGTGTCCTGTACTTGCTTTATGCTGTGGAAACCCCCATCATTGCTTTCAACTTGGTGTTTAAGTCTGAAGAAATACACTTTGACGCTGTTGTTGTTCCCAATTTTTATGAGAGGGTATTTATCTCTGCCCAATAAACTAAAGCAGCTATTTTATTTAATTTACTAATTGACATTTTAATTTGGCTAAATCAGCTCTTGTATGTGATTTCACTGCAGATGGATGTGTCCTAATCCATTTTTTCCAAAGGTGCCAAGTCTTATCCCAACAGAACCAGTGCAGGTTTTTGGTTTAGCCAAGCTATATGACACCTCATTTAAGTAAGTTTGATCTTAAGTCGGTATCTCAGTTCATAGAGTCTTCGGATTGGGAAAAAAAAATCTGCAGCCTAAAAAGCTCTTGATAGATTGTACTTAATTTCCCTCCTAGCTCTGCCTGAAGCAGCTTATTTATCTGCTAATATGTACACAGTTTGCATTGTAGTTGTAACTGTTAAGTTCAGTTGTAGGCATGTCACCAGTTTGGACAGGGAACTTCTTTCTATAGATATGGCAGGTCACCAATATGTTTACAGATACCCCCCCTTCCTAGTACCTTTCGTTGAATCTCACAGGTGTTCAGTTGGCGTGTTCCTGTTGAAAGAGGTGAGGATTCTGGGAGTTGGAGTTTTTGTTTGAATTTCAGGTTGTTGTGCAATCAAAATCCTCATACTTCCTAGAAAGAGAGAGACAATGGTACAGTAAACACCACCAATTTTTGTTTCCTACAAGGGGAAACTCAAAGTCAGACACATTATGAAGGTTCGCATCAGAACTTTGCTGTTGGAGAGAGTCATTTATCAGATTTATAATCTCTGCAGTGAGGTCATTTTTTCTTGATCCTGACCAATAACCATGTCGCTTTCACTATCACGAAAGCAGTAGATTGAATCAATAGGCAAAGAAGGGACATTTCATGATTGAAAAGTGCAAAGAAATACACGGTTCACAAAATATAGTCATTATTGTATGGTGTAAAATGACAGTAGATGGAAGGCATATTGTGCAATCATCCAGAGTGTTTTGTAAGAGAAGAGCCGCTTCTCCATCCAAAAAAGCCATTAACTGCCAACTTCCCATACAGTGCCGCCCCTCCCATCTCCACATCATTGTTCAGGAAATGCATTCATCAAGAAAATATCCTTTCAAGCATTCAATCCATTCAAAAATTTGGATTTGACTTGAGAGAGCTGAAATTTTATTGCCAAGTAATCTGATTAAAAGCAAGAAATTACACCAGTGACAATTTATATTCTGAAAAGGAGTAACAAAAATTTGAAATGACTCTAATTCCAAAATAGAAGTAAATATGGCCAGAGGCTCTCCAACCTGTGAAGGCTTACGTAAAAAAATTGTGTAATACTTTAAAAGAGTTTAAATACTTTCTCAACGTCAAATTGCAAAGGCTTTAAAGGTCTCATCATTGACAGACATTTACTGGATGCCCGTGATCTTCAGGCCCTCAGACGCCACTGCATCACTCACCGGCATGATTCTGTCATTTACATTACTAAATTGGCCCAGGAATACATCAAGAAACCACTGTCCGTAAACACATTCCACCGTGCCATCCACAGATGCCACCTAAAACTCTATCATGCAAAAAATAAGCTATTTTTGAGCATGATTCAGAAGTGCCGTAGTGTTCTGTGGGCCAGGGCTCATTTAAAATGGACTGTAGCAAAGCGGCAAAGTGTTCTGTGGTCAGACGTGTCCATATTTGACATTCTTGTTGGAAATCATGGGCGTCAAAGAGGAGAAAGACCACACCTCCTGTTATCAGCATTCAGTTCCAAATCCAGCATCTCCGATGGTATGGGGATGCATTAGTGCATATGGTGTGGGACACTTGCATGTTTCAAAAAGCGCCATGAATGTTGAAAGGTATATAAAGGTTTAAGAGCAATATGCTCCCCTCCAGGTGACATCTATTTCAGGGAAGGCCTTGTGTATTTCAGCAGAACAATGTAAAACCACATACTGCAGCTATTACAACAGCATGGCTTCGTAGTAGAAGAGTCCGTGTGCTGAACTGGCCTGCCTACAGTCCTGATCTTTCACTGATTGAGAACATTCGGTGCATAATTAAACAAAAAGTCCATCAAAGAAGACCCAAAACTCTCCAACAGCTGGAAGCCAGTATTAAACAAGAGTCGGATCAAATTTCAATGGCTAAACTCAAGAAACATGTCTCCTCAACGCCCAGACGCCTCCACTCTTGAGTTAAAAAGAAGAGGGGATGCTACACCATGGTAATTAGGCCGCTGTTCCAACTTTTTTGAGACCTTCAGCTGCCATCAAACTTGAAATGAGCTCATTTTGTGGATAAAATAGTGAAATTTCTCAGTTTTAACATTTGCTATGTTATCTCTGTTCTACTGTGAATAGAATACTGGCTAGTGTGATTTGAAAGTCATTGTGTTTTGATTTTATTCACAATTTACACTTTGTCCCAATTATTTCGGAATTGGGGTTGTAGATATCTAAGTAATATATGCAATTACCTACCAGTTCTCTGCACCAGAAGCATTTCTTATTGGTTGGCATTATTTTTTAATTGTTTCATATTCACACGTTATCATAGTACGTACGAGCTCCAGCGCAAATACACAGAGGAACTTAAACATTGACAGCCCTCAAAGATTAAGCAAATAGCATTGATTCTTCTGTAAAAACGGCACATGTCAAGGTCTGCAATTCAACCTTAAAGTCCTCATAGTTAAGTGTTAAATGTTAGAGAAATTGGACCCAAGAGACTTTGACAAGCACTAAATCATTGTGAACTGAATAAGTAAGCGCAGCTCTGAAATGGCAAGGCTTCTGAGGTGCACTCAGTAAGCAGTGTGAGTGTTTACCTCCAATGGTCCCAGGAAGGATGAGCCAGAATCAGTGATAGGGTGCTGGGCACGTAACTAATCAATGCAGAAGGTCAATGAAATGCTATCCCATCTGTGTTGTGTTTCAGGGTTCTGGCCTTTGGCCAGAACAGTATTGCTTATGGTTTTAACAGTTTCATGTTCCAAGATTCCATAGTTCATAGTTCATGTTCATGTCACAGTTTTAACAGTTTCTTGTTTCAGGATTTTACACTTCAAGTTTCATTCCTTGTCCATGTTTTTACTTTTCCATGTTTTTGTTTTTGCCAGGTCTGCCATGCCACTCCACCGCTTGTCTGCGTTCCGCCCCGTGCCCCTCCGACGGCAATCCAACAGAGACTTGACTGTGTAGGCCTCCCCTCCGTCGATGAGCCGAGGAGGAGGCGGAGGCTCAGGTGGGGGCATGAGGGGGGAGGTGGCAACAGGCCTCAGGCGTGAGACGTGGAACACAGGGTGGAGCCGTCGCATGGTGGATGGGAGCTTGAGCCGGACAGCGGTGGGGCTGATGATTCTTTGGATGGGGAAAGGACCCAGGAAGCGAGGAGCCAGCTTGCGGCTTTCCACACGGAGTGGGATGTCCTGCGCAGCTAACCAGACCTTCTGGCCGACCCGATAGTGAGGGGCTGGGCGCCGACGCTTGTCTGCCGTGGTCTTCATGGTCTTGCCCGCCCGGACTAAGGCGCGGCGAGCAGACAGCCACACACGGCGACACCGTCGGATGAATGCCCCGGCCGAAGGCACCCCGACTTCCTCCTCCTGGCCACAGACCAATGGACAGACTGAGCGGGCCAACCGAACCCTGGAGACGGTTCTCCGATGCGTGTGCTCGACCAACCCAAGATCCTGGTCTACCATGCTACCCTGGGTCGAGTACACCGTAAACTCTCACGCCGCCTCTGCCTCCGGCCTCTCCCCCTTCGAGTGCTGTATGGGCTACCAGCCTCCATTGTTCCCCAGCCAGGAGGAGGAAGTCGGGGTGCCTTCGGCCGGGGCATTCATCCGACGGTGTCGCCGTGTGTGGCTGTCTGCTCGCCGCGCCTTAGTCCGGGCGGGCAAGACCATGAAGACCACGGCAGACAAGCGTCGGCGCCCAGCCCCTCACTATCGGGTCGGCCAGAAGGTCTGGTTAGCTGCGCAGGACATCCCACTCCGGGTGGAAAGCCGCAAGCTGGCTCCTCGCTTCCTGGGTCCTTTCCCCATCCAAAGAATCATCAGCCCCACCGCTGTCCGGCTCAAGCTCCCATCCACCATGCGACGGCTCCACCCTGTGTTCCACGTCTCACGCCTGAGGCCTGTTGCCACCTCCCCCCTCATGCCCCCACCTGAGCCTCCGCCTCCTCCTCGGCTCATCGACGGAGGGGAGGCCTACACAGTCAAGTCTCTGTTGGATTGCCGTCGGAGGGGCACGGGGCGGAACGCAGACAAGCGGTGGAGTGGCATGGCAGACCTGGCAAAAACAAAAACATGGAAAAGTAAAAACATGGACAAGGAATGAAACTTGAAGTGTAAAATCCTGAAACAAGAAACTGTTAAAACTGTGACATGAACATGAACTATGAACTATGGAATCTTGGAACATGAAACTGTTAAAACCATAAGCAATACTGTTCTGGCCAAAGGCCAGAACCCTGAAACACAACAATCTGGACCAAACTGACAAAACTGGCTACAGTAGCACAAGTCACAGAGAATTTAAATCATACTCACGTGAGGAATATGTCACAACACACTGTTCATCACACCCCACTGCGTATAGTACTTACTGGCTGTAGACCAGTCGGAGTGCCAATTCTAACCCTGGCCCACAGCGGAAAGTGTCTGCAGTGGGCACATGAGCATCGGAACTGAACCTTGGAACAATTGAAGAAAGTTTCCTGTTCCAGGTAGTCCTATTTTATTTTATATCTTGTGCATTTACCAGGTACCAGTCTTGGAGTTCAAATAGACATCAGCTCGACAGAGCAGTTTTTGTGGCAGCACAGTGACACAGTAGGTAGCGGTGGTGCAGTGGGTAGCCCTGCTATTTCACAGCAAGAAGGCTGAAGGTTTAAATCTAGCCTGAGGCCTTTCATTGTAGAGTTTTTATGTTCTCCCTGAGTTTCCTCCACGTACTCTGATCTTCTCGCACAGTCCAAAGACATGCATATCAGGCTAATTGGACCCTAAATTGCCCGTTGGTGCAACTCATGCAGGAATGGTGCATGCGCCCTGTGATGGAACGGCGAGTTGTTCAGGGTGGGTCCCTGCCTTCCTTCTACAGGTATACAATTTAGCTCCTAAGCAACCCCAGTGAGGAAGAAGTGGTATAGACAATGGATGGATGGATGTCTTTGCAGTTCAAGGGGGCCCTACACAATATTAGGCAGGCAGTTTTATCCGTATGTGTACATCCAAGTTTAATGTCGTCATTATGAAGTACTACACACATTCACAGACAGCAAGATGTGTAGTTCTTCCCCCAAAGTTTTACTAATTTTGAGAGAGACATAAAACACCCCCCCCCCTCCCCTCTTTTTTTTTTTAACAATGTTTTACCGTTTTACCATAAAATTACCATTTTACCATATCATCCATCCAAACTCGGAAAGTCCTGGTTACTGCAAGCCCCAAACAAAAAGGCTCAGGCCAGATTTAAACCCACAGCCCTCTTGCCCAACAGTGCAGCAACTGTACCAACCTTTTACTTTCCAGCAATTTTTGAAACTATAATGCTTTGAAACTCCAATATCAGTTGAATGTTGTAGGCGCCATCTAGTGTAATTTTTACAGATTGCATTAAAAACTTGTCATCTCAGAGGGAGCACCAGATTCACCCCTTAACAAAAGAGGTAAGCGGGATAGGGTAAACCCCCGCTCTGGATTGCTCCAAGTGGGGAGGGAGGAAGGGGGATCAGAGATTTGGATTGTTTTATTCCAATGACAAAGCACAATACAACAGTCAACACGCTGTTTTCCTTGATAAAAAGCCAGACGAGTAATCTTGCATATTTCATATGTGGCTATGTGCATTAACTAGTGATAAACTGCTAAGAATTAACTGTAATTATTGTCTTCACAAAAAATATGTGGTTAGATGTAAAAAACAGGTAAAAGAAAAAAAGATATGCCAGCTGCATTCACTAAGAGCATGAATTTCTTTTTGGCGAAAACCTGAACAAACTCATCCATATTGCCCTCGGCTATTGATTTTTTTATGAACCAAAATCAACAAACACTTTTTCCTCTCTTATTGTATCATATGACGGAATGGGGTTAGAACTTGAGGGTAGTCAAACACCCAAGCTATCATGCCCAGAGTTCTAAAATATAGTGAAGATGTCAATAGAATTCTAAACAATCAAGTTAGTTAAAATTCTTATCACTTGCAGCTGTAGTTACGCAAGGCCACACCCCCAGCGCTCCAACTCACCAGCGTATTAAGACCCGGACTGCATTCCTCAGTCGGAGATCATTACCTACATATGTTTCCCATTGTTATTATGTGGTAGCATTTCCTATTGAAGGCTCAGCTTTGCACTCATTGGGTGCAAAGTCTTGTAAACCTCACAAGCCTGTGTTTACTCTCAAGTCTTGTTTAGACCTATCGTCCACATTCATGTGCATCACTTTAACTTCCGCATTGTAACTATTTATGTTCAGTGCTGTAATTAATATTCCCGAAACCTCGATTCCATGTTTCTTTCCAAATGTAATACATAGTACTGCCGCTGTAGTCCCAGTTATATGTATTACTAATATTAATATCCTGTAACCTTGATTCCATGTTCTTTTGTGTTGTGTTTTGCTGTATCTTCCTGCTATGCTGAGGAGGCACATTAAATACCAGATCCATCTTCGCAGTCCAGTCCACAATCCTTCATCTCTGTGCACATCATCGGTGCTCAGAGACAAACCCTTGCAAGTTACGTGCAGAGTATTTCAACCATGGCCAATACCATCACAATACTAGACTATAGGCGAGTTATATATTAATGTGGGAAATCGTCTTAAATTGGTTGCAATGGCGCACACAGATACAGAGGCACCAGGTGCAAAGTGGGCAGTGAACGTTCATCACCTAAATGCAAAAAGATCACAAAAAAAAAAAAAATGGGTTGGCACAGCTACGCCCACCCCAGCCCACTTCTAGATTCAGCCCCATACGGGGCAATTAGCAGCGAATGCTGGCTGATAGGCATGACACCTGTCTGGTGTACATCATAAAATTTAATGAATGCCTGTTACCAGGAATGTTCATTTTAAAGTGACATGTGACGGTCACCAAACTCCTTCTGCCAGTCAGATTGAGAGAGAAGAAAAAAAACTTTAAAAAAAAAATTGCATTCCCATTATGGTAAGCATGTCAATGTCAAAGCAAAATGAGGATACTAACGGAGTCCCAAAAAAGAACACAATCATTTACGGTTGCAAGTGGAAGAGAGTCAACATATGTCAAACACAATTAAAAAAACAGCAACAGAAAATTCAGAGGTGTGGTGACCAGTGAAAGCTCTCCAACTTAAGACACCTTTGAGTGATCCTTTAATATGACCAAAGCACAGAGCAACAGCTCTAAAAATCACAATATAACTGAATCAAGCCATTCATGAACAAGTCAAAACAGTCAGTCTTGAGCTTCACAAAACCAACATTTAAGGCATATTTCCCATGACCCGTCTTGCCCTCGTATTGGCATGTTCAGGTGCACGCTCACATTAATAACCACCCTGACCCCTAGGTCACCATTACCTTACTTCGGAGTGTCAGGTTGAAGGCAAGCTCACCAGGGTTTCTTTCTCCCTCTTCTGTACCTCTCCCAAACTCACTTTCATCACCTCTTCCCCCATTTTCCTCTCTCTCTCCCTCCAGATTTTTCTCTTTCATTCATCTGTCACACTTTGTTCTAACATTCATTATTACTGAAGGGAGGTGGTGTCGTGAGGAAGTGAGGAATATTCTTTTGCAAAATAATCACTGGAATGGCCCAGATTAACTGAATGAATATTTAACTTCAAAAATAACTTCAAAAAAAAATAAAAAATAAAAAAAATACCAGCTGATGCATTGAAATTTACCAAGGAAAAACTGCTTGTTTCAAGGTAATCCTTACTCCTTTTGTACTTGGCACTAATTAATTGTATTTTCTGTTTCCACTCATCAACATTGCCTTAACATCGCATAATTCTCTCCTTAATCCTCTTATACATCTTGAAGTACTGAGCATAATGTGGCATGTAATTTTCTAGAGGCAGTTATTTTGATTAATGAGTAAAATCATTTTCCAACAAATTGCTGAATTTAATGTGTGAAAATTGCTTCTCCGCGCACCTGTAGCGTGTCACAAGAAGTAAAATTCAAATGAGATCTCGCTGATGGAAGTGAGGATGAAGGGATTGTAATATATGGCAGGATACCATCAGCATACAAATCGATTACATGGTAGTGTGACTTTGCTAGGATATCTGATGGAAGACGCCAGGGCTTCCATGAAAAGAACAAGAGGCGGTGGGGATGCTGAAGTACCTCTTAGTAACTGAAATGGCTTTGACATACGGGATGTCCAGTAGTTATAACATATAGTGGGTTGAACTGAACAGTTTAATAATACAGTTGTAATTACAAGTCATTGAAGGACATGGAAAGACAGTACCACTCCAATCAAATCCTGTCAAATGTCTGTTGTGCATCGTCGTTATGATGGATAACACATTGTTTGGGGAGTTGCTGTTCAGAAATAGAAACTGATTAAACTAACTTATTTCCCTGTTTTCTCTGAGGTATCTCTTCCCTTCATGAAACCAGTTTGACCTGTGTGTATAAAGATTGTAGTTACAGATTCTAGTCTGGTTGATTCAACTTTGCTTCTCATTACCTCCGCCAAGGAGGTTATGTTTTCACCCCTGTCTGTTAGTTTATTTATTTGTTTGTTTGTCTGTCTGTCCATCTGTAACAGGATTACTCACAAAGTTATAAACGGTTTGGCAAGAAATTAGGTAGGACGATAGGTGGTAGTCCAACGATGAGGTGATTCAATTTTGGAAGTGATCTGGAACATATTCTGGATTCTGGATCCGGAAGAATTACTACCAGTGGCGGCTCGTGAATTGGCAACAGGGGAAGCCCAAACAATCCCTTAATGTAAATGATTGTTCATCACCTGTTTTCAATCATTCATTTAAACAGTGGAGGGTCGTCGGCTGTAACAAAGTTAAGCCAAAGCCTCGCCCTTCAAAGCTTAATGAATTAAACCTTTCGCAGTTTACTTTTCTTGATCAGCAGTTGCTCATACGAATTGTTAGAAGAACAGTCAGTTGAGTCAAATTTATTTTCGATAGCATTGTTATACATTGCACCACGAAATTATGAGGGGTTTTCTTTCACACATAAATTACGACATAAATTACCATAGGCCTACGCTATAAATTCCGCGCTCAAGAAGCTCACGAAACGGCATAGATGCGCAAATTGATTAGTGAGGCTCATTAAGCAATAAGCTGTGCAACATCGCATTCTTTTCTTCTATATTAAGATAGTAGAAAATGGACTGTCGTGGCTTCTTGTGAAAGAAGCCTCACAAACTAATTTATAAAGACGTGTTGATAATTTGCGTCGTCATTTGCAATCGAAAATAAATTTGATTGTCCTTCAACCAATTCGTATGAGCAACTGCTGATAAGAAAAGTAAACTACGAAATGTTGAAGTCATTAAGCTTTGAAGGGCGAGGTTCTGGCTTCCCTTTGTTACGGTCGACGAGCCGCCGCTGATTACTACATATCCATCTAACGCGGATCTGTGCAATATTTCTGTTGGGATAACTCAAAAAATTATGAAAGGTTTGGCAAACAATTTGGCAGGATGATAGATGGTAGTCCAAGGAAGAGTTGATTTAATTTCAGAGGTGATCCGGAACATATTGTGTAACCAAAAGAACAGATGTATGGTGCGGTGAAGGTATGCACTCTACAGAGTGCCCCCCAAGTTTTTAGGTCTGAAATTAATGATGTGGGGCAGTCGTTAGAGTATAAAGTGGGGTCGTTATGTAGTCATGGTATGAGTGCAAAATGGACAGAGTTCCCATCATGGTGATATTTTGTAGAATTTTAGATATCCCAATAAAGAACACTTGACAGAAGGAGCTGAAACTGCTTATTAAACTCTGATTGGAGGGGATTTATTTTTAGCCATAAGATCAAGCACTTTGCTGATTTCTTTGAGAGAGGTACCTCTTGATAACAGGGTTGTGTTTGTGTTAGTTCAGCAAGTGAGACATTCCATAGAAATGTTTTCTCATCTTCAGAGGTGGAGTTCTGGTGAAAAGACTTGAGTAATTTAGAAAAGAGGGAGATCTTGACATACTTATAGATTGAGGAGTCTGTGATTGAAATAACCATCTTTTCTTCATTGTTTCATTTGATTAGCTGAGAATATATCTGTTTTATTTCCAAATTTCAAATGTTGTTGGCAAAACTCTCAATTTCATTGAATATTGCTTGGGAACCTTTTATAAACAGCATGGCCATGCGTTCATTATCTCCCAAGGCCTGTCGGCATGGCGGTAGACAATGTAGAATCACTGTCTTTTGATAACATTCAAAGGTGTGTCACCTGTAACCATATCTTAATCTTCACAACAAATAGGCAGCAGTTTTACATTTAGATTAGCATTAGCAAGTTGTTTCAGAGGGCAAACCAAGTTTAAAACCCAACAGACAACGCAGTAGACGTCCAATGCCTTGTAGTCATTTCTGTTATCGACATGTTATATTCAAGTACCACAAAGTTTCTGTTTACCGTCTACATCAGGTATCTCTTCACCCCCATTTGATTCAGTTTACTAGAAATTCTTTGATAAAGAGCAGCTGTAACAGTGATGAAACACGAATCTGAGCTGCATTTTGTTTTTGATTTGCTTTTTGTAGTTTTCACATTACTGCTTCATAAGGGTTAGATCATTCACCACCCCTCTTTCTGAAATTGTCTGACCACAACATGTGAGAATGGCCTGGTGAGAACAACATTGCGGCAGTAAATGACCATGACTAATTGATTTGAACAAGCGATATCCCAGGATTTTGTTAAGGTCAGGTTTCTCAGTTTCACTGAGCTCAATGCTTTCATGGTTCACTGATAATAGACACTATAAATTAAGTTGATTTCTTTCACCAATTCCTGCTACTCCTGCTCAGGTTTACTGATTTTAGCCAATGAATGCTACTGGTCCTAGGCCACAAAACTGAAAGGAAATAACACTTTTTTGCTGACAATATGCTGGTTAATAAATTTCAGCAGGCACTTTTAGTTGCATTGTCAATTTTCTTCAATTAAGAAATTGTCGTAGGAAAAACTTAGTCCGAGCAAGTGTTCCAAGTGTTCCACTCACCCTTGTAAATCTATCTCCAAAAAATGGATGCAATCTCCAGAGTCTGATGTAATTGGGTTTATTGTATTCCTGCTCAAAGTAAAATACAAAAACCCAGGCTGGTCTGCTCAAACCACGTAGCATTCATTCTTCATCAATCACCCCACGCCGACTGACTGCTGACTGTCCAAACCTGCATATTTATTAGCTTTTCGGCATGTTCCTTTAGGTGGGATAAAATGGGACTCTTTCTACCTTATCAAACTTTATTAACTCTGATACTTAACTCTGGTACATTGTCATATAGCAACCCTCCACCCATAGTGACAAGTTTGCCATTACGTCATAGTGTAAATTCATTTTAGCCTCCAGGAACGCTCAAAGATCACATATGAGCAAACCTAGGTATTTGTCTAATATTTTGTTTTAATATATAATTGTACAATTGCCCGTACTTTTGGTTGTGCTCTTTTGCAAATGTTTATGTGAAATCCTTGATGTGTGTATGTAGGTATATATGCGTATGAATATATATCTGTGTGTGTGTGTGTGTGTGTGTATGTATATGTATATGTGTATGTCTGTATATGTGATACGTGTAGGCATGTATATATGTGTATGTACCTCCCCCCCCTCCTTTTCTCATGAGTGTGTATCTCTATGTATCCCATACTTTGTCACTCATTGGTTTCGTTAATGTTTTTATTTATTTTATTGAGTAGGGCCCCTTGGAAGAGTAGTTACCGGGCTGAAAGGGCTACCCTGTTGAAATAAAACTGAAATGAATAAATAAATAAATATGAGCCTCCCAAATCTTGGGTTCATCTGAAGGTCAGCAAGTTATCTCGGGCCATGGATGGTTCCAGAACACTCGAGTACGCATCCCCAAATAATGACACTGCCTGTTGGTTGACTACTGCTATGGTCATTTCAGAGGAATGAGTCTGGAGCATCTTCTCAGCTCCACACTCTCACAGCAGTTTTAAAGGGCTGGCTCAGTTCTCTCTGTTGAACTGTGATTATGGTAATACCTTGATTTTAGAGTATTTAAGAATAATTTTCCCACCACGCACATATTCCTGGTTGGCAATAAGGTAGCCATAACCATCATGCAAGACAAGTCATTAGTGATTTGCGAAAAATTTACTCTTTATGGTTCTCTGTAAAATTCATCACGGAGCAATGAAACTGGAATTCAGTGTCCCGTGCCTAAAAAAGTATGACACACTTGGAGTAAGGCAAGTGATTTCACCTGATAAAAGGTAACTGTTAAGCAACTTAGTGCAAAGAGGTCTCCATTCCTGAGGTTTTTCACTCCAACATTAACATAGCACAGCTCATTTCAACTGAAGTGCCATTCAGTTATATCAGGTGTGCAAAATTAGCAAGCAAGCTGTGCACATTTCAGTAGGTTCTAGTGAGTTTTCTGTTCCAGTTTGATCCAAATGCCCTTCTCCGGCCGCAGAATGAGTTCGCCCACCGGCCGAAGGTCCTCTCGTTTCTGGCAGGACTCCACGGTGAAGCGGCGTAACACCCAGGCCAGGACAACCTTCTCCTCCATGAGAGCAAAGCGCTGACCTGCAGCACACACACACACATGCCAGAGAAACACATCACTAATGCACCTGCCACAGCAATGTCTATAAATGTATTTATTATATTCAAGCATATAAACACATGCCCACTCACTCGCATTAGAACCGCAAATACATATCCAAAAAAGACATTCAATACATGCTAAATACAAGCGCATGCACACATACTCCCACACACACGAGCAAGAAAGACATACAGGCCCATAGGACATAAAATATGCACACATATGCAGAGTGATAGCAAATACATATGCATGCCTTGGTAGGTTAACACATTCATACACTCTGAAACAGCATACACACATGCACACACTCAATATAAACACACAGATCAACACAGATAGACTAATGTGCCCACGCAGACGGAGCATGCATCCTCACAAATTCAGTTAGTATTAACTCAAATTGTCATTCTCACAAATGGAAAATACAGTAGTGAGCAGAGAAGATTATACTCTTAACGAAATGAAGACAAAAAAAGACCAAGTACAATTCAAGCATTTATTTAATGTAATATGGGATCAAATAGAAGAAAATAAGGAAATAGATAACAATATATATACTCTTCCAAAAAAGAGACTATACAAATATTGAATGATTGATTACACTTTCTTTTCAATATGTTTTCCACAGTTGTCAAAACATTTCATGTATAAAAAATTGATGCTAAAAACAATGTATAGTTTCTTTTTTGGAAAAGTATAGTAAAAAGCAAAAGTAATAATTTCTTTTTGCGAGAAAAAAAATCAATATCTAGTGTGGCCACCCTTTGGTTTGATTACAACATTTAATATTTCAGGGATTGTTTTCTCACATCTTTATATTTTCTCTCTCACAAAACATTCCATATGGTTTGAAGTTCATTCATTTTAATGTTACATCAGATTTGCTCAATCACATTAGGGCCTGGATTTTGAGCAGGCCAAGTCATAGCTTTCATGTCACCATATATTTCTTTCCAACTGACATAATTCTTGCACAACTCAGAGGTGTTTTTGGTTCATTATCTTTTTGAAAATAAAATCCCCAGCCAATGAGTCTCGGTCCAGATGGCGGAGCATACCTCAAAAGGATGCAGTGATACCTAGTTTTGATCCATGATTCCCTCAATTTCTATGAGGCTCCTTTCGAGTAGACTGAACCCCGAACCATAATATTATCATCTCCATGTTTTACTGAAGGGGTTAAACAACAATTTTTGAAATGGTCTTCAACTCTTTGGTGCACGCAAGTTTTGTGCTTGGGTGAGAAAACTTTTAATTTTGATTCATTGGTCTAAAGGACTTGTTCCTAGTCCACTGATGTCAAATCCTTGAATTGAACACAACCAATCAGGTCATTTTCTTACAGGTATCTGGAAAAAAATAGATCTTGATACTTTCATCTCTTCACGTCTCGTGCTTATGATATCATAACAGAGTTGTCGCGCTGTCAGCCACTGATTTTGTTTTACTTGTCATACACAGATAACGAATGTAAGAGGCACTCTTTGCACCTCTATTGCCACTTGTTATCAGCAAACCAGTCTCTTTGAAATAGGGGTGTCAACATCTACACGTGTAAACAGTTACACGGATAACAAATCATAACCGCTTAAAAAAATCAATAACCGTGTACACATCATTTTTTCCTCCTCTTCCTCCTCCTCATTCATTTCTCACCAATACATATAGTCGCCTATTTTTAGGGGTGATAATGTTGCCAGAAAGCTTCAGATAATAACATTAACTAACTATACACTTAAATGTTCCCACTAGTGCGGTTATCCGCATACAGATGCATGGGGCGCAATGTTACCTTGATATAAAAAAAAAAAAAACCCAGCAGCCGCAGCCAGTGTCGCCCCACTTCAAGAATAGGCTGCGGAGGACTTGAGAAGAGCGCGGCGCTCATCATCTTCTCCATGTGCAAATGTCGTGCAGCTGAAAACAAAAACTGTTAATGGCTTGTTATTTTAGCCTATACTGTTTTGTGTTGTTGTACGTTATATTGTTGGTTGGTGTTCTGTCGGCTTTTTACGACCTGATCCTATATCCTCGCGTCTATAGAGGAGGAAGAAAACATATTTTTTTCGCCAATTTTAATGAATAATTGTCCCTCTCTACTTTTTTAGTTTAGTGGATATTAAGGTGAAGTTTTTTCCTCACTTCAGCTTACTTTGGCTTCTTTTTGAGTTGCTTTCTCTCGCCAATTCCACATTACTTTTACTATGAGACGTATATTAAAATTGAGACGCAGCTCCCGTTGCGAGAGAGGGATGCAGTTTTAAGTTTTAAAAAAATATTGTACAAAAGTGAGCAATAGTTAAAACAATGATTGAAAAAGAAGATTAAACCTTTTTCAGCTTTCACTGGTATGTTTTCTTAACTGTCAAAATGATAGAGGGTTTTATTTTCAACTCATTTTACTTTCTGCGGTTATATAGCACAACTGCGATAGAAAAAGATCATAAATCTCCAACGAGTAACCGGGTACACGTTGGTTAGAAGTCCCGTGTACACGTGTAGAAAAAATTGTAAACGTTGACACCCCTACTTTGAAATGCTTGATGGTGTTTCTTACAGTGCCATGGCAGCATTTCAAAGTCTTCAGCATCATGTAAAGCCACAATGCGGCAACAAACAATCTCAGAGAGCTCCTTCCACAGAGCCATCATGTTTCACAATGTGGCACTGCCCAAAGTTCATATCACCTTATACACTGGAACAACTGACCAGAAGTAATTTTGCAGAATGTTGCCTCAAACCAGTTTAAACAAAATTTTCAGCATCAATAATCATGGAATGAGCTTTAAAACATGCATTCAAGCTATGCAATAGTCAAAAAAATAAAATCTGCGACACCTTTCTACTGTAAAAAATGTTTTCACTGATGTTTCCAGTGTTTTTATTTATGACTCAAATTTTTTCCTCACTATACTTGCGGGAATGTTTTTTTTTTTGTACTCATTGCCTACAGTAGTATTTTGATACATCTTCACCAAAAAAATAAAATAAAATATATAGAGAATTACTATATTAGGATGTTGTGATTCTGTCTTGTTTGCCATATCTGATTATGATTCTGCTTTGTCAGACTATGATCTGATTTATGATTCTGATTCCATGCCTTGTTTTGTTTTTGCTTTGTCTCTGCATGTTTGCCATATTCCATCCTTGCAGTTAGATTCCGGTTCGTGTTTTGTTTCATACCATGCATTGCACTTTGTCTCCCCTGTCTGGTCTCTTGTGATTGCTCACTGCCCCAGTATTGCGTGCCACACTTTCAGGTGATTTCATGGTGTCTGGGATTTCAATCATTCCTTCTAATCTTTTTTTCTTCCTTCGCCTAGATTTCTATAATTACAAACATTACTAACTGTATGTTATTTTAGTTAAAGTTCCTAACCCAGACTAACATTGTTTATTATACTAACTTACTTAAGGGCACTAGGGATTGTATAGCTGCACTTTACTAAATGACTAACGACCCTCAGCACTCACCCTATTCTAGTCTCCACCCTTTGTCTTTACTCGATCTACTTTGCCGTGTTTCAGCAGAACCTCCGCACTCGTTAAACTCTGTTCTCCCTCCTTATCTGTGCACGACAGAACTCCCTAATTGGAGCCGTATGTTTGTCTATAGGCTGTCCTAGTCCGCGTTTTGGCTTTTGACAATTTCATGTAGTAAGGAACTTCCTCTTTTTCGTTACTTTGTATTTAGTCTGATCCATCTGTTTCCTATTGTAGCATGTGACTTCCCGTTTGTGTATTTAAGCAGTCATTTCACAGCCAGCCTTTGTTAGACCATTTCCCTCGTGCTGCAATCGTTTATGCCTTGTATTCTTTGTGATTCTCCTCTGGATGGACCATCCCTGATTTTGATTTTGGCTTTGACTTGGATTTGTTTGCATCTGTGTATCAAACTTTTTTTGCCCGACCACTAGTTTTGCGCTTGCTGCCCTGGTTGCAACTTGGATTACGTCCCTGGGATAATGATTTTTGGATTGTGGACTTTGTACTGTTGTCTTCTGCTCTGCAGGGGTTCAGCCCCATTCCTAATAAAGCACAAGTTTTTTGGATTGCTTGGTTCTCGCGTCTGGTACCTGAGCATAACCTCACATAGGATCCCTTTTAGACGAAAGTGGTAGTGTATAATTATAACTGCACACTACCGTACACGCACATGAAGCAGGCTACATCAGCTTAAATAAATTCCCACATGAACCAGGAAACAGCTAAAACTCCCAGCTCAATTCCTCAGTGCTAGAAACATAAACAGGGCATCAGAAACAAGTAGACATGGTCAACAACAACCCCCCGTCAAATGCCTGAATCGTGCGCACCTCATTTTTGAGCTTCATCAAGGCCTTGATGGTCTGAAGCTACACACCAAGTTTGGTTGTCCTATCTCTAATAGTTCCTGAGAAAAGCTGTCCCCTTTTCGGACGGACGGACAGAGCTCAAACATATATCCCCCTCACACTTTGTGGCGGGGAATAATAAACACCCAGTATGATTTTACCCTATCCTTCAAGGACAAGATAGAGATAGAATTCAAGATTGTGCACAACACTAGCAAAGATAACAGACTGAGAAAGAAGAATTTCTCTCTTTGTCTTTTGCCACATGCTGTAAGCTGCACAGAGATGGCCGTTTAGCCCAAGAAAAGTGGCTTGAGGGGAGCGATCTGTCACAGTCTGCAGGAGGAGATGGCTGGGATGAACAGCCCATACTCTAGGGATTAAAGCTCCCCTATTTCTGTAGAGAGACAGTTGATGGACGATTTATTCTGGAGGCAGAACAGCCATTCCAATCATCACCAAAATGAATGGGTGGGAGGCAGGCTGGATATAATAACAAATGCCTGGTGTGGTGGAAAGGAACCAACAAAGGCATATAGGCTGCCCTCTTCACTGTTTTTTCCCCTCTTTTTTTATTTTCTATGTTTAAAACGAGGAGCTGCAAGTCCCAGGCCATTCCAAGGAATTTTTCAGATGCACAATAATGCCAACACATTTTGGCAGTTTCGAGGCACTTTTATCATCAGGGATTTACACACACTACTTTAGAACACAGGATTATACACCTTGGGTTAGTATCATCAAAAAAGATGTATCACACTGCTGTCTGAATTGCTCATTGGCTGCTAACCGGAAAAGGCTACACACCACACAAAAAACTAAACACCAGCAAATGATGCATCATTGCAAATTTGTTCATTTCATACATGCTTAAATATTAAGCAGTCCCTATGGTCAAAAGTGCCTAAATCAGTTCAGGACAAAAATGTGGTATGCCCTACTAACATAATATTCAACATCTGGGATTGCTATCAACTACTGTGGGCAAGTATTTAACAAACAATTGCGCCATGCATTAAATGTTGCAGCAATATACTATTAGATGGTCAGCCATGGCCTGACAGAGAAAGTGAATCTTATTTAAAAAAAAAAAGATAGGTACATAAGTATGGTCATGACCTTAACCTACCAATGCAATTTCTCGTCCCAGCAGAAAAAGGAATGTAGGCAAATGGACTTCTCCCTTCGGAATTCTCCGGAAAGAAACGGTCTGGGCGGAACACTTCTGGATCAGGGAAGTGGCGTGGGTCTCGGTGCAGAGCGTAAGGTATGATGACGGCGTTGACTCCTTTGGGAACTTTGAAGCCATCTGCAGAAAAAAAAATGCAATAAAGTATTTCCAGAATTCAATAATGCATTTTTGCCTGAAAAGTTATGAGATGAAACATGCAGAATTTAAAAATGAGTTTTCCGCTCCATATACTTCAGACATATGTCTGGTTAGGTTTGACATTAAAATGTTCATTGCACTTTCTGTTGGGTACCATTTCATCATGAGGCACACAGAACTAACTTAAATTTTATTTTATTTTATTTTTTTTTGCAGTGAGGAAAAAAAAAAATAGGAAGCCAGGCAAACGCCGCTGTATGTAACTGATTATCTGTGTGATCTCCTCCGCTTTCACAGATGATGTTGCTGCGACAACCTGTTGCTACCTACTGATGCAGCAGTCTTCACAGATACGGCGGGCAAAAAATGGTACGGACGGAAAGAGACGCAGGCTCTCCTTGATCACGCACTCCAGGTAGCGCAGCCGCCTCAGGTCGTCTGTGGTTATCGGCCGGTCAGATGGCCCTGGGACACAGAGGTTAAGGGCAAAATGGTGACTCCAGGTCATAAGACTCTAAAATAACTGCAGCAAAAAAGAAATGGCTCCAAATGGCTTCTATATGTCTCCATAGAGGAACCATATCAACGGTTCTTTGTCAGGGAAAAAGGGTTAGAGCTTATACCAGGGCTATTTGACATCATCAAGAAAGAGCCGGTGTGGGTGCAGGCTTTCATTCGAACCAAGCAGTTACACACCTGACACCACTAATCAATCTCTATGGCAAAGACTCCTGGGGCTGATTGGAAGTATCAGGTGTGTGAGTGCTTGGTTGGAATGAAAGCCTGCACCCACACCGGCCCTTTCTGGATAATAGCCGTGACTTACACAATGCACACCTACAATAGGGTAGTGGTCAACAAATTTTGGTCCTTGAGTGCTGAGGACTGGTTTACAATCCTGTCTTTCCCTAGAACTTAGGTGTGAAGACATTCTGACCTATCAATTGTAATGATTATTGCGTTTATCTCCCAGGAGAAAATAGACAAGATAGGATCAGGAATCAAGGGCCAGATTTGATTATTCCTGCCAGGAAAGTATTGCACAAAATCTAACAGGATTCCATGGAGACAAACCACAAACTCCTCCTCCAAGGGTGTGTATGCATGAGAAATTGGGGATACCTAAAACCTCCTGCAGCTCCTCATGGACCTTTCTCTGCTCCTCTGGGTGAGAGCCCAGCAAATACAAAGTCCAGTTCAGGGAGGCTGACGTGGTGTCGTGGCCCTAAAAGAGGAGAAAGGACATTCAAGTTTCACCATTTTTGAACAGTTTGCTACTTTCAATTCAGTGGCAACCAGCACTATTCCCAGAGATGAATTGTCCAGAATGGTTGCCCTCAAATAATAACAAAGCACAAATCATTCAATGGCAAGATATTGCACGAGCTGCATATCAGTGTGATGCACCAAATTATGTTTGAAATGAAAACCAATGTAATGCCAGATTTCGTGGTGCAGGGTTAGTTATCGCTCTTTAACTGCATTGTACTTAAGTTGTGCAGTTATTTCAGTGTCCAATCATTTCAAATTGTGCTTTACTCCAAAAGGGCACATGTAATCCAAACTGGACTGGCGTGAACTCAGGAAATCTTCGAGTTGTGCTGATACGGAACATGCTCCTCTGTGTTTTAAGGAATATTCCTCCAAATACAAATCTCTGGGGGAAAAAGCAATCCAATAATTTCACAATTTTATTTTATTTAAAACCTGACCTTTCCAGATAATATGGAAGACAGAAATAACAGAGATTGCAATTAATAACATTTCTCACTTTACTCATTCTGAAGCATTCTTTTTTTTCATACTAATGGGTTAAATGAGACGATGGAAATTAATTCTAACACAAAAACGTTACTTAAACATCAAGAGAAAGTACACTTAAAAGTGCATTTACAAAATTAAATTTGCTGGCAATGCTTGTGTGCAACCCAAAGAAAAAGGTTTATGAGTAGCGTGCACTTTTCACAAACAGACCAGGCAATAATATTATGTTGATTAAAGCTATGCTACACATTGATTTACTGCACATTATGTCAGGCGAAGTAGGCCTACAACATGTACACACTGATGTGAAAATGTCCTTAGATTTGAGTCCAGCACCTCAAAGATTAGACAGCAGAGAATCTGCCTATGTATTTGGCAAAGTTTGTTTGAATTACAACAGAGTAAAGCTTTGCTAGTGCATATAACCTGCTGAACCACAGTGTCTTATTGTCTGTCTATCAAAAAGTGGAAGAATTTGGGGGCAAGAGCTAGATTTTCCTCAAGTGTGTGTCTTGGAATGACATAGGCCTTCCCTTATTTCACATGTCTAATGCAGGGTCTCTTTTTGGCTGGCCTCAGCAGTGAGAAAAAAATGATTTAGAGAATATAAGGGGTTAAAACTAAGCCGAGGGGGCCCAGCCCAAGCACAGGGGTCGACATTTTTTTCTGTGTCTGGGGTTGTGCCCGGGCATACAGTTGCAATAAAAATTATTCAACCCCCATTGCAAATTTGGTTTACGGGCAAAATTTCCAAATTTTCAGCCATTTATAATAAACAAGAACATTTTAAATAGCTCAACACAACTAATATTTCAAGTGGTTTCTCAAATTTTAGCACAAAATATCACTTTTAATGAATACTGCAGTCTCAAAATTATTCAACCCCCCGAATAGAACCCATCATTAAAGTATACACTGCCCTCCATAATTATCGGCACCCCTGGTTAAGATGTGTTCTTTAGCTTCTAATAAATTCTGTTTTTTTTTTCTAAATAATGTAGGACCACAATGAAAAAAAAGAGGAAAACCCAACCTTTAATTCAAGTGCATTTATTCAGAGGGAAAAAAATCCCACATTAAGAAATAATTCTTTTACATCAACTCATGTGAGCCACAATTATTATCACCCCTGATGTTAATACTTTGTACAACCCCCTTTTGCCAACAAAACAGCACCTAATCTTCTTCTATAATGTTTCACAAGATGGGAGAATACAGAAAGAGGGATTTTTGATCATTTCTCTTTGCACAATCTCTCTAAATCATCCAGCAACCTGGGTCCTCTCCTCTGCACTCTCCTATACAGCTCACTCCACAGGTTTTCAATGGGTGAACCATTTCTGTGTAGATTTGGCCACATGTTTAGGGTCATTATCTTGCTGAAGGACCCAGTGATGACCCATCTTCAGCTTTCTGGCAGAGGCCACCAGATTTTGATTTAAAATGTCCTGGTATTTCAAAGCGTTCATGATGCCATGCACCCTAACAAAGTTCCCGGGGCCTCTGGAAGAGAAACAGGCCCACAGCATCACTGATCCTCCCCCATACTTCACAGTGAAAATGAGGTGCTTTTGTGCATACTCATCTTTTGTGTTCCGCCAGACCCACTCAGAGTGTTTGTTGCCAAAAAGCTCTATCTGGGTCACGGTCCCAGTTGAATTTCTAGTACCACTTAGTGAACTCCAGACGTTTGCATTTATGATTGTGAGTGAGAAAAGGTTTTTTCCGTGCATGCCTCCCAAACAGCTTGTTAGCATGTAGATAGCACCTGATGTTTGTTTTAGAGGCTTTGTGACCGCAAGATGTTACCATTTGTTGCAATTCTTTAACAGTGAGCTTTGGAGAACTTTTTATTTCTCTTACCATCCTCCTCACTGAGCGTGGTGGCAAAATAAACTTGCGATCTCGGCCAGGCTTGTTTACCACTGTTGCAGTTGTTTTTAACTTCTTAATGATTCCTCTGACAGTATATATGGGTAGGTGCAGGCGAGTGGCTATTTTCTTGTAGCCATTGCCTGACTTTTGAAGGTCGACACACATCTGCCTTACTTGAATGGTGTGTAACTTTGTCTTTCCCATGTTGAAGAGTGGATAAGAGAAATGGCCTCTGTGTCACGTCATATTTATACCCCAGGGAAACAGGAAGTGATGAATTACTAATTAAATGTTCCTAGATACTCTGATCCACTTTGTAAACTACAGTGGAAATGACAAAAATACTTCCATTACATTTATTTCCTTGGAATTGTTAGGGGTGCCAATAATTGTGGAACAGGTGATTTTATGAAAAATAACTATTTCTTAGGGATTTTTTCCCCTTAAAATTCACTTGAGTTGAAGGTTACATTTTCCTACAATTTTCAGTGTGAGAGTATGCTTCTGCAATAAAAGTTGAATTAAAAAGAGATAGGGCAGGATCTGTCAGTATCACATCCAGGTGTAGCGACCAATCGCTTGTTACTGGAAAGTGCTGGGCATGCGGTGGAGCGAATCATAGTCAGCATCATGACAGAAGTATTAGGGTTAAGAAATGCCCTGCTTGGTCCTCAACGTGTGCCAAATGCTCCATCAAAGGACATTATTCATCATCATGAAGCAAGTATTCAACATGCAAAAAGTGGGGACACAAGGCCAGCAGCTCCAAATTTTGCAGCCACGGCAAAGATTCCAGAGACTCAGCACTGCATCGGGAACCCAAAAATAATGAAAAGACCAACGCATACCAGACAGAGGACGATCTGTTGGTGTTTGAGCAGCTGTGCGCCCCCAGCACTCATGTTAACAGCAACCAACAGCCTTGCACACCACACAGATCACCAATAGCCCACCACGTCTTTGATGAAAGATGGATTGAACGTCCTTCCAAACCCCATCCGACAGTTATGCTAGATTTGATCCCCCTGCCTGAAGATCAAGAGGAGCTTGGCTACCCCATCAGTGATTATTCAAAACTCAAGAGACTGTCCATCCCAATGGTAGCTGACTCAGGTTGCCAGAGCTCAGTGATCCCTCTCCAGACTGCCTTTGCCATGGGATATACAAGGGATGATATCATGCCTGTTAAGCTCACGATGCGTGGTGCCATTAAGGAGGACTTGGGTATTGAGGGAGGTATTGTTGTACTTATGAGCATACATGATGAGGCAGGATCCGTCAGATCAGCTAAACAGCTAGTATATGTGTCTGCAAAGATGGAAAAGGCATTCCTATGCAGAGAAGGTCTTGAGAAACTAGATGTCATCCCAGCAAACTTCCTTGAGGTAGCAGCTGATCAGGCCCCTAATTTTATTGCGTCTGTCGAGGCCCCAAAGGATTCTACCTGCCACAGCCCTAAAAGAGGCCAAGCACCTCCACCCCTGCCAAAGTCTCTACCACTAGGAATGACAGTCACGGAGTAAGACGTACCAGCACTCAGGGAGTGGCTCCTTGACTATTATGGTGCCACAACCTTCAATGTCTGTAAATACCAACCCCTCCCCATGATGAAGTGTGAGCCCTTGCAGCTACATGTTGATCCTGAGGCCAAACCTGTAGCTGTGCACAAGCCTGCCCTAGTGCCAATACATTGGCAAGATCAGGCCCTCGAGGACTTGGAGCGTGACGTCAGAATCGGAGTCCTCGAGAAGGTTAGCTCCAACACACCTGTCACTTGGTGCTCCAGAATGGTTGTCACAGCTAAGGTCGATGGGAGCCCCAGACGTACTGTTGACCTTCAGCCACAGAATCGCCATGCTGTCAGACAGACCCATCATGTGCCCAGCCCATTTTACTTAGCGGATCGCATCCCTCAGAACACTAAGAAGACTGTCACAGATGCATGGAATGGCTATCACTCAGTGCCTATTCATGAAGAAGACAAGCGCATTACCACCTTCATCACCCCATGGGGGAGGTTTCGCTACAAGGTTGCCCCCCCCAGGGATTCCTTGCAAGTGGTGATGATTACACCCAGAGATTTGACAGCATCATAGCAGACTTTCCTAACAAAGTTAAATGTATCGATGGTACTTGCATGTGGATGGACTCCATTGAGGCATTCTTCTTTCCAACTTGTGACAGACTTGACTTATGTGCACGGAATGGCATCACCCTCAATCCCAGGAAGTTTCACTTTGCCAGGACTCAGTAGAGTATGCTGGTCTCACAGTGACACCTCATCCTCCAATGGTGGAAACCCAAAAACCAGACTCGAACCCCCTCCCAGGTGTTTATGGCCATGCCACCTGGATCAAAGAGGTGGGTAGGCTTAAAGGAAGGAGAAACTATCCATTCTGGGAGAATTGTATCCGATTTCTCCCCGCGCACTTAAGGGCGTGAGTAGTCTTTTAATTATGGAAGCCTCACAATTCAAATTTCTTGTTCGCTTGCTGCATGAGTAGCCTTTTCCTCCAAGTATGACTTTATTCTCCTTTTCTAAATTGTGTGTAACTTGTAATTGGCTTATCATTGATTTATTTGATTTAAGCTCTGGCCTACCTGGTGAATAAATTATTGTTATTCTTGTTAAGTTTGCGTGGTCACCGTGACTCTTAACACTTGTATATTCCTTCTAGCCCCGTTGCAGCAGACACTTAGGGGTTTAATCCCAATCGAGGAACAACTGGCCAGCGGCCCGATATGGGAATTAGTTTTATTAAGTTGGAGGGACAATTGTGATCTACTTACTTAAAGGGTTTATGTATTGCTGGTTCTGGGATTTTAGCCTTAAGGAGACCCATGGACGAAAAGTCAGTGATCCGTTAAAATTCCCTGAAGGAACCCATGGGGGTGCATAAATCTGGGTTCGCTGTATTTGCGCCAAAAGATGCTGTTGCAGTCATGACTGACTTCAAACCTCTAATCTAACCAACAAACGTAGGATCCGGACATGGTGTTAAAACCCGGAACATTAATGGAAGTGATGGTGGTTATCTTTTAAGAGTTCAAGGTATAATCAACTTCGAGATCCATGCATGTTTTCCCTAGATTATTCATTTAATTCTAATGTGTAGTCAGATATTTAACAAGGGTATAACTAAATTTGGTATTCTAAATGTCTTATGGAGTCAGATTAATTGTAGCCGTTGTGCTTTTGTGCCCCATTCTTCGAACTGAGAAAAAAAATCTATTTTATTGTGAATCACACCAGCCAGGAGGTCGCGCGAGTTAACGCCAGCCAAAAGAATACGTTAAAACCTTCACCCCCTGCAATGTTCTTTCTTTGGTATTTTTTTGTGGGGTTTTACGGGTCTACTTATAAAAATTATCCCAGATAGCAAACACCTCCGCTCCGGATCTGCCCCGGCTCTGTGTCGACTCCAGCTGATCCGGCTCAGAGCCGGAGCAGATCCGGAGAAGAGGAGCTTGCTATCTGGGTGGCATCTCAAGGGAGAAGGCACTGGTGATTGGGGCTGGCGCTGGTGATGAAGAGGGCGCTGGTGATGGAGCTGGTGCTGGTGATGAAGGGGGCGCTGGTGATGGGGATGGGGCTGGTGCTGGTGCAGGACAGTCGGTCACAAAAGCAGGAGCAAAGTCTGTCTCACTGAAAATATCTAGATTCGAGGGCCAGATACCGGTACACTCAAACCCAGATGAAATGCTGCTTGGTGTCGCAGCTTGAGGCAGAGCTTTAGCCACAAGACTTGTGATGTTGTAGATGGTCAAAGTTGTCTGCTGCACTGTTAGTGTAGCGCTTCGGAGTCCAAAAACGTTCTAGGGGTCTAGCGGCTGAAGACGGTGGGAGCAGTGGGGTGGAAAGGACAAGAGTACAATGCCCTGTGACTTGCAAAAGACAATAACTACCACAGAGAGGTGTGATGCATGATTTACTAAGAATAGCAGCAACTTTGACTCCGGGGTCACGCGGGTGTGTCTTGCAAAATGCTCTAAAAAGCCCAAGAAATCTGTCTCCTCCATCCACCCCGATCCATTAGCAGAACCAGTGCAGCCAGGGGGACCATCCAGGATAAAGTGGTCATGGAATTTCTTCATTTGGAAGATAAAGTATGGGGGAACAAAGTTGCCTTGTGCGTTGGCAGCAACGGCAACAGTCACCAATGTCCCTCTTTCCCTGACAACCAAGGCATGTCACTGGGGCAGTACCCTCAAGGTACTGCTGTTGTACCCTAGAAGTGGGTTTTTATTTGCTTTGGAACATAAAAGTACATTTTAGACCCTAAAAAGGTTCACACAGGTACCTTGAGGTCCAATAATTAGCCCTAAAGGGTACATAAGAGCTGAATCTACCTTGGGGAACAGAGATGAACTCCTGCTGTACCCCTATTTCTGACAGTGAAAGATGCTTTGGAGGAGGAGAGTCAGCAGAGGGGCCAGAGAAAACAGTCCTCTTCAAAACTCCCAAAGAAAACGAGGCTTAGTGGACACACTGCAACCACAGTTTCTCTGGGCAATGATGAGGAATGTCTTGTTTGTGGGGAGACATTTGCCTCATCTTTGCCTGGAGAAGTGTGGGTGCGGTGCATCTTTTGTCTGCTGTGGTCACATGAGGCATGCACTGAGGGTGCCGCTCATTATATCTGTCACAACGTGATAATGAGTAATTTCATAATTTTTATAAATAGACCAATTGCATGTTAAATATGTTCACGTTTACTTTTGAAACATTTGAAGCCAATTAAAATGTTTAAAACAAATGTCTGACTGTTTTTGCCTCTGTTTTAAAGATTGAAATTTAAAAAGATTCCAGTAAATTTGATGACGTTACTTTTGCCCTGCCTCAACATCAAACTATGCTGAAGTCAATATATTGGGATGATTTAGCAGCTGATATTGACAGAGCACACAAGAAAGTAGTTAATCGCTCCGAAATATATTTTTTCGGTCTGTAACATTATCTTTTAAAATGATGTCCATGTGAAAAATGTTACTTTCGTACCAGCTTTCCCCTACTATTATTGTCACTTCAATTTTATCGCTTTTAGTGGGGGAAAGGAATACAGCCTGGTTGCTATGATCTCGTACTGAGTTAAGATCACATCGTGAAAATAGACGTGTAACGTATCTTGCATTGTTGTCCATGCAAGTTAATCCCAAAATTTTAAGCAGCAACAGGGTGTAATAATAGGAACATGCTATCCATTGTTCCTCTTCCCAATGATGCAGGCAGAAGAAATAATATTTTTTTTATGTCGTATTTCATTCCAACTTCATAAGTTTGAATGATCTGACATCTTTTCTTTTTGAAATTGCATTCAAGTACGCTAATGGTAATAATTTGAGAATGCCTCATATTCGTAATGCTTAATATAGATGTAAGCGGTGCAAAAAACATGTCAGAAGCAGCAAAGTAAAATGCAATATTAACGTATCATGCAGACATGCAGATATAGGACAGAGGCTTCTTTATTTCAACACTTTAAAAATGAGGAGAGGAGCTCATTTTATTAGTGAGGAGTTGACTCGGCTGTTTAAACCCACTCGAGCCTTTTCTCCTCCCTCTTTGCCAATTGCGCCGGCAGGAGGGACAGAGGAGTATTTGCGCCAGGCTAAGCCGGGCACGAAATTGCAACATACGCTTGGACACACCCAGTTGGCGCGGAGCTCCCCGAATTCGCCACACCTGCGCCTGGTCTACGAATTTAGAGCCCATTATGTCAATATGCAAAATTAATACATTTTTAAAAAACTGTTGTTAAACATTTAATACCAATTTTTTTAAGGTTTAAATTTGAATATATTTAAAATTTTAGTAAAATGAACTCTGATGTATTTATGCCAAAATTATCTTAGAGGTATGAAGTTACTAAAGGGTTGATCATGAAGAAGCAAAACTAATAGATTATTTTATGCCCATTGATAGCAAGGGTAATATCTTTATTTAAGTGCTTTTATATTTTCCATATTTTTGTTCAATGACATGTTCAACTAACAAGTAAACTATACTAATATATTGAGTGGTGGAGCAGCTATTAACCCATTCAGGAGTACAGGGGATTAAAAAATATGGACAGTGATCTGAACCTGGTGCTTTTTTTTTGTACCTCAAACATGAAAGTATCCACCTCCTCCTGAATGTCGCTGTGACTGAGACCATGTCCTTTCTCATCCGTGCTCTTCAAAAGCATGTCCAGGAAGGCCCGCCGCTTCCTCGGGCCCTGTTCAGACTCTCCGTCTGATTCGGCACTACTGCTAATACACTCTGCTCTCTCTCTGATTACCTGTGAGAGGAAGAATTCAATCAATGAGAATGCGAGATCTTCACTTGGATGGTCAATTTTACCATGGAGCTTTGATAGACATGCTGATCATTGTGTTGGTGGAGCACTGAAGACAACTGCAGGTATGCGTGAAGAAACACTGCTGAATTTCAAAATAAATGGTCTGTGCAAAATTATTGGGTTCAAAAATTTACAAAGATCACAAACATGGATGTTTTCAAACAGGATTTTTGCCCCACAGCAAGAAGGTTGTGGGGTTCAAATCTGGCCTGGGGTCTTTCTGTGTTGAGTTTGCGTGTTCTCTCCATGATCGTATGGGTTTGCCACGGGTACTGCACTTTCCTTCCATAGTCCAAAGAACATGCATGCCAGGCAAACTGGAGGCTGCTCATAGCTATGCTCATAGGCATGAGTTTGTGAGTGAATAGTGTGATCTCTACAACCGTCCACAATGAGTTTCTAGTTTGTTTCCATGTCCCATAAAATCTATCACATCAAAGGAGGAATAGTATGATGGTAGCTAATAATGCATGAAATTGGAAGGAAAGAGCAAACTGTTCCGTTCATACTGATACTTAAATACACAACAACACAATAGTCAACTTTCAGGGTTCTAAAAAGACCCCTGTGTCTCCGCAGCGACATCTTTGGAGCTTTTGCAAATTTTACGAGTGGCTGTATCATGGTGGGTTCCATGAAGAACTGAGGACGCCCTACCCAATGAAGCCGAACCAAATAACCATTTTATCGTGGAAGGACAATCCAATCCAATCCTCGCTTACCACTTGCATACCCAGTGTGCATAGCTTGGTGTGATGTTTCTTCATGTTGTGTCGGCAGCTGGATTTACGACAAGTCTTCTTTAGATTTGTAGTACGTTTCATAGTTGTCATTGTGAATGTATTCACAGTGCTATGAAAAAGCATTTGTTTCAGTTCAAACTAATGTTAACATTGGACAAAGATATCCCAAGCAAACATAAAATGTAGTTTTTACATGATGATTTCATTTATTGAAGGAAAAAAGCCATTGTGGGAGGACACTGAAATTGCTCAAACTTTATTAACCCTAGAACACTACTGCTAAAATTAGTAACACCATCACTAACGCCAGGTGATTTTTCCTGATATAGTAAAATACCCAATAAAAAGTACTTGTCATCAAAATATGACAATACATGACAAATTAGAGTAGTGTTCTTTTATTTTCAACTGTGCCATGTCTAACAAAATGAAAAAAAGTACCCTGAGGTAAACAAAACACCCATGCCTTCAAAGATGTCAAAGACAATGCTGAAGCTACCCAGGGACCCATAACACTCAGACAAACGCAACACAATGAAAATCACGTAAACACGTTTGCTCGGGTGAAAATCACCTGGCGATAGTGTACTAGGGTTAAAATGAGGGTTGGGAGGTGACCGCTCAGAGCTGTGTCTTTCTGTATAGATTGACTTCGTCCTACTCACACTTTCAGTGAAGGAGTGAAGGATCTTCAGAGTTCTATTATGTTCTTTTCCTTCTCCAAGAAAATAATAGACAATATCTGGCCAATACCATGGCGCCCTCTGTCTACGGGAGATAAAATCACTCATCCTGCAGAAAAATGTGAGGTATCATCTGTTATTTTTATCCTTGTCACATAGAATACAACTTTATGATATCTTAAACTTAATATATAGTGATATCATTACATATTAGGACAAAGTAAATATTTTTAATGGCTGCAGTTCCCAAGCTGTCTACTCCACATGGATGCAAACACCCTAAGACTAGAACTGACAGTAGTTTCGATGTTGCATATCTGCATGATATGACTAAGCTGGAAGTACAACCCTTAATGTGAGTGTCCACTTCATGTAATGCTTTATGCATAAATGAAATTGTTACTTACTTGTAAACACTTTGAACATACTCAGAGTCAGAGTTATTCTGTGCATAGACTTTCTTGCCCATGGCAGTCTCTGAAAGATAAGTGCATTCATTTCTTATTTTCATTCATGGGCAATTGCCTACAGGTACGAAACAAAAATGTCAAAATGTTATGTTCCCTGTTTGCAGACACTACTTACGCTCCAAACTCTCTTCAGGTTTAATTCTTATAAACATTTGTATTTACTTCAATACAATTCCAATTGAACGTGTTTATAGTAGTGTCATTTATCTACAAAACCCAAAACTAGTGAAGTTGGCACGTTGTGTAAATCGTAAATAAAAATGGAATGCAATGATTTGCAAATCCTTTTCAACCTATATTCAATTGAATACACTGCGAAGACAAGTTACTTAATGTTCGAACAGGTAAACTTTGAAATTTTTTGCAAATATTAGCTCATTTGGAATTTGATGCCTACAACATGTTTCAAAAAAGCTGGCACAAGTGGCAAAAAAGACTGAGAGAGTTGAGAAATGCTCATCAAACACTTATTTGGAACATCCCACAGGTGAATGGGCTAATTGGGAACAGGTGGGTGCCATGATTGGGTAAAAAAGCAGCTTCCCTGAAATGCTCAGTCATTCACAAACAAGGATGGGGCGAGGGTCACCACTTAGTGAACAAATGCGTGAGCTGATTGTCAAACAGTTTAAAAACAACATTCCTCAACGGGCTATTGCAAGAAATTTAGGGATTTCATCATCTATTGTCCGTAATATCGTCAAAAGGTTCAGAGAATCTGGAGAAATCACTGCACCCAAGCGACAAGGCCGAAAACCAACATTGAATGCCCGTGACCTTCGATCCCTCAGGCGGTACTGCATCAAAAACCGACATCAGTATGTAAAGGACATCACCACATGGGCTCAGGAACACTTCAGAAAACCACTGTCAATAACTGCAGTTCGTTGCTAAATCTGCAAGTGCAAGTTAAAACTCTACAATGCAAAGCGAAAGCCATTTATCAACAGCACCCAGAAACGCCACAGGCTTCGCTGGGCCCAAGCTCATCTAAGATGGACTGATGCAAAGTGGAAAAGTGTTCTGTGGTCTGACGAGTCCACATTTCAAATTTTTTTTGGAAACTGTGTACGTCGTGTCCTCCGGACCAAGGAGGAAAAGAACCATCCAGACTGTTTTAGGCGCAAAGTTCAAAAGCCAGCATCTGTGATGGTATGGGGGAGTATTAGTGCCCAAGTCATGGGCAACTTACACATATGTGAAGGCACCATTAATGCTGAAAGGTACATACAGGTTTTGGAGCAACATATCCAAGCAATGTCTTTTTCATGGACGCCCCTGCTTATTTCAGCAAGACAATGCCAAGCCACATTCTGCACGTGTTACAACAGCATGGCTCCGTAGTAAAAGAGTGCGGGTACTAGACTGGCCTGCCTGTAGTCCAGACCTGTCTCCCATTGAAAATGTGTGGCGCACTATGAAGCATAAAATACGACAACGGACACCCCGGACTGTTGAACAACTTAAGCTGTACATCAAGCAAGAATGGGAAAGAGTTCCACCTGAAAAGCTTCAAAAATTGGTCTCCTCAGTTCCCAAATGTTTACTAAGTGTCGTTAAAAGGAAAGGCAATGTAACATAGTGGTAAAAAGGCCCCTGTGCCAACTTTTTTGCAATGTGTTGCTGCCTTTAAATTCTAAGTTAATGATTATTTGCAAAAAAAAAAAAGTTTCTCAGTTTGAACATTAAACATCTTGTCTTTGCAGTGTATTCAATTGAATATAAGATGAAAAGGATTTGCAAATCATTGTTTTCTGTTTTTATCTACGATTTACATAACGTGCCAACTTCACTGGTTTTGGGTCTTGTACAAAACAAAATTAATGTGAACAGAACTATGTAACTAGTGGATCACTTGCAGGAATTTTGATTGGAGCTTTTCTGTCAGTACAAAGTGGGGTTTGCAACCATTTCAGTTTAGTCACAGATGTTCATTGGGGCAGTTCGCAAAAAAGTACAATCGTTCTGGTCCTTTCAGATTTTTAGAAAAAAAAAATTGCTCTTTGGTGAGACTGGAATTTAAAGTATGTTGTCTGCAAATACTCATGATTTGATCATAACATTTATGAGCGAATGTTCAGATAAGAAAGTTCTTTGAATGCTTTCATGGAATAAATGCATGTGTGCACTGATGTACTGACCGCATATGATGTCCAGGGCACAGAGCGCCATGAAGCTAAAACAGTTAAATGGCCCTCCTCCTGCCTGTTTCTCCAGTTTTCCAGTCAGGACCTCAGCCTGCTCATTCATGACCTCCAGAAACTCAGTCAGTATGGAAAAGTGAAAAGTAGGAGTCAACATTTTCCGTCGCCTACGCCATTTTTCACCCGTGCTACAACCAAGGAGAGGAAAATACGAGCATATTAAAATGTGTCCTGACACAAAAATATTAGGATAGCAGAGATTAACATTTCCCCTGATATTCAGAAACTCTAGTAGTTACCAGGAGTATTTCAATAGCCGATGAAGGGCACTTATTTAGCTACTGGTGCAAAAACACATTTCTCTGTAGGGAGATTATACCCTCACAAGTTTTGCCTTTTTGGACCGTCCTTGTTAATTCAAAAATTTTATCACAGTGTTTTCTCTCTTGGGTCAGATTTTTTTCAAGCCGCACAGAAAAAAAAACAGTTTTCTATTCCAATCCTCGCTTACCACTTGCATACCCAGTGTGCATAGCTTGGTGTGATGTTTCTTCATGTTGTGTCGGCAGCTGGATTTACGACAAGTCTTCTTTAAATTTGTAGTACGTTTCATAGTTGTCATTTTGAATGTATTCACAGTGCTAATGTATTTGTTTCAGAGCAAACTAATGTTAACATTGGTGTGACACTAGAGGCGGAATGAGCTGGAATGCTGTTGAAATGAAAATTCTTTGATTATTCCTGGATATTTGAAAAGCGTTCTAAAAATTTTGACTGCATTTTGAGTGCATTCCAAATCTTCGGGCCCGTTCTTGTGGCCGGCCCGAATGTTTTGCTCATGCTCAAAGCTTTTCAGGTGCATTTGAAGTGGAGAAATATCGAACGGCATTCGAAGTGTATTCTAACTGCGGGCTGACTGCATTGTAAATATTCCTGCGACATTCCAACAGCATTTAAAACATTCTGATTGCATTCAAGGGAGAATCAAAATGGCAATCCACGTCAAATCCTGCCAGAATGCGCCTCTACCCTGCTAAAAAAAGTCAGAGAAACCATTAGGCAACCATTAGGCATATTCCATTGGTTTCTAATGGTTCCTGGTGGTTTCTAGTGGCTACTTATGTTTTCCTGATGGTTCGGTTTGTTTTTCTAATGGGATTCTATCTCCAACACAAATCTACAGGACCTTACTTGGTCCCTACTAATGGTTCGCACAAGAGTCTAATGGTTCCAACAGAAGTCTTCATGGTTCCTACAGGCATTTCTATACCAGTCTCATGGTCACTATACAGTGGTCTAGTGGTCACTACAGGGTGTAGTGGTCTCCAATGGTTCCTAATGTGATGGAGGATCGCCTTCTTTGGCAATCACATCTATGTGATTTCTAATGGGTCCTTGTGTAGGCTATACAGTATGTTTGTAGATTGCAGTGATCAGTTATTTCATTTAATACATTCCAAGATCACCTTTGACGTTTTGTGATTAAGTTAGTGATTGAATCATATTTTGCCTTTTGTGATTAAATCATTGTTCATGACTCATCCATCCAAGAGGAGGGAAAAGAATACACCCAGATGGTTTGATGGTTCATGTTCTGAAAAAACTTAATTAAAATCACAAACTGCAATGGGTGGTCACGCTCCATATGTTCTGTTCCCAATTTGGAAAGGAAAATATCCAAATACATACACAATTACACATATGTATAGACATGTCTCTGGTGCCCAGTGTTAGGACTCTGCTAGAATTTTTGCTGCAGCAGTAGGGTTCTCAGTATGTTTTTCTAGTAGTTTTAGATCCTAATGGGACCAGATTTCAAATGGGTTTAGCTCATAATGGAACCAGCAGCTTTCTAATAGTATTACATTCTAATGTAACCAGACTTCGGCTGGAGTTCAGGCAGCAATTGAACCGCACTCGTATGGCATTCAAGTGTATTCTAAATATTCTGACTGCATTCTGACAGCATTCTAAATATTCATCCTGTGTTCCAACTACATTCAAGCTGCATTCGAGAGCTAATACACCGAGAATGTGCAAAAATCATTTGAGGTGGGTTCGAAGTGCATTCTGAATATTCGAACGGTATTCTTTCAAAGCTGTAAGAATTTTGTTCAATTTCAAATTCTCGCTGGAACGTTGCGCAAATTCTTCATTCTGGCTGGTTCTGCTTGATTCTTGCTCATTTTGAATTCGTTTTACGGGGGCTTTTGTTTTGGAGGTATCATACAAAATACACCAATTTTCTAACTCCATTACCACATCACCTGGCCCATATGTCACAAACCTTGTCAAAAGACCGGTTCCAAGCCAGGGGTACAGGAAGCTGTAGACATCTGATTTGTCCAAGTGCTTAGGGTTGTTCAGCACTATCTGCAGGGCAAAATATTACTACAAACTTTACATCAGCTTAACAATAAGCAGCTGGATATCCCCTGTAGCGGTTTGGGGTTAAGGGCCTCGCACAAGGGCCAAACAGCAACAGTATTTTTACTGTAGCCACACTGGGGCTTGACCCACCCACTCTGTCAATCATCTCAGTTGCTATGTAACAGACTACCCCAATAAGATGGGTACATTTATTTATTATATTTCATATTATTGCATCATTGCACAGGTTAATACCTTTTATTTAAATTAATACCTTCCATTTCATTTCCTGTCCGTAACCACCATAAACTTAATATTTCCAAATAAAAATGATTTTTTACTCTTTCTTGAAATATTTAACTGAATATAGTAATTATAATACTTCCCTGCAGCTCACTGTTAATGATTTACCAATACACATATTGTCCACACAGCAGTATTCTTTCATCGAACACAATATGACTTAAGCAGCAGATTCTTTTATTTTCTCTCTTAAAGGGGTTGCATTACCTCAACAGTCTCTGAGTGATACAAGACGACGAAGGGCATTGGCCCAACCCAAATCTTCAGAAGTGGCCAATCTCTAAACTCATTTGTGTATTGTATAATCTGACAGAAGAAATCTAAGAAACACAAAAGGCACAATGATGGACTGGTGTTACGCACCATCTCCACAGTCCAAATATGTAGAATAAGGACACGGTTTGTGGACATAAAAAAATATATGGTTCTCTGAAGTTCAAGGGATCACTTGTTTATTAAGTTAATGTGATTAAACCAACAGTCAATGACCATTAAAAGTAGTATAATCACGAACAACAATATGCCAAATATCATTTACAAGACCAGTGGCTCATAGAACTAACCAGAGATAATAAAGCCAATGGAACCCTCTAACATTTCTTACCTCCTGTATTTGCTTTGAACTCCAAAGCATGTCCTATGAAAGGATAAGCACGCGCAATTCCAGGGACTGGTTTCATCTCATACCATTTTTTCATGTATTCGCTGAGTGGTTGATACGTGATGTAAGCCAGAAGAGCAATAAAAATGATTTTCGCAATCAGCCAGAGGACGTAAACGTGTAATTCCATTTTCAACTGGCATTGACGTATACTGCCTTTCTGCTTTGCAATGTGTTTATTTTTCTCCCTCGATGAAAATCATTAGACTTTAGACTGATGACCTCCCACACAGTACCAGACAGTACCGCATAATATTAACCCCTTAAACTCAGACTTTTTCACTTCAGTTTTACCTTAATTGGATTCAACATTAACAACATTTTTTTCATATTACGGGACAATGTCACATGCATATTCTGTATCTGCTGGTTGCAGTGCTTCACTGTACCTGTATCACACTTAAATTGAGAGAAATATTTAAAGGCTGGATGGCATGTTTTATGGCTACAGCGCAACATCAGATGGAAAATATCTATATCTTGAATATCATTTCCTATGCACATATATATACATTTCCCTGTAATTCAATTGGACATATTTTGGATCGTTGAAAACCTTGGGATCTCCCTGAGAATTTTAAAAAGGCTTAAGATTCAACAAGGTTGAATACAGCAGTTGCTTTTAATGAATCCAAATATGGGTCCGTAGGCTTTATGGAGATACAAGTCTAGGCCGAGGCATCTGAAAGGGCTGTTCTTCACTCTGTGTGCTCTCTGGTAGAAAATGCACGCCTGCAATTTCTCTGAAATGCAGACAGGGTAAATGTACCAGGACAGACAGCTTCTAGCCAGACAGTATGAGCCATGAACTAGATTGAGTGAGGAAAACATATAATTACTTTCCCCTCACTGGGTTTACAAGGGATTGTGGCCTTTTTTCTAGCTCATTCTTGGAGAAGTGTAAGCTGAACTGCCAAAAGTTTGTGGTATTATATGCTGACTCCTAAATAATGAGAATCATTCAAATTACGTGGAATTTATAAACTGCAAATGGGATATACTTGAAAGGAGTTTTCTAATATAAATAAAATCAAAATATGCAACCATTTCACCTTAATACTAGCTATGGAGTGATTTTTCTTGCATGCTGACTTGTAATGGAATGGCACATCTTTCATGCCCACTCACAGTTAAAAACACATATTCTTGCACTATGTAACCTTGGCTCATCGAGTATGACCTCCACCGAAAAGTGCATACTGCTTTACAGCACTGGCTACGTCATACCTGTAAATATACTGTAGGTCTTCAGCCGGCTATAAGACAAGGCTAGCCCAGTATTCTCCATAGCTAATAGACATCATGGCAGTGACAATGAGAGCAAACAGAACGTTTATAGATGAAGCTGAGAAAAAAAAAGAAATTTAACAAGCAAGAGTTTGGACAAGAGTAAGTCTTAGACTGGAATTATAGTCAGAGCTTCATGAAATAAAAACTCACGTTTTTGCACTTGCTTTGTGTTTGGCTGTGTTATCAAAATCTCCAGTTCTTTTTTATTTTCACATAAGCCAATTCAGCCCATTTAGACAGAGGACCAATTGCCAGCTAAAGCTCTGTGAGATATCAGTCCCAATAATACATGCTCATGGGCTGGCTATGTTGGCAAGCTTGCCACTGGAGTTCCCATCACTTAGTGCCAAAGTTTTTTTATCGGCCCAGCTGTTGTGTGTCCATTAGCATCCTCCAGCATTCCTTAATGTTATAGCCTGGTGTTAGCAGCATAGCTATCTAGCCCATGGCAAGCTGGAAAACAATGACGATCCAACAGCAGTGTATATCCCTGTATGTTATTTATGAAAGATTGCAATGTAGGCCGCAACGTTATCCTCGTCATACCGTCTCACAGAGATTTGTAGTTTAACTAGATGGCAAGTTAATCAACCTCAGTTCCATCTCAGGCTAACATGCAATTAAAGGAGCTATATGTAAGTTTGTGGCCAAAACTGGTAGTGCAGTCACATTCAAAATAGTGCAGAGCGCAGTATCCCCTCCTCCTCTTCCCCAGACGAGAGGTTGCCAGCTAGGTTGCCGGATCCAGCAAGAACGTCGACTACATGGAGCTACCATGGCTACGTTTCAATATCAATGATTTTCTCTGACAGGGTTGTTTTCAGTTCAGTTCAAAAAGATCCAATGACTAATTAACTTTAGCAATGGTCATATTTGTCAATTTGCTCGCCACTCTTCTGTGTGGATAGCCCACGCATTTTACAAAATGCGTAAAGAATGAATGAAGACTCATTTGACCGATGTACTGTCTCAATTACATTTCATATTGCCATAATGCCTGTGCTAATGTTGGAACGGTTTCCACAGTTTCTCAGCATAATGCCAGAGAAACGGACTAATAATGCATTGCTAATGTCAGCAATGAAGAGCCACGGTTTTTATTTCTCAAACAATTTGTTACCTAGTCAATTTGATGACCCACGGCCACCTGCATACGCACTGACGTACCATGAACGAACATGCATAACGCTATTCGACTGTAGAGAATATTTGAAATATCCGTGCCGACATTAAATAGAATTAACTTAGCCAAACTGAGCTGAATCTTACCCGCCCAAGAGAAAATTAGCAACTTTGGCGTCGATCTTCAAATTCTTCTCTGCTTTCAGGCGTCTCCATCTTTCAAAGGCATGTCCTATTCAGTTCCTTGTTTTGTTTCTGACTTTGTCATGACGTGTTTCTGAATCATAACGAGGCCTTTTAGGTTTAGTAAAGTCAGACGTTTGCGCTCCGAAATGCTGGTTGCTGCAGCTCAGTGGTAACTGGCAACCTGGATGCCGAAACACTACTGACTTTGCAAAAACGCAAAATGAAATCATAAACATTAGTTGTGGGCTGCAACTTCGGTTTTGTAATGAGAATATTCAGGGTGGACTACTGTTGTCAGTGATATAAGTATTTGAAATTGACATCAATCCTTAATGTCTGGTGATGTATCAGGGCCATTTCATGATTAATCAACATACATTTCTTACATATTGCTCCTTTAAATAAATGTAAAAAGTTTGGTCAGTCTTTGTCAATCTCACGCCATGTAAATTTTGAAAGTTTGCACATCGCAAACCTACCTCAGCAAGTTTTGAATAAATTACAGTCCACAGTTAATCATGTGCAAGGTAGCCTGTATTTTTTCCTCAATATTTTATTCGGTGACACACGCTCCACATTCACTGAATGTTAGTGTTCGTCTCCGCTGTTACCATAAATAAAAACATACAGCATTATGGTTTATTTTTGTCAAATCCCTTACTATCACTCTTTTTCAGGGAATATAGTTATTTGGCCGCCGACGTTCTCTTTTCAATTCCAAAACCATCAGCTTGTCAACAAATGCATGAGCAAATGCATGTGCACCTCTTTCTGTCAGGGGTGGGGGGTGCAGGGGTCAAGGCGTGACTTATATTTACGACATCTGTGTTGCACTCAGAATCTGAGGATTGTTCTAATTGTTTTTTGTTTTTTTTTGCAAAAATGTCCAATTCCCACATAATGGGGCTTTAATTCCCACATTTCAAAAGTCATCATTTCGGGAAAATGACTAAGATGAATCAATTACTTATCTGAATTCCATGCTTTTCAAGTTAAATACTCCTGCATAATTTGACATTGATAATAAAATAAAACATACAGAACAGTAATTTCTAAGACAATAATGCCTTTATTGGTAGCAGGAATATACAAAACATAAATAAAAAAATCAATACTTACTCTCAAAACACTCGAAACAACTCAGAATATACATTATACAAATGCAAATACATATACAAATAAACATTATTTTTGGCATTTTTCGCAAAATTATTTCAGTTCTATTTAGTTTGAAAACTTAAAACAATAATTTGATTCATTGTTAAAAGTTATGTCAAGTGTTCAATGTTCTAATTATCATTTCCATTTAAAAGATGTATCTGTACGAGTTCATGAGCTTAGAGTGGTGCACATTTCATTTTAATTCACAAGACAACCGCATTTCTTGGCTGTAGAATTATGGTAATGGAAACGCTTGGCTTGCCACACTATGAGAGGATTTCTATTTTCATTACTGAAATTAGCGCTAAGTACTGAGATAAAATGCTTGTGTCAAACTGAATAAGGGTTGCTAGGTCCTGTAAACATTGTCAAGGGTGCAAGTACATTTAAACAAGAGGCCTGTCGGCCTAGAGAGCTCTGCTGAGGATAAGTGAAATGCCCATGTCATAACTTAATTTCAAAAATCCTTGAAAACTGTTGCAATATTAACACGTGACATATTTTGGAACCAGAATATGCTGTTTGTTGTCTCAATTCAATGTCCACACTGCAAATTGCAATCCTCCTAACACTGTCATGGGACAATATGATGCCGAACAATATGATCCAGAATAATTAATCTAGAACAATGATCCGGAACAACATGATCTAGAACAATGACCCGGAGCAAGGTGATCCAGAACAACATGATCCAGAGCAATGATGAGGAACAACATGATGCAGAATAACATGATCTGGAGCAATAAGATCCAGAACAATATGATTGTCAACTTTTCACCTCAAATTTGAATATCTGTACAGGGGGGTATTTGTTGGTTGTTAGCATTGCTTGCTGGTAACATGATTGAAATAAATGATTGCAATTTGTTGAGTGGTTCTATTGTTATGCTACATAAATTGAGCCACCAAACTGGCTCACAGCATATTCTGGTTACCAAATGTTTCATATGCAGGGGCGGATCCAGGAATTGCTGAAAGGGGGGTCGCAGCAAGGAGGGGGGTCGGAGGCCCTCCCCCAGAAAAATTAGAAAAATTAATGTGCTGAAAACATGTTTTCCTGGTATCTTGGGAGAAAAATCTGGCCTATCTGTTCAATGATTTTCCACCCAAGGTTCCAAAAATTAAGCTAAAAATGTTATGATGCAGTTTAAAGCGCTGTTATGATGTAGTTTTACATGAACCGACAACTTTTACCTTTAACTAAGACTTTCACTTTACTGTCAAAGTCTGTGACCTTAACCCTTTCACTGTTGTTGGGGGTCTATTCTCCCATGCGCGGAAGTTGACTTGACTTGACTTGACCCTTGACTTAAGTCTGTGCATTACGCACCCCGAAGGCAGTTACGCACTTGGGGCAGAGCAAGGCCAAAATCTGGGCGTTTCTCAAGCTAATAATACTTACGCGTATTCTGCCCCTGGCTTACGCGCTTTTTCTGTTAACGCTCTTGAGGGCTGTATTAAGGTCAAGTGCCAATATAAGGCGAAATAGAATATTGCATTTGATGTAGGTTATAGGCTGACTTTTAACATTAATTTTATTTTTTTTAACATGGTAAAGGTTGAGACATTCAATATTCGATTGTTCTTCCTTATTTCTAAACTACATTTCTCATAACCATAATAAATGATCAAACAAAATCATCACATGATATTACGCTACGGCCTGTTCTCCATTCTACCATGCCATCAAAATCTAAAACCAAAATGCCAGTCCTGCATTTGCATGCTCTCTTGCATGAGTGTGATAGAGTAAGAGGAGCGCGCCGAGCTCGAAGACAACCACGGATATATCGGCCTCTTTTGGACATCCTGAGACTAACAGACACTGACTGCATCCAGCGCTTTGTCTGGACCGTGAGGCAATCATCTCTCTTTGCCGACTTCTGGATGAACTGCTATCCAGCCGCAGCAATCATCCACAAAACATACCCGTGGTCATCAAGGTCACAACTGCGATGTCTGTCCTGGCATCTGGGTCATTCCAGAAAGTGGCTGGTGATGTCATGCACATATCACAGGCGTCTGTGTCAGGGTGTCTGACACAGTTCGTTGATGCTATGCTGCACCACATCAGCCATTTCATAAAGTTCCCCAAAACACCCGCTTAAGGGGGGGTTTCTACCGGGTCCCCGAGTTCCCCAGTGCTGTTGGAGCCATTGATTGTACTCACATTGACATCAGAACCCCTTCCACTAATGGGAATATGTACAGACACCGTAGACGTTGGCACAGCATTAATGTTCAGGTTGTGTCCGATAATGATACGTGCATATTAAGCATCTGTGCCGAATTCCCTGGCTCGGCACATGACGCTTATATACTGTGCAACTGCTTGAAATGCCAAAAAATCCAATAAATATTTGAAACCATATTAAGCTTGTTTCCTGTATTTATCACAATGATACTTAAAGGCAAATAAGAATGACCACTTTATGTAACCCTCCTTCATCCACTGCAAGTTCTTCTCCATGCTCTTCCACTGCAGAAACAGTGGATGCCACCTCCTCCTCCAGTACAGTGAAATGCACAGTGGATGATGGTTGCCCACAAGCCTGGCTTTTACAGCGCCCCGCAGATCTCTGCATTTATGCTTTAAATCAGGGATACTGCATTTACATCTCCCCACTGAAGCCACATCGAGAACGATTCGCAGCTTTCTCCCTCGGATCAGCCTTCATTGCCCCCTTGCCATACAACACCTCGTGGTGCCTCTTCACTAGTTTCACCAATACCTCTAACTCCTCATCTGTGAAATTTGGTTTTTGGCACAGGCTCGACGTTGCCAACGTTGTCTTCATGTTCTGTTAACAAATGTGACTGCCCTATATGTTCGTGATAATCTGAAAAGTAGTCATATTCTCACTAGGGAGGAGATTGATTTTTCTAATTGAGGATATCTGTATGAACTAACCAAAGTCTATGTAAATGCGTTTTTTTTTTTTTTTACCATTGATAATAATGTGTATTTTAATGTGTGAATAAAGATATAATTAAATAGTCTAGACTGAGCCCTACCCTGGCCAATACCAAAGCACTACTCATTTGTTAATCATTTTAGCCCGTAAAGAATAGCCGACATGGGAAGAATCATCAGTAAAAGGGATAATTGATTATAATAAAGTATTAGGCACAAGTTCAAGTGAATGTGTCACTCAAATCAAATGGGACATAAAAGACTATGGATATGGAATTGTGTGATAGTTGAGGTGGCTTCGGGGCGGGGCGGAGGATGGCTGCATGCGGGGTAAAAATCCTTTGTTAAAGCATTTCCATGTCCTTCAGTTGTAAACCTGACATCGGAGTAGTTTGAGATTTCAAGAGCGCAAATTCTAAATGAGACCATACAAACTGTCTTTGATTGTTATTTTTGTGTGACTAGAATGTTCTCTTAATTTGTCTTCTTCCCTGTCTTCGACAGAACAAACAGGCTCGTTTAGGAGGGACACATTTTCAATGATCTGATTGCGCTGGTTGAGAAGTGCTTAATACTTTATTTATTATTTCATTATCGCGGCAATTTGTTTGTTTGCATAGCTTTAATGCCATGGTGGCTAGAGTAAGAAATAACAAGTGTTTGCCAAAAACATGGCAATATCCCCCGCCGCCTCAATTTTATGTGTCCATACGGACGTACGGACGGAGCCCAATGCTGTATCCCCTGCTTCGCGCTAATCGCCTCAGCAATGACGGAATTCCACATGCATAGCCTATCATATCCTATTTGATTGGAGGGACACATTCACTTGAACTTGTGCCTAATACTTTATTATAATCAATTATCCCATTAACTGATAATATTTCTTCCCATGTCGGCTATTCTTTGTAGGCTAAAATTGATTAACAAATGGGTAGTGCTTTGGTATTGGCCAGGGTAGGGCTCAATCTAGAGTAGCCTATTTAATAATATCTTTATTCACACATTAAAATACACAGTATTATCAATGGTAAAAAAAAAAAATTACAAAGACACGAGTTAGTTAATACAGATATCCTCAATTAGAAAACCAATCTCCTCACTCATGAGAATATCACAACTTTTTAGATTATCACAAACATATAGGGCAGTCGCATTTGTTAATAGAAAATGAAGTCAATGATAATGACGTCGAGCCAAAGCCGAAAACCAAATTTCACAGATGTTGGTGTTGTAAGGCAAGCGAGCACTGAAGGCTGATCCCAGGAATTAAGCTGCGAATCGTTCTGGATGTGGCTTCGATGAGAAGATGTAAGCGCAGTATCCCTGATTTAAAGCATAAATGGAGAGATCTGCGGGGCGCTGTAAAAGCCAGGCTCTCTGCACACTGGAGAAGTGTACACTCAACAGGTGGTGGGCAACCATCATCCCCTGTGCATTTCACCGCACAGGAGGAGGGGATGTCATCCACTCTTTCTGCAGTGGAAGAGTATGGAGAAGAACTTTGAGCGTCAACGAACTGCGTCAGACACCTTGACACAGACGCCTGTGATTTGTGTATGACATCACCAGCCACTCTCTGGAACGACCCAGATGCCAGGAGCGACAGCGCAGTTCTGACGTTGATGACCACGGGTATGTTTTGTGGATAATTGCTGCGGCTGGATAGCTGTTCATCCAGAAGTTGGCAAAGATAGATGATTGCCTCATGCACGGTCCAGACGAAAGCCGAAGCTGGATGCCCTCGATGTTTGTTAGTCCCAGGATGTCCAAACGAAGCCGATATATACGTGTTCGTCTTCGAGCTCGGTGCGCTCCTCTTACTCTTTCCCAATCACGCAAGAGTGCAAGCAAATGCAGGACTGGCATTTTGGTTTTAGATTTTGAGGGCATGGTAGAATGATGGTCTTATGTATACTCGTATTAATTGTTTTGCGTTTGTAATTGAACTGATTGGAGAAGAGGCTGATGCGTAATATCATGTGATGATTTCGTTTGATAAATTATTATGGCTTTGAGAAATGTAGTTTAGAAATAAGGAAGAACAATAGAATATTAAATGTCTCAACCTTTACCATGTTAAATAAAATAAAATTAATGTTAAAATTCGGCCGATAACCGACATCAAACGCAATATTCTATTTCGCCTTATGTTGGCACTTGACCTTAATACAGCCCTCAAAAGCGCTTAACAGAAAAAGCGCGTAAGCCAGGGGGAGAATACGCGTAAGTGTTATTTGCATGAGAGACGCCCGGAAACGCCCCGATTTTGGCCTTGCTCCGCCCCAAGCGCTGACACAATATAGGTCTGACTCTATAATATGTTTGCCTGATAAACTGTTAGTTCTCGCAACAGTGTGTCCACAGTTTCACCACTAAGGTTTCAGCAGTTTCATCAACCTTTTGATAGTTTACTAGGATAAAATTTTTGGTTTTATTTATCCCCTCTGTAGTTGTTTATGCAGTTTTTTCCAGTATATCATACAATGTAGATATGAAATTTTTATTCTTAATGGCATGAATTGACATGTCAAAATGTGGCTAAGGAAGATAAATTACTGTACTTCATATAAATGCATCAAATTTTATCAAATCAACAGCTTGTTATAAGCCTATGATTGCAATTGTGGCTGGAACAAAAACCAGCATACATGGGGTAGGAGGGGGGGCATTAAAAACCACTGGTCTAGCCAACTTAATCCAAATCCATAACAGGACATTAAAGAATCAAAGGAAGCAGAATTGCCGGGGAAAAAAAGCCTGTGTGATGTCTTTTTGTGTGATAAGTAAGGTTCAAAGTTTCCAGTGGCATCTGCAATGGTTTTTGTTGGACAAATTTTCCTTGCCTGTTAGATCTCCATTTCCCCCCTTCTCATCTTCAACAGGTTTATTATTTACCAGCCATTTGCAGGGCTTCAAAGCACATCACACTTTGTGCTATGACATCGCCACTTGGAGCTTTTTCTTGGAGTGCATCCGACAGAAAGTTTTTCGCTGATGACAAGTACCTGGAAAGAAAAAGAGGATGAATGGCTACAGAACGGCTATAGGGGATCGAGTCTTATTTGGCACAAAGTGAACTGCATAAAAATGACTGACCAATACTCCACCTCCGGAGACACACTGTACTGGTTGTACAGGCAGCAGCATGGAGAACACTTGCTGGTACATAATGCTAAAACCAGAAAGGCGATATTTGCTGTACTCTACACTTGCTGATCACTGGGAGGAGACCTCCGCCGGTGAATGGCTGTTTACTGTACAAGAAAACAGCAACGAAGGCAGGTTTACAGCCAAGTCCCTACATTTCTTGTGCAGGATGATAGCAAAAAAAGACGTTTCCAGAAGGCGAAAATCTTGCATTCAAAGTGATCACAAGACTTACTATTTGGCCCAATTCAGGGAAGAGTGAATCGAGTGAATTGAACAGATGTTAGGCAGCATATCCCAGATGTCTTGAATGCTTCAGAATGCCACGTTGTGTACACCTGAGAAGTACTTTTACTGATAACTTAATCTTATTATTGTTTTCCATCGTATTTGGTAGTTCTGTCATGTTACAATTTGCAGCTGCAATTTTGTATGCGTATCAGAAAAAAATAACGATTATGAACTGTTGTATGTTTTACCCCCTGAAAATACATTCAAAATAACGGCTAGCATTACTTGCAAACACTATCAATTTTGCAAGTATGTCGATCATCATGTTTGTTAATTGCAAAAAAAACGTGTTTTCGTAAATATGTTGATCATCCTGTTTGTCTGTCTTCCTGTCTGTCTGTTGGTTGAGATATCAACTTGAAATTTATAGCACAGGAAGCCATATATCCGAGGACAAGGGTGTTCAGTTCAGGAAGTTCAAGGTCAATGTCATGGACCTAAATGTGTTTTTGACCTTAGGGACATGGAAGAAACTCCAAGCACTTGAAATTCCAACCACCACAGGTCATATGTCTAAGGAAAACAGAGAAGCTCAAGGTCAAAAGTCCAGATTAAGGTTGTTGAAAAAACACATTTTGGCCCACATCTCGCCTCAAAAGACTGACAGAGACATGGGGTGAGGGCCAAAATGTTTAATCTTGTTTTGTGTTTTCATGTGTTTTGCTCAATACACAATTCATTTCTTGTCGATCGTCATGTTTGTTTGACTGTCAGTCTGTCTGTCTGTCTGTATGCTCACTTTAGCATCCACAATTCTTGAGGTATAAACTTGAAATTTATACCACAAAAAACTGTAAGTCTAAGGACAATGGGCTTCAATTTAGAAGAGACAAGGTCTAAGGCCAAGGTTAAGGTCAAGGTCTTTGAAAAGGTCAAAAACGTTTTTTTGGCTAATATCTCGCCTCAAAAAATGAAAGGAATAGGACCGGCGCCAAAATGTGCGCCATTTAATTCCAGTACTCTTTGGAGGTCAAAGTTAACAAAGTCAAGATAAAAAAAAACATATATTTTTGTGGTTATGTTTCGATCACTTTCTGCAACGTAATTGATAGAGGTGGTAAATATCAGAACCCAAAGGGAGACTGTCAAATTTGGTCAAAAACGGGAAAACACTATGGCCTTTTCTATGGTGAAGAAAATCCCCATCTCTTATAATTCACTTATTTTCAGGACCATGTTGCAAGAAGTCCTTCTGAACACCACTGGAGCATGGATTTGTTGACCTATTCCTGCCTTTTCAATCATGCAAGTTCAAGATCATCCAAAAGGTGAAAATCACATTCTGGTTAATATGGTGAGAATGAGACAAGCTTGAAACAAGGGCCTGATGCCTGAACTAACTGGCAGTTTGGCCCTTTCTAGTGGTATTGGGTCATTTTTACTGATGTCAACTTCCGGTAGAAAACTAATTTCCAAGTTCCAAAATTACCAAGTTCCAGGTCAAATTTTTTATCCTGAATTTATGGGTTTTTTTCCGGAAAGCACTTTGAAACATCTGCTTGGAAAAGTGCTACATAGATCAACTTCCGTCTGTCTATCAATCAAATTTTTATTTTTCAATGTCCAATTTTGTTTCACTTTTCAAAGATGATAGGCATTAGGGCCTACGCTCATTTCCCAAAATTTTGAAAAAATTGGACAAGCCATATTGACCCAATGACCATATCCATGGCGATGAGAATATCTATCTCCTGTAATGGCACATGTTATTACTTGGTAAAATCTTTCATTTCAACAAAATCTGAATGAATAAGATGCAAGTATCATCCACACATTGAAGTGTCAGATGACCGGTCCGAAAAACAGTAAGACATTCAAATTGAAATGAACCAACAATTCAATGCCATTGGAAATCATTGTTAATGATTTGAAAGCCCTAAGTCTAGTCTCACGTTCCCCAGTTTTCACGTCCTTCACTCTGGGTGATTTTATGTGAATTTGCAACAAGCATGAAAAGCTCAGACCCCCACCATGGGATGGCTGATATCTGTTCTGGAAACAAAATACAATGGGAGACAGACAGGAGGAGGGACAGAAGAATTTTTGCTCAGAAATATTGAACGGTCTAGGAGTAATGGCCCGGAAAAGAAGCATAATAGATGAAAGGACGGACGGAAGGATGAATGGACGCAGGAAAGACGAAACTCATTCCTATATGGCCATTAACTTTGTGGCAAGGGATAAAAACGTGAAACCCCATGAATAAATAGCTATGGTTCAAGTCAACTTAAACATTTCAGTAGAGTCAGAATAATCACAACAGCAGCAGTGCCAAACCCAAATTCAGTTGTGCCAAATATCCTAATTAACAGTCGTGACTAAGTAATGTAAGCAGGTACTGTTCAGGTTGCGTTTACCTAGTGGCAACAGTCCTTCTCTCTCCTCTTCCTCGTAGGAGGACGGGTTGAATGGCCTCCTCTGTGTGCTGGAGCACTCCGAAAGGCTGTTGACAGTGGAGCAGGCGATTCCCATGCTGACCCCCGTCACTCCGATAAGCGAGGGCTCACCTGGAGGACAAGCTAAACTGGCTTACAATAAAATTTCCTGTCATGCAGGAATAACCAACCCCATTCCTGGAGATATCCCATCCCTTAAACTTTAATTGGGCAGACCTGTCTTTACTGAATTCCAGCCCAATGTCATCATCATGGAATTAATTTTGCCTGTTAGTGTTAGTATTAAATGATATAGTAGCTTACCAGGATCAGGATTGGTTAAAATCCCTTTACGCAGATATAGATGCTGGCATCCGTAAATTCCAAGATTAAATTCTTAAATAATTCTGTCATTGAATTTCCAAATGTCTAGCTTCACTGGAATAATTTTGCACAGTCTCTGTGGCACAAATACCGAGTTATAAAGCCTAAATAGGCTCATGCAAAACAGGAAAAAATTTGTATTCCGTGCAAAAGGGTTATTACCAGTCCTCCAGTGAACTTACAAATGCCAGTCAAAACTGTCAGAGTGGACATAATGCCCTCTGTCTGGCATGAGGGGGCTTTAGGGTCACATCCTGTGATAGTTATGCTCAGGACCGAAGGGCTGAAAGGTGGTGACAACCCTCAGGGTCCATAGCTTGAGAGAGCTCACAGCTAGACTAGACATATCCTAAATTCCAGGGAGAGGGACCCAGAGCACCAGTCTTTCATTCTGAATTAAAGCCCTGGCCGTATCCTGCCAATGAGAGCCATTCAGTGAAGACCAAGCATGTAGCCTAGAGATTCATTGCACAGCAGTAGACGGCATTTCATCCTAAAGATGGAATACTATGATCACCTCCTCCATAATGAGGAAGATTAAAGTCAGGACAGTTATAACCGTATGAGAGAAAGATGTATAAAAGTCATTCAAGCATACTATTTCAACAACCTCAAGGGGCAAACCTCAGTGGAAACTACAAATGCAAAATCTTGAATTCCCTATCACCCTTATGTGTATTTTATTTATTTATTTATTTTTTTTGCATAAATCACATCCATTTAAACTGAGTGCTTACAGTGGCTTTATTTTCATGTCAGTTCGAAAGGAACAATACAGTCACATTTTAAAAATTTGGTTTTCGTTTACTATTTTTCCATCTGCTCTGGCCTTGATTTCGAGACTTGCTCATGTCAGCTATTTAAACAATCTAAACTGGTCTTTAAACTTTATACAGTCATCTCTGATATTTTGACAGATGTGTATCCATTACCTGGCACAGATCCTCGTCCTACATTCATATGGGCATTGGCAATGTCGTTGGGTGTGAAGAATCTTCTAATGGGTGTGTCTGACTGAAAGAAATAAAAAAGAGGGATAGCCATTCTTCGGTTAGTCTTGTTTACACCATACTTCATCTGAGAATCCACATACATTTCATCAGTAAGAAAAGCAACAACAAATGTGCCCAGAGCTATAAAGAGCGCATAGGAGAACACATCGCAATCGCAATATTCTCCTAAATTACAGCACTTTTCAAATCCAGCAGTCAATCCATTTTTATTTGGGTGTCTAATTTCAGATGAAAGGACACAATTCCAGTAAAAAAACTAGAATTGTTAGCATATGACAATACCAGGCATTCAGATATATTCTCGCCCACTTATCTGGGGATTTCTACATACAAGGTAGATGAACGATGGCGAATATGCCTCTCACACAGAGTTTTTCAAACTCTGGGCCGCCTTCCAGCACCGGGTCGTAGGCCCATTTCCATAAAATTAATCATCAGTTAGGTTCATAAATATTATGAAAGAGACTTACAGCGCCGTCCATAATTATTGCCACCCTGGTTAAGATGTGTTAAAAGCCTTAAAATAAATTCAATTTGTATTGCAGAAGCATATTCTCACACTGAAAATTGTAGAAAAATGTGACCTTCAAATCAAGTAAATTTAAAAGGGAAAAAAATCCTAATAATTTATAATTTATCCTAATAAATAATTATTTTTCATAAAATCACCTGTTCCACAATTATTGGCATCCCTAACCATTCGGCGGTCGGGGATATAATTATACCCATTTAATGCACAGCCTCCTCAGTTTTAGAGGCTTGAATGCAATTTGACAAACTGACATAATCAACATTCCACTTCTTTGGTTTGTAGGATCTTGGGTTGTATTAGCAGTATGCTCCCAAGTCACTCTCCATCTGCACTTTAAAGTGTTTCCCAATTAGTTCTGATGCGTTTGGTTGAGTCTGAAAAAAAAAAATCATCTGTCTATTTACAGTATCAATATAGTCCAATCCAGCTCTTTCATTTACAAAGTTACTCACATTTCCAATTTGCTAACCACATCTTTCAGTCGATACTTTGAAACTAACTCCAATATCCACATACATAAAAACAATAAAAATCTTACAATCATAATGCCTCCTCAGCCATACTTCTCATAGTCAGCTCTCCATTAAACAGAGGTTTCCTATCAAAATCACAAAATGAAAAACTCCAAGGCACTCTCTTAAAAATAAAAAATAAGTCTGACGCATTTCAGCATCAAGCCTTTATCAGGGAGTCAAAAGGCATTTTATTATTTATAAGAGAATGCCTTGGAGTTTTCCTTTTTGTGATTTTGAAGTTTAAATGCGTCATTTTCCAAAGAGCACCTCAAACTAAACGAAGTTTGAATCCAGGAAGCACTCCTTCCCAAACATTTGGAATACACACATACATATTGCCATCATCACTCATCATCACTCAGAAATTTCAAATTAAGAACTAGGCTTATGCCGTCGGAGGCAATGGCTTGGGGGTATATCCCCGAACGCCCCCAACCCTCCAATTCCCCAATCCTTGAATAGACCTTGAATAGACTTTCATTTGAACTTAATTTCAGGTCACTCGTTCAAATGGTTCTAAAGATATGGCCAAAATGGTAATTTTCCATCACAAATCGCCACCCGGTGGCAAAATATTGAACCATACAGGTATGATGTCATCATGTGACACGTTGTGAGGTCATGACCTTGCAGTTGCACATAGTTTCATGTCAATTGGAGAAATAGTTCCAAAGATATAGCAAAAATGGTGAATTTTATGTGACAAAGCTCCACTTTGATATGAGGTCAATCGGACAAATATTTCCACAGATATGATAAAAACAGTGATTTTTCCAGTTTTTGGCCCCTGGTGGCCAATCTAGAAATTTTAAATTGTCCAAAATCGAATCAGTTCTTCCTCTTTATGATACTAACTTATATGCAAAGCTTGGAATTTCTAATTGAAATATTACTGCAGTTATCGCGTTAACACTGAAATCAGTTTTTTTCCCCTGATGGCCAATCTAGACATCGTAAATTGTCCAAAATCGAATCAGTTCTTCCTCTTTATGATACTTACGTATGTGCAAAATTTGTAATTGAAATATTACTGAAGTTATCGCGTTAACACGTAGTGCGGCGGCAGCTGCGGCGGTAGCCGGACCAAAAACATAATATCCTCCGGAACGCCATTCGGCGTTCGGGGATATAATGAGGGTTAGCCTGACCAAACAAGCCACCCTCGTGCCTTCCTCACGATGTAGCCCAATACTCCCACACACACTTGCACACACGCGCACATACACACACACACACACACACACACACACACTCACAAATTCACAGACACATGCACTCCCACACACGTATTCACACACCCTTTCACACTGACACACAGTCCCACACTCACATTCACACATGCATGCACACACATAAAAATACACACACCCCCAAACAAACTGTCACTTTCAAACATATTCATACTTAAACACTCACACATTCACTCTCTCTCTCTCTCTCACACACACGCACACAGTCACAGTCCCACTCAGACACTCACGCATTTTGTTGTTTGTCTTATTTTGTGTCTAAATTTGTAAAATTTGTTTATATCACTTATTTATGTTCCTTTACAGGCTGGGACTCAGTTTAAGCCCTTTCAGGTTTCCTTCAAAATGTGCACATTTCTCTTTAGCGCTGTTTCTTCAACTACTTTAAATTAAATTTTGTACAAATAAATAAATAAATAAAATTGAGTTAAAAAGACACCGGCATGATGTCTTTTTAATTTCTATTACAATTAATTATTCCCTAACTTTAGCTACAGTAGTGAAATCTAGTGGTGAACGTACAAAGGTTGACGATAAACGCAATGGTGTCCTACCCGAAAGGTATGGGTGGTGTTGGGCCTGGTCAGAGACTCCAGCACCAGGGTTGGCTCTCTGAGGGGAGGAAGGCCAGACACAGGGTGCATTGCACTGCCCACCCGGCTGTGGAGGACCTTCCCTCTGAGCTGTCAGGAAAATAGCACCTGATAGTCCCTCATGCGGCATAAACACAACAATCAGTACCAACATCAATAAAAAAAGAATGTTTGTGTTACCAGATAAGCAGGTATTTAAGGGGACTTATAGTTAAGCAAACATTTTTCCAAGATATTCACTTTTTAAACTAAGAATTATTATCAAAATAATTCTATTAGAAATTGCAACCTAAAACACTGAGCTTCAGTAGGATCACATCAGTGGTTGTCATGGCACTGGCTGTTTAAATGAAAATATAGATACTTAGAGGAACACAGTTATTGAGATAACTAAACAGTGTCTGGTTATAATTTCAGCTGAAATGTAAAGGAAAAAACATTCCTAATGTCACTACAGAGCTTTTTCAGGTTTCTGTGCTCTAGTATTGATTTTGACCCCACTAAATAAATTTTGGCGGGAAACAGCTAATTAAAAATTTTTTGATTTACTCATATTCAGAGGTACATATTGCAAAAAGAGCTCTGTACAGACATAGATCAGCGCAAAATGAAGAAAACTGCCAAATATGAAGTTTATCAGTGCTGAGAAATCTGTATTTTCTGCATTCAATTATGGGGCTGTACGTTCAGGGGTGCAGAACTGCCACTAGCCCACTGAACCCATATAGCTAAACAGATTAAGTCAAAAAATGGGAAGCATCATGCACTTGTTGATGCAAGCATGAAACTTGGCAAGATTGCTGCTTGGGGAGTGCAGAGTACATAGACCCTGCTAGCCACTTGAAAAATTCAATATGGCGGCCATTTTTTAAGATGGCTGCTGCCTGGTGATCAAAAAGTTTTTGACCTAAACTTGATATATCTCACGGAATTTTGCAAACTAGGTATCAAAATATATGTTTTCAGACACACTAGAACCATTTATAACAAAATAAATGTGATTTAATCTTTGGTTTTTGACATGATGATAACAATTCAACAAAAAAATATGATTTTGTAAGTTTCTTACTGTATAGTTAAACCCTCAGTCCTCACATTTGCAACTACACAGATTTGTGCAAGGAACGCCAAATCTGTAGCACTCGCATCTACCACTGCATTGGACCTTACATTGCACTTTGTAAGCTCTTTGCAGCTCTCTGAAATGGGCGGAAGAGTTGTCAAAATGACCTGCCACAGCTTGCCTTGTTTCCTCCACTCCCACTCACCAGGAATTTTCATGTCCATTTGACATGATGTAGCCTGACCCTACAACCAGCCTGGTATGTGGCACACTTTGTGTGTTCTACTAAAGCTGCTCTGGTTGGAGGTATTGCATGACAAGGCCTCTGTTTATGAGCAAACATGTACAATCTCACCTCATTTATGTCAGTTAGAGAACATGATCTCTCATACATTGCAATGACGAACTGCTCAATAACCTCTTGGCCTTCAGTTCTGATTTGAGAAAAAATTTTTTAAAGGGCCAGTCAGAAAAGGCTCTTGTACTGAAAGGTAAAACACCACTCCAAAACCCACCCATACAGCACCACTTCCTATGGGTTTCTGGATATGAACCCATAATAAAAGTCTGAATTTCACACTTTTTATTGTTCTAACTATTATCTTAACCTGCTTATTCCTGATCAGGGCTGGTGGGAGGCTGCAGCCAATCCCAGCATTACAAAAGGCAAAACACAGAAACACGCGCTGAATGGTCCACCATCCCATCACAATCATCACACATCATTACACACACATTCACACCAATCGACAATTTAGAGTCAGATTAGTCTGGCATGCATATCTTTGAACTGTAGGAGACTTGAGTACCTGAAAAAAACCCACACAAACACAGGAAAATAATTTAAGCCCACACTGAACAATTAATTTATGATTTTACACTTACTAAAAAAAGCAAAACACTGTAGCTATTCAGGTCAGAGGTGGACAATCCATGTTCGGAAAGTAAAAGTCCTCCCCACTATTTAGTTCCAACCTCTTGGATTTGCTAAATAAAACAGCCCCTCAGACCAGAGGTTGGACTAGTCAAGAAAATCAGCTGGTTGAGTTGATGGGTGGAAGTAAAACATGGTGGGACTTCTACTTTCTGACCCCTGGAATGTCCACCACTGATTCAGGTTGAGCTGGTAAGTAGACAGTAAGTGAACTCAGGACTGATACCTGTGTGGCTCTGGAGGTGGGGATTGACAGCTCTTGCTCCAAGATGTCTGAGCGAACAGTGGGAAAGCGCTTATTCTGCACCAGGTTCAAAGCAGGAGGGACCAGCCCCTCAATCACTGCAGACCTACAGGTCACCATAATGACAAAAGACAGCCACGGGATCTAATGGATTGAACATCAAGGAATACAGTGTATGTTTTAGGGTTCGGAATCCAATTATGTTCAACGACCACAACACAATTTATTACTGCAAGAGATAAACAGCAGTAAACGGGTAACAAAACCTCGTCGGACATCGAAATGTGATGTTCGCGACAATCCCACAAATCAGACTGAGGCTTAGTGTCCAATTTTGGCAGCCTCCATGATAATTTATTGGGTCTATTGACAGGAAGATTTATTCCAGGTTCATGAGGCAGTCTAATGAAAGTGTCAGGAGGTCAAAGGTCATTTCCTTTTATAAAGAATCTGTGCAACGACGGTATAATGGGGGCACCCAAAGAGCAGAATAGGTAGTGCATGTTTTGGTGTGAGGCCAATAGTGAACAGTTGATAGAGAGGGTGCTAATAAGTACGCAAAGAAAAAAAACTTGTCCAATGAATCATAACTGATTACAAAAAAATTGCTAGTTGCTTTATTTGTTTCCTCCACATCAACCCCAACCCCTGGTAATGCCGGCACTACTGGATTTTTAGCCAAGTGCCAAAAGATAGAAGGCTCTCACCTACTACGCACAATGGACCACAATTATTATGGCCCGTTTAATGAGCTACAGGACATCATAACCCTAAAAAATTAAAAAAATCCAAAGAAAAAGTCCTACATTTGAAAGAAGTGATTCAAGTTAAATTTTTAATGAAATCAACTTTTTTTAATGAAAGCAGCTTGTCAATTTCATAAACAGAAATACATGCAGCCAGCAGGTTAATCCAATAACATGTGCGTGAGGCACGCGGGAGAGCAATTGCCCGCAGCGAAAAATTTGACTTTGAAACATTACATTATTTATTTAGCAGACACTTTCATCCAAAGCAACTTACAATAAGAGCATACAGTAAGGAATATCAAAGCAGAATATTTCATCTGATAAAAAATATGTTGTGGATTTTGGAAAAGATTAAGTCTGCATTTTTTCAATAAATTTTTACTTCTTGAATTTGGACTTCCTGCCACCTGTGGAATCAAATTCTACAAAAGGTATAATTATAATAATAGTTCTAATAATATTAGAGTAGCCTTTGTATGTAAGAATGCAGAAATGCCGGGTTTAAATAGAATGGTTTCAAGCAACAAAAAAGCTTAAGCGTTTCAATGTTGATTTACAGTTTAATTGTCAACATTTTGAATGATGCTTCAAACTATTTGGTGTAGTCCTAATTTCAGAATAGGTTCATAAATAGCGCAGTAAACAAAAGCCTGATGCTGTCCACATTGATTTCAACACGAAACATCTGTAGACAGGACCACATGAAAAAAAAAAGTAAACTGTTATTCAAGTACTCATTCCCGCAATGGGACGAGTATTCAGTTAGGGAAAATGTTGGATTTCTGCACCCCAAGTAGGTTCGAGCAAGTTTGAATGTAAGGCTTGCAGTTTTATGTCAGTAATGTGTGCACTGCAAAACTCATCCATCAAGGCAAATGTTTTAGTATTGCCATGGGTCATGAAATCAATGTTTTTCCACTCAGGCAGAAAATATTTCCAGATGTTTGTTAGCCTTTAGAAGTTTAATTAGTGTTTATTAGCTTAAAAATAAAATTTTTAAATCCCATTGGAAAATCTTGACAAGAAGCTTATAGGTTAGCTCAAGTGCATGTTTTAGACAGAGGTTCATGGTTTTCCACTGCTAGCACACGTTTAGAGTAAAGTTCACGGGTTTACACTGCCAGCCATGTTCTAGAGTGTGGTACTTTCAGTGCATTTTGCTGTGAGGCCCACAGTTTAGCACTGCTATTGCTGTTGTAGAGTGATTTTAGCAGTTTAGCATAGTTAGCACATGTTTTGAAGTGAGGAGCAAATTACAGCACTGCTAGTGCAAGTTTTTAAAAGAGGTTCACAGTGCGGCACTTTTAGCTCATGTTTTCGAGTGAAGTTAACAGTGAAGCATTGACAGCACATTTATTGAAATAAGCTTTGACAGTTTAGCACAGTTAGCACATGTATTGAAGAGAAAGGTACACTATAGCACTGCTAGCACGTGTTAGAAAGAAGCTTGCAGTGTGTCACTTTTAGCTAATGTTTTGGAGTGAAGTTGACAGTGCAGCATTGCTGGTGCATTTTTTGAAATGAGGTTGACAGTTCAGCATTGTCAGCACAATTTGGAGTGAAGTTCACGTTGCACAGTGTGGCACTGCTAACGCATGTTTTAAAAAAGATTCACGGTTTAGCGCTGTTATAACGAACATATTTTGGAGTGAGGTTCACGGTCTAAGCACCTCTGGCACGTTTTGACGTGAGATTTGCTGTTTGTGCTTTTAGTCCATGATTCAAAGTGAGGTTCACTGGTTAGCAAGTCTACTGCATGCTTTGGAGTGAGGGTCATCGGTTAGTCCTAGTAGCCCATGTTTTTGAGCGTGGTTCTGTTCGCAAAGGTTTGAGAGTGAGGCTCACAGTTTGGGTCCTCGTCGGACATTGTATCCTCTGGATGGCTTGACCTCGGAGCTGAGCTTGGGGAGTCCGTGATGGGCTGGGGTTTTTTGGGTGAACACACAGGCCCCCCTGCTGGCTGGGAGGACAGTATGTTCCATCAGTTGTGGCAGCCGTTTACCAGATAATATTGGCGCACCCAGTCTGTAATCTGGATCATACCTGCAGAGCACCAAACACACTCTTTGATGTTGGTATTTGAGAGGATTACACATATAGGACATACAAAGCTTATTCAAATTTAGATACAGCACTACATACATACTAAAGCTAATTCCTTTAAAAAAATTCTGTCATAGATTAAATTCCTCTTTAACAGTGAAAGTAGTAATGTTACTACAACTCAAGTACCATTTAACATGCTCCAATAAAGTCTGCTGCGGACAATTTATTTCAGTGTAAACTTTTTCACGGAATATCTAGCTATGCAAAATTCACAGATTTTATTCACTATATTTTTATATATTTTAAAATATCTATGACTGGACAATTTTTATGGCACAAATACTGCTGACTGCATGGTACTTGTCCGACTAACTTCCTCACTCTTCTGTGAAGTTAAATAAAAACAGACTCAAAAAGAATGCCATCCAATACAATCATAACTCTTACTTAGACTTAGATAAACCAATTTAGCAAGGTCTGAGATGGGCAGGTTTTATTATCGACCGTAAGCATCAGACTTACTGTGTTCTCTCACCAAATCCTTGTTGTCTTTGTTGAAGGGGTTTGGCTTGGATTGTCATAACACCGTTTAAACTGCTCTTCAAGGCACTTGATACACGAGAACCCTGCCAAAAGAAAAAACAAGCTCACTAACATTTGATATTCTCAAATCAAGATGTAAAACAACTAAGCTAACAAAAATTTAGCCAGCAGACTGACATACCCCCAGCAAGGAGCACGCATAAGGGAAATATGACCTATACCATGGGGAGTTCTGAATCGCAACAGCATTTAGAAATATCATAAAATGAGCAATGATTATGTATTTACTAGTTTCTTGTGAAGGATGAACTTAGTGCCAGCACAGTAGAAAGTTTGATCGGATTCATCCATTGAGGTTGTCGCCTGCGTCTTGTGAAAACATCCGGTATGCGTCAGTGCTCATGTCGGTGGCAGGAGAAGAAGCTCAGTTTCATTTTCGAAGTGATATTTCTGCAAAAATTTCAGATTCTTTTCTTTGGAAAACCAGTGAATTCATAAACTGTTCTATCAAGTGCAAGAGCATGGTTGGTTTTGATAAAGGCATATCTGAGCAATTAAAATGTATAAGTGCGTAGTTGATTGGGGAGTTTTGAGTCAGCGACCTTTGCCACCCAAAAGCATTTTGGTTGTGTATCAGCCATACAGTATGAAGTATTTATTTTCTGTCTAACAGTGCCTTGCTGAAAACACCAGGAGCCACATTATATTATGCGGATACCTAACCAAACAATCGTCATGGTAATTCTTTGGAATTACCCAGCCCAGGCTCCAACCGGAGTTTATCCTACTGACCAAGAGGCAGGCGCGCTAAACACCAGCTGGTAAGTGACAATGAATGCACTTTCCATATCAAGAGATAAAATAGGATTGGGAACAAAGATAGGGGAGATTTTAGTCTTTGTATCAACACCTCAAAGCCTGACCAAAACATTGTTTACAGATATATTTTTACAGTCCCCAGTGACCAATGGTCTTTGAGATTGAATGAAGTTGTCAGATAAACATAGCAAATAAGTGCGAAGGATGTCAATAAATGAGGACCTGATACTTTTTTTCATTGTTATTCATTATGCAAATACTTAAAAAGTCATTGAAGAAAAATCATCAGAACAGCTTTATGTTTCACAGTTTCACAGGCCTGTAGAGGCAGCTAAAGAGGGTAACCTGGAACTCTGCAAAACGGTTTGGATCTCCCCAGATTACTAGGTACAGTAGATAGCGAATCCGTTATTTACAAGCGCATATATCTGGCTAATAATTACTGAACAGAAAGCCGAAAAAATTAAAACCACAAATGGTTTTAATATGGCCACCAGAAATGGCACACACATTGCAAATGCACAAAGTGACCTGGAACTCCCCAATTAACTGTATATGACTTGTAACCTGGAACAGCAGTATTTCTAAAAACAGCATTTGATCTTTCCCCCCTGAGCATGATGTCAGAGGAAAATGGCTGCCATGTGAAAATGGTCCATGGGATTTGAGACCAGCCCACATTCCATATCCTTCCAAAGAAAACTTCTGAACTTTTTTAAAGTCCAGTAATTTGGCAGACTGTCCAAGAACCCTAATGTATACCCATATATTAGAACAGCTTAATGGACTATGGACTCATACTTGGATTCACTCAATGTACAGTCATTTTGGGTCACAATCCATGGTATAAGACACAGCTTTAAGGGAGTATGCTTAATACCAAAGCTCCACATATTAGAGGAATCAATCACTCACTTGTGGGCCTACCTGCTGAGGGATGATGTTTGGCCAGAGGGACACACTCCTTGTATCTGAGCCCCTGGATACAGGGCCACTGAGGGTTTTAATGAGAATGCGGGACAGTGAGTCACTCCCTGCTTTCCTCGTTTCTGATCTCCCCACATGAGTGACCCCATCTGCAAAATGGATAACAAGGTTCAGGATAGTTTTATAACGTACCTTGTCACTTTGGCTTTGTGCAGTGTCTTGAAGAACATTTCCAGCTACAGACACTGTGTAGCCCATAAGGATTTGGACAGTGTAGCAATTTTGTGTTATTTAGTCTCTGCATCCCAGCCAATTGAAATGCTTTGTAAAACAAAGAATGAGGGCAAAGAACAAACTGTCATGTTTAATTTCATGGTATTCGGTATTCACATAGTACAAATCAGGTGATCATTTCAAATAACAGCCCATTTTTATAATACCTGTCCAAATAGTGACTGACAGCATGCATATTATATTACTGCCTTTTGCAAATTAATTGGATAAAGGTGCTTGTCAATAGATTGAGCTGAATGGAGGGCAAATAGCAGTGCCAAGTGATGAACATTTTACATAATCTCACTGCATATTACCTTTTGGCCACATTTCATTTAGTTCTTTGACTTGTATGATGCAACTGATGTGACTGCATCATCAACACAGTATTGTAACTGTGATGAACTGGCCTGGTAATTCACCTGACCTCAATCCCGTTGAGAATCTCTGGTTCATCATCAACTCAAGGCTGAGCAAAAGGAATGCATCACAAAAGCCAAAGTAAGTTGTCCAGGTGTGGCATCATGATGAAGAAATCAAGGGAACCAGCAAAAACCCTGTCCGCTCCATGCCAAAGCGGGTAGAATAGCTTATTGAGAATTGTGGAGGACACATCTCTTCATCTCTTACTAAGAGCTGAATATAGATGCTATTAAGGTTATAAAAAGCCTGAAAACCATTGTTATTTGGTCATTCCCACTCCAGCTTGTTTTATCCAATTAATTTGCACAACACTGTATGCATAATATCAAGCACATTACATTTGGTGAAATTCAACTGTCTCCAGGTTGTTTAAATGGTAACAGTGTGGACAGTTGGACTGGAGCGATTGACAGATTTGGTTTGTGGATGTGAATTTACTCATGCCCTTGATCAATATCATTAAGCAGCAGCAAGATCCATGACTCAAATTTAAAGGGCCCTTCTTCCAACACAGATCACTGTGTGCATTTATAAATAGCCTCAAATTAAGGCTTTACTTAATTTGAGAGTGTTGACATCCATATGAAGGCAGCCTTTGGGAGCCACCGCTCTCTGACATTGTGTCACTGTCCAAATGCTTACGGACTTCAGTCTTTGTACAGAGTCACCAATTTAGATTTGGAAGCGTAATTGTGGAAAAAGCCAGCATTTGAGTAGGCGGGGCTTGGTACGGGAGAGGGCGAGGCTGACCTGTCAGCTCACTCTCCCACTGCTTGTGCAGTAGCGCCACCTCCAGTATGTGCACCACCTCACGCCACACGTCGTCAAACACCTCACCCGTCACGGCATCTCTAATACAGGCACACGGCGAAACTGGCGGCACTCCACTCCGCTCTGCCCCCGGGGGCCTCTGGTGATCCGCCCCTTCCTCATCTCTGAGTCAATCACAGGGACTCAGAACTCTCACAGTCTATCCCAGTGCTATCCAAGAGCACTGCATATATTTGTATTTTCGAATAAATTGTATTTACAGTACAGTATCATAATAAATTGTGCCAATTCAGCATGAATAATGTAAGCTAAAAGTAACAGAGCTACTGAGAGAACACAGACACGGGTATTCAGGGTTAATGCTAGATCAGCCAATCTCCACCGTTAGAAAATGGCTGAGTAGGTTTTTTTGATTAGAGGGCAATTTTACTTTGGACAAGGTTGAGGAAATGCATTTTAATGTTATCCATTAGCGTTTTAGAACACCCTGAATTATGTAATTTTTAGTTCCCTCAACTGAGTTCAAATTTTCCAAAGTTAATTCAAATTTTCCAAAGTTAGAGTTAAATCCACTCAGACACTCCATAATTCCTATTCTGGTGGTATTCTCACAAATCAAATCATTTCCAGTAAAATCAGATGGCTCACACTTCCTTGGCATCATAGGCAAAAAACTCCTCTATTCTGCCTTCCGCCTCGTACACCTCCTCCTCCAGGACGGAGGAGTAGGGCTGGATTGAGAGACCGTTCCGGATGCTGGAAGAGCAGAGCAGATCGCACAGGGTGGGAAGCACCTTTTGACCCTCGATGCACAACCTTAGAGAGACAGACACACGATGAGTACAAACCACACTGCAACGTCCGTAAGTATTTCGATGGTGAACCAATGTTAAAGGGCTGCAGTTCCTGGATGTAAATAGATGACCGTAAAAAAGAGCCTTTAAAACTGTTACTGTCAAAATAGTAGCAGACTTCACTCCATGCACCTTCCAGCTTCTGTAGCAATTCTCCAGCTTCCACACTTCAAAATTATCCCTTTTTTTCAAATTTGGTCTATGAATAATGATTAACCACATTTTTAATGGTACAAAAGATTTGCTATGTTTACCAAAAAAAAGTACATCTGCAGGCAAAATATAATCCATATCGCCCATAAGCATTTGGACTCTGGCCAAAACTACAGTTTTTTGGTACTGTACCCCAGAGAATTAAGATGAAACACTGAATTTGAGTTTAAAGTGCACATTTTCATCATTTGCTGGCATTTTTATTCATTTATTTTAACCAGCAAAGTCCCGTTGAGATCGAAATCTCTTTTTAAAGAGAGCCCTGGGGGTTCAGGTGGAGAGGGAGAGGACAAGTTCCATCGCCAATTAGATCAGGGGATTATTAGGAGGCAGGTCGAAATACCCAGGTTGGGAATTTAGCCATGACACCGGGTAAACCCCTACTCTTGTCGAAGAATGTCATAAGATCTTTAATGACCACCGTGAGTCAGGACCTCGGTTTACCGTCTCATCCAAAAGATGATTTAGTTCTACATCAGGAATTACAGCCATTATTATGCACAGCAGTGGTCTATTTACTAGATGACTGCACTCTTCAGTATAGACAGTCCCTGTGTGGAAAATAGCCATCATACTATCCAGCCTGTTGCTTGGAGACAGGTATCCAAAGGGCTTTTAATCTTTCCACTCCTGACTGTGGGTGAGAAGCAGCTCCCTTCCCCATCTGTCTCTCCACTGGCTCTGTGCCAGTGCAGTAGGGCCCCATATCTATCGAGTGCTAATAACCAGTCAAAGCTCAAACTCCAGAGGTACACCCAGCAGGTGACACTCGGGGTGTGGGGTGGATGTGGGGCGAACGAGAATAAAGCTGAACTTTGTCTCCAGAATTCAAACAGTGTCACTATAATTTAACAGGCTGCTCTTTACAGCATATTTAACGGACAAATTCCGGCTACACGCATTCATCTATTGAGTAAGTCCAACTATTTTGAATTCAGGAGTATTTTTATTATGCTCAACTTGAAGTTTTTTTTATGGTAGTATCTGACCTTATTTTCAAAATGCTGATCACTAAAATTATGCTATATTAATTACATAAGTATCTGGCACTTGCCCTGAAAATAACAGGTAAGTAACTGTTTTGTAATATGATGTTGAGTTTAATTAACCCCTTTGAGCAGAATACAAAGTAATGCCAATTTTTCCTGTTATGCATGAGCCTACTTAGGCTTTAGAACTCAGTATTTGTATCACAGTGACTCTGGGAATAGCCTGGAATCCATCCATATCAAGCTTTGGTCGCTCCTAACGGCCACTTGCTGAAATGTCTGGCCTCAGTCGGTAGGGCAGAGTTTGACTTTCAAATATTCGCACAAAATCCATGCGAGATCTGTGATTGGCTCACAGTCGCAAGGGTGCCCCGCCCCTTTAAACAGACTTGCTGCGGGTCCTGAATGAATTTATCCCAATGGGGAGAAGTGAACGTGAGCACAGATTATCAGATTATTATTTTGCCCCATTGTCACAGAATTAAATATTGGACTTATTTTTCACAGGCCACATATCTTCCAAATTTTCAGGTGCTGCAATGGCATTTTTAAGACCAACAGATCAGGAGAAAATGAACTTTGTTCCAGACCTCTGTGTCTCTGTCAGCAGTGGTCACGTAACATCTGGCAATAACTTACATAAATACAGTATGGACTGCGGCAAACTACGAATTAAACTTTCAAACTGAAATAATGCTAGTGTTTATATGTTCAGTGATACTGTTTTTGCCATCGATGTTTAATCGTTTTTAAAGGGAAAAAGAATATATTTCATCGCTATGATCTTGTACTGGATTGATATCAGATATTAAACAAGCGGGGAAAAGCGGCAAAATAATCGTTAGCCATCCACGTTAAAAATGCCAAAACGTTGTGCAGCAATAGGTTGCAATAATAGGAACAAGCTATCGATCTTCTTTTTTCGGAAAGAAAGAAGACTGGCACGGAATAAATTAGCAACTGTCATATTACATACCAGCTTCATAGGCTTAAAGTGATACTCCACCCAAAAACTATTATTTGTCTATCAATTACTCACCATTAGATGTCCTGAACGGACAAAGTTGTTCTTCACCTGGCGCAACTTTATGGCCACTGGAGAGTTTTGAAAAATTTATTCAAATTCCTTTTTTGCTGGAAGCAAATGGGGTCACCCAGTAGCAATGGGAAAACTCCACAAAAAGTCCATTGACAAACTTTCAAACCATCGTCCAACACATTGTCCAAGTATAATCCAAGTCTGCTTTGTCCACTCATATCCTCAGAACTCAAGAAACGCGGTTATTTTTCACTAAAAATAATAAAATTCCACAGTTATGCGTCAAGTAAGCTTGTGCATTCAACGGAAGTCCCGCATCCTGGCTCGTGTTTTTACCATAGATACAGCGCCCTCGATAATTATTGGCACCCCTGGTTAAGATGTGTTCTTTACCTTCTAATAAATTCTGTTTTTTTTCTGAATAATATGGACCAAAATGAAAATTAGAGGAAAATCCAAACTTTAATTCAAGTGCATTTATTTAGTGGGAAAAAATCCCACATTAAGAAATAATTCTTCTACATCAAATCATGTGTGCCACAATTATTAGCACCCCTGATGTAAATACTTTGTACAACCCCCTTTTGCCAGCAAAACAGCACCTAATCTTCTCCTATAATGTTTCACAAGATGGGAGAATACGGAAAGAGGGATCTTCGAACATTCCATTTTGCAAAATCTCTCTAAATCATCCAGCGACCTGGGTCCTCTCCTCTGCACTCTCCTCTACAGCTCACTCCACAGGTTTTCAATGGGGTTGAGGTCTGGGGACTGAGATCTGGAGAACCATTTCTGTGTAGATTTGGCCACATGTTTAGGGTCATTATCTTGCTGAAAGACTCAGTGACGACCCATCTTCAGCTTTTGGGCAGAGGCCGCCAGATTTTGATTTAAAATGTCCTGGTATTTCAAAGTGTTCATGATGCCATGCACCCTAACAAGGTTCCCAGGGCCACTGGAAGAGAAACAGGCCCACAGCATCACCGATCCACCCCCATACTTCACTGCGGGCAAGAGGTGCTTTTCTGCATACTCATCTTTTGTGTTCCGCCAGACCCACTTAGAATTTTTGTTGCCAAAAAGCTCTCTCTTGGTCTCATCTGACCAAAGCACATGGTCCCAGTTGAAGTCCCAGTACCGCTTAGCGAACTCCAGACGTTTGCGTTTATGATTGTGAGTGAGAAAATGTTTTTTCTGTGCATGCCTCCCAAACAGCTTGTTGGTATGTAGATGGCGCCTGATGGTTGTTTTGGAGACTTTGTGACCCCAAGATGCTACCATTTGTTGCAATTCTTTAACAGTGAGCTTTGGAGAACTTTTTATTTCTCTTAACATCCTCCTCACTGTGCATGGTGGCAAAATAACCATGCGTCCTCGTCCAGGCTTGTTTACCACTGCTCCAGTTGTTTGAAACTTCTTAACGATTCCTCTGACAGTAGATATGGGCAGGTGCAGGCAAGTAGCTATTTCCTTGTAGCCATTGCCTGACTTGTGAAGGTCGACACACATCTGCCTTACTTGAATGGTGTGTTCCTTTGTCTTTCCCATGTTGAAGAGTCGATAAGAGAAATGGCCTCTGCGTCACGTCATATTTATACCCCAGGGAAACAGGAAGTGATTAATTACTAATTAAATGTTCCTAGATACTCTGATCAACTTTGTAAAATACTGTAGAAATGACAGAAATACTTCAATTACATTTATTTCTACAGGTGATTTTATGAAAAATAATTATTTCTTAGTCGGGGATTTTTTTTCCCCTTAAAATTCAATTGAGTTCAAGGTTACATTTTTCTACAATTTTCCGTGTGAGAGTATGCTTCTGCAATAAAAATTGAATTTATTTTACGGCTTTTAACACATCTTAACCAGGGGTGCCAATAATTATGGATGGCGCTGTATATACATATAGAACAAAATATGTAAATATAAATATATATAAATATATACTGTATGGTTTATACGAGTATTCACCTGAATGGCAGCAGAGTCTCTAGGCAATGAACGAGCCAGGAGGCGGGACTTCCGTTGAATGCACGAGCTTACTTGAAGCATAATAATAATAATAATAATAATTATTATTATTATTATTATTATTGCTATTATTATTATTATAATATTTTATTATTTTTAGTGAAAAGTAACCACGTTTCTAGAGTTCTGAGGATACGAATGGACAAAGCAGACTTGGAATGTATTGGACGATGCGTTGGACAACGGTTTGAAAGTTAGTCAACGGATGTTTTGTGGAGTTTTCCCATTGCTAAGGGGTGACCCCATTTGCTTCCAGCAAAAATGGCATTTGGAGAATTTTTCAAAACTCTCCAGTGGCCATAAAGTTGTGCCAGGTGCAAAACAACTTTGTCCGTTTAAGACATCTAATGGTGAATAATTGTTATTCAAATTATAGTTTTTGGGTGGAGTATCACTTTAATCTAGTGGATGCAATCATGGCCTTCGAGCTATAGCTAATGCCAATTACTGTGAAATACCTTATGTAATTTGAGTATTATTTAATTTTGCCTTTATTATACCAGGGAATCCCACTGAAATAAACAAAATGCAGATATGGCCAAACATTATCCTGTTCAAAACCCAACAACCACTCCAAGAGTAAATGCAAGCAAGCCACAATCTAATCTTTATGCTCATGTCCAATAACATTCACGAATGCCGTAGCTGGCCAGCTAACTCATATTCGTTATGCTGAGTACAGCCGTTAGTTTTGCTGTAAAATGCCTGATGTTGCAAAGTAAAAGGAAATATACAGGCAAGATGCAGATACAAGATAGATACTTGTATATCACAATGTTTAAATGCTCACCTGCTTAGCTACCACTTCTGACAACAAGATGCAACAGATAACCCGGTCAGCATTCATTCTGCAAATGGCGCCACACGATTGGTGGTTCTCACCAGAAGGTCACCCAATCAGCCAAAAGCAGAAAACATGAATATTCATATATTCACTTCATTAGTGACATAAGGGCTAAACACTGGCTACACGACTGAGGCCAGACTGATATCAGTCAGTGACCATTGGAAGCGACCAAAAGTTAATATGTATGGATTCCAGGCTACTCAGGGAAATTATTCCAGTGAAGAATTGTTACAGAATTGTTTTAGAATTAAATTTCAGAATTTATGGGCACTGGTGTCTATATCTGCCCAAAGGGGTTGAGAAAGGAGTTTAGGTCTCGCTATAAGAATTATAATATACATTTTTTACTCCCAAAAAATATATGCTTATTTCAAGTCAGTGCGTGCCGGAGACATGAAATGTTCTGATACCACTGGCAAACCTGAAAATGAGTTTAAAAAACTCTAATCTCATTGGAAGATTATTCAGGGCAAAAACCTAATTGAAATAACATTTTATGGCCAAATATGAGACTAAAATGCCTACTTAGAGTGAACGCCATGGGTCTTACTCTCTGGAGTCGCTCCAGGTGTCCAGGGGTGGGGAGAACAGGGTGTTCCTCGTGTTAGCGGCTCTCCGGTGAAAATACTGAAATCCCTCTTGTTTCGGTGCCTCCAACTGATATCCCAGGATCCTCCAGGGCAGCCAGACAAAATGTTATTCCAGTGAAATTTTACAACAAACGTTTTGTTTATTTTAAGTCTGAATTTTCTCATTTCTCTGGTTCTTGGCTGATTTACCACTTTGTGCAAACAGCAGGAAGAACCTGAATTCTGTTCCACAAATGAGGATTACTTGCGTTAGCTGGATAGCTGCACTGAGTAAAACCTGGAATGGCACTTTTATCTTGAATTGGGGTTCCAGGTTTTTCTCAAAGTAATGGCTATTTTACGCCAGTCGTAGTATTACTCCAATGTGCTATTCTCACCAACTTCCACATGCGACTGTGCAACGTAAGATATCTGAACAGAGATCACTATAATAACTCGCTATGATATATCACAGATATATCAACATTAGCAACCAGGAAGAGCATAACATTACTGTGTTGTTAGATTTGCGAGTTGACTGAGTGAGCAAGAGAGGAAGTAATGAGAGTGTAATTTTTAGTTCAAAGTTTGGGGAGCTGTCAGGTCTGCAATCTTTACAGTCAATAGTCAGTAGTGATTAATGTCATGTAGAAGAGCTGATAAGCCACAAGACGTTTGTCCTTGCAAGAAATTTTAGAATGCAAGTTGACTGGATGGAAAGCTGGCTAAGTTAGCTAACTAATGACAAACACTACCTAGCTAGAGTAGGCAACATCCTCACTGTAAGTTAAAGTGAGTTAGCCGGCTAGCTGGTCTAGCAACATTAACCATAAGGCATGCAGCAAACGCAGCTATTTTCATGCCAGTCAGTGAGTTGCAACTGAAGTTGAAGTTCGTAAGAATAGCACACTAACCACTGTCTTTTCTCAATGCAGTTATCCAGATAACACAGATATCCTGCTTTGAGATGGAGGCCTCAATTCAATTTCAACGCAAAACGATAGCACTATATTGTGTTCAGCCGCGTGAATTGTCCTACGCTGCAATGGTTTGCAATCTCTGTAGTTGAGAGTTTATTTCAGTAACAGCTCATAGGACGCATTATGGAGAAGAGTCAAGAACTTACTGTAGTTCCAGTTCATAAGACATACCATTGGAATGAGTTAACAGTTAATTTCAGTCCCAGCACATTAGTCACATTACTGGGGTGAGCTAAACGTTCATTTCAGTCCCAGCACATATAAGGTGCATTACAGGGATGAATTCGGGGTTAATTTCATTCCAAGCATGTGAAACACATTACTGAGATGAGTTTGATGCTCATTTCAGTCCTGACATGTAAGCCACATTCCTGTGATGACCTCGGTGTTAATTCCAGTCCCAGCAAGTAAGACACATGACTGTGATGAGTTCAGCATGCATTTCAGTCCCGGCATGAGAGACACTTTGCTGGGATGAGTTTAGTGTTGACTTAAATCCCTACACATAAGACACATTACTGGGATAAGTTTGGTGTTTATTTCAGTCCCTGCATATAAAACAGATTACTGGGACATTTTACTGGGATGAGATCAGTGTACATTTCAGTCTCAGCATGTAAGAGACACTAGTGGGATGAGTTCAGTGTGCATTTCAGTCCCGCTTGTAAGATACAGAATAATATTGAGGTGAGTTCAGTGTTGATTTTAGTTCCAGCATATAACACACATTACTTAGATGAGTAGGGTGTTCATTTCAGTTCTAGCGCACGAAGGCCCTTACCGGAGGTGGGGGGAATGTCCGTTCCACTCCTTGCATTCCTCCAGCAGAGCCAGTGTCCTGCTGCACTGTTTACCTTCATATAGCAGTTCATCCACATCAGAAAACAGCTCACACACACGCTGGGTATTCGCCCTGTCAAACTCCTACAGTGCAAAGGGTAGAGGCATACCAAAGGACAGCATGTGTGAGGGTGTGTACGTGCAATTATGTGTTTACAGTATTCCTGTGTGTCACTGGACAGGTGTGCAGCAAGTGAGCGTATGATGAGCAAGGGTATACTCCACCTGTCTGTGCATGTATATTTGTGTGTGGTATTTTGTTTGCGTGGTCTTGTACGTGCTCATGGCGCCTCGTGTATGAGTGTGAGTTTGTATGTGAGCATGTGTGTGTGCCCATCAGTCTTCCTATCAAAGAGACCTTTATGTGTGTGTTTATGCATGCCTGCTTGTGTGTCTGCATGTTAGCGTGTGTGTTAATGTGTGAGTATGTATGTGAGCATGTGTGTGTGCCCAGCAGTCTTCTTATCAAAGAGACCTTTATGTGTGTTTATGCATGCCTGCTTGTGTGTTTGCATGTTAGTGTGTGTTTTAATGTGTGAGTATACACTCAGTACCATAATATCTAGGACAGCGACATATTTTTTTTTGTTATTTTGGAGTCAGTCACTGGATCTGAATCTGATTAAACATGCATGTACATGCTGAGGAGGAGACTGAAGGCTAAAAGCAGGAACTGAAGACGGCTGCAGTACGGGCCGGGCTAAGCATCACCTGGGAGGATTCCCGACATCTGTGCATCACAGGCTTCAAGCATTCGTTGCATACAAAGGATAAGTGGCCAATGGCTAAAAAGGGTAACTTTATTCTACTTTAACCGGACCTGTCCAATATTTTTTGATGCATCTATTGCGTCACATTCCAATGTATTACGGTTCTCGCTGTAAATCTGTTCTTACATTTCCTGAGTGTGTATGTATGTCTGTATTCCTGCGCTCACTTCATCTCTCCAGGAGCAGATGGAGCTCCGCTCAGTAGAGAGGCCTGTGGTGAAGCTCTGGACCCCTGACCAGGACATGGGATGACCGCCCAGCGTGGCCCTGCTGTCTGACCCCCTGGGGCCCTGGGACACTGGAGAGATGCTGCAGAGAGACACAAAATCTGAGGTCTTTATTCCTGAATATGGCCAGCTTCGCTATTGACAGAGCATTTTTCGAGTGCTATCCTGGAAATGTTATGCGATTACTATGTGCTACATAGGGCATAATATAATATACAGAGGATCTCTAATGAGTGAGCCCGAGATATCAAATTTATGAAACGAGAGTAGTCCAGCAAGGAACAAATGAAAATTAATATCCAAGATTCATAAATTTGATATCTCAGGTTCACATATTTGAGACTGTATTCATCCCATAATTGTCAGCCTAGTATTATTTGGAAAATAGACAAGCTTCTAGTTGGTGGTCTGTTCAAGTCAATGGGATGAATAATTCGCCATTTAGCATGCTAACCCCTTTCACCTTTAAATTAATAAAATCAGGTTTCTACTATATCAGTTACAGGTGTAATTAACTACTTACTTGGTGGCTGTATTATACCAATTTTTTATAATTTATATAATATAATATAATATTATATAATATAATATAATTAGGGCTGTCGGGATAATTAATTGCGATTAATTTAAGCGCAATAAAAGTAACTGCCACTATGAGGCAGACAGACGTGCTTGCTTATTACCTTTTCTATGACATGACATAACCATGACCAGCGAGGTTGGACAGCCTCCATCGCCTTGGCATAATTAGCTCACCTTAAATCATTTCCCGCGTACTTTGCTTAACTTGCAATCAAGCCATTTATTCAGCCAACTGACCAATCAAAATCAAAATGAGGCATAGAGTGATTAAGAAGTGATAATGAGAAGCAGACGGACCTAACCAGGTTGCCGTGTTAGATTGAAAAAAATTCAATAATCTGAATAAATAGCAGACCTCTGAATTCCACCTTTCATCAAGGAATTTTGTATGCATTATTAAAGATATTTCTAAAAAAAAAAACGAAGTTATTCAAAGATGGCCCTGGTTTTAAGAGCTAAAGAATATAGGCTACGTGAAGTGGGAAACATTTTGTGAAGCATACCGAACATGAATGTGAGAGAGAATACGTTTGCATTGCAGGCAATAGTCAAATGCACCGAAGATTTGGCAATTAACGTTCAGGCGAATCTTTGCCGCAAATTTGAGGCATTTTTTATTAGATAATTGAACGAGAGTAATTTAAAATAATGTAACTCATAGCACTTGATCTTATTTACTTTTGAGCATCTAAATAACCAACAGTGAAGGTGGAAAACATTTTGTTTAAGCGTATAGAACGTGACATGTAAATTGTTAACGAATTTGAAAATCTTTTAATATTACACGGCAGCATGGTGAGGTCTGTCTGCTTCTCATTCTGTCTTCTTAATCATTATAGGCCACATTTTGGTTTTGATTTGTCAGTTGGCTGAATAAATGGCTTGATTGCAAGTCAGGCAAAGTACTCGGGAATTGATTTAAGGTGAGCTAATTCTGCCAAGGCGATGGAGGCTGTCCAACCTCGCTGGTAATTAGTTGACTTCAAATCACAGGTTTCTTCCCGGAAGCATTTCAAATGACCGCATTAGGTATGTGCCATAGAAAAGGTAATAAGCAATCACGTCTGTCTGCCTCATAGTGGCAGTTACTTTTATTGCGCTTAAATTAATCGTGATTAATTATCCCGACAGCCCTAAATATAATATAATATAATATAATATAATATAATAAAATATAATTCATGAAATACATACATGAGGGTAAGTGCTGCTTGAGAAACATAAATTAAATGGTGTCCTTGATGCATTTTTTAAACCCAGATAATGGTCATTTGGGACCTATCACAGGTGATTTTATAATCTTTAGAACATGGGCATACCTCTGGGAACTTTCTACAGCTCCAATACTGGTGGTGAAATGGACAGGTACTGTGGCAGCGCCCATTTCTAGAAAACTGGATCCAGGATTCTGTCCGTTCAGCTTTTTCCTGAAAAGTCAGTCAAAAGAATAACAAAGTAAGCTCCGCTAAAACACAGTGATCGGCAATTGGCGAACAATATTCAAACAGTAGTCATTATTTGAGAGCAAGACACTTCGAAGAGAAGGTTTTTGTTATGGTCCAGACCAGGAATCAAGTGCAAAGTCAGACGTGCAATCCAACTGGTAGTTTACTGACAACAATACAGTGCAAGTTGAGGGTAGAGCCCCAAAGAGGGACGGAACTGAAGATAATGAGAAACAGTTCAGCACACTTGTTTTTGGCTAAACTGGGCTGCGGTCGCCGGCCAGGGGTTTCTGGGAAGCTGATAGATCTTTAGCCGGCTTCGCCAGCACTGAACTGCTTCAGAGGAGAAGGAGGTTGCTTGAGAGGAACGCAGTCCCAGTCCTGGACCTGGATCCGGGATGGAGGCTCGTTCCTAACAAACTTGACAAAGAGAGAAGACTTGGAAGGGACCCTGATTAGGACTGGAAGCTTGTTTTTGAAAACTTGAGTTTTTGAACAGGCTTAAGTTGAGTGAACTCTATCTCAGTCCAGATCCTGGATTGGAAGCTTGTTCGAATAAACTACATGAAAATAAAGGCATCTAAGGTAAATGACTGTCACAGAAGTACTAGTTGCATCGGAAGAAGATGACGAAAATGGCTGTCACTAAAGTACAAGTTTCATTGGACTAAGATGAAGTTCTACAAATAAACATGACCTGGATTTCGGTACAAACACGACTTTACAATCCAGCAACTTGCACATGAACTAATGGGCTTGCTTAAATACTCGTCACACGGTCATTAGGAGACAACCGTATGACGAGATACAGCCAAGCGGGGATTGACGCACCAGACGTAAGCCAAACATGACACACCAGTGGCGGCGGGTGAACTGGCAACAGGGGAGGCTCAAAATAATCCCTTAAAATTAATGATTGGTCACAATCTGTTTTCAATCATTCATTTAAATTAGCATTACAAAAACCTTGAAAACTCTCAACATTATCAGGTGTGGCCAGTCTTCATTCATAACGCTGTCTTTAAGTGGCATATTTGCATTCCTCTGCTGTAGTCAGCAATTATTCAATCAACATGTATGTAAGAGATTCTCGCGCAGAATTGAAGTCCTTGTGCACTGGAGGGGTTGGAAGTGATGGAATTCTACATAGACATTTCAAATGATCTCATTTCATTTAAACGATCGTGAAACACAAGCATTGCTTTGAGATGGAAAATTACATTTTGGCCATATCTTCAGAACTATTTGTCCGATTGACCTGAAATTAAGTTCAAATGAAAGTCTATTCAAGGTCTAGTCAAGGATTGGGGAATTGGAGGATTGGGGGCATTCAGGGATAAACCCCAAGCTGTCGCCTCCGATGGCATAAGCCTAGTTTGAACTTAATTTCAGGTCAATCGGACAAATGGTTCTGAAGATATGGCCAAAATCGTAATTTTCCATCACAGAGCGCCACCTGGTGGCAAAATATTGAACCATACAGGTATGATGTTATCATGTGACACATTGTGAGGTCATGACCTTGCAGTTGCACATAGTTTCATGTCAGCTGGACTAATGGTTCCAAAGATATGGCAAAAATGGTGAATTTTATGTGAAAAAGCTCCGCCTTGTGTCAAAATTTTGAACCAAACAGGTATAATGTCATCGTGGGACACATCCTCAGGTCATGACATTTCATTTGCACTTGATTTGAGGTCAATCGGACAAATATTTCCAGAGATATGATAAAAACAGTGATTTTTCAGTTTTTGGCCCCTGGTGGCCAATCTACAAATAGTAAATTGTCCAAAATCGAATCAGTTCTTCCTCTTTATGATACTTACTAATATGCAAAGCATAAAATTTCTAATTGAAATATTACTGAAGTTATCGCGTTAACACGTAGGGCGGCGCGGCGGCGGTCGGACCAAAAACATAATTCGGGGATATAATGAAAGTCTATTCAAGGTCTATTCAAGGATTGGGGAATTGGAGGATTGGGGCATTCGGGGATATACCCCAAGCCGTTGCCTCCGACGGTATAAGCCTAGTTATTATTTTTATTATCATTAGCGAAAGCTGAACAGCAAAACACTTTCAAAATCTGCACAGTTCAAAATATTCACAAGATCTGCCAGGTAAATCTACAAGTTTGTATTGTGTGTATTGTGTCTTGAGAGTTCCCCTTTAGGTCCTCAAAAAAGTCAGTAAAATACTTCCGAAATGACGGATATAAAAGAAGAGTCTAAAAAGTGAATCCTTATGCAGAGATATGTATTAGATCATATACTTTTTACAAAAATGTCGTATGTCTGTCTTCTTGTTACATGCAAACTGATTTTTCCAACATGTATTGCACACTGGGATTCTACCTGAATGTAATTAGTTTTAGCAGGCTGCAATGCATAAAATTACACTGACACAACTTGCAAATCATTTTGAGAGTTGTTTCCTTTTGTCTTAAATGGCGCGCATGGCTTGACACAGTTACCAAAGCAAGTATGCAATTATCCGTCTGTACAAACAACCTGGCCAGTCTGGCTCATCAAGAAACTGCCCACTAATTCACCTGCCAGTTTTAACATTAATAATTCAAACAGAACCAGAGGCATAAATATGTGCATGTGATGAATAATGTAAAGTTTTATTACATTTTTAATCTTGCACCCCACACACCAAGCGAGAATTCAATACCCAGCCATCCATGTGCTCCTCTATCAACATTAAAAGATATATTTGGTAGATGTACTATATTTTTATGATACTATCCTGTTGATTATGGATTGTAACTGTCAATCCATAAACTGCCAATCCACCAAAGATTAGTCCACCAAAGATGTAACTGTCCTCAATAAAAAAAACTCTAGGTTGTTGGAAGGAAGATGAATGGCAAAAGTCGAGTAACCACACAAACTTAAACGATTGAGTTTTTATTGTTTAGCAGAATAACCCCTATATACCAGCTCAAGCTATGATGAACCTGTCAACAAATGATGAGTCCAGTCAAACTGAAGGAAAAAATAATCCAAGCAGTCATAGCTGCCACCGTAATACCGACTCACCCAATGACAATGAGTCCTTGGCCTTGACTGGCATTCCCAGCCCTGCAGTGGTTGGCATTGCCTTGGTGGGGACGAGGGAGGGCTGGCGCATATGGAAGGCTGGCGAGGGCACCCGACATGAGGGCACTTCCAGAACCAGAGCTCAGTGCGACAACCGAGGGGTGATCGAGCAGGGCCCCCCTGAATCACGGCTTGACTTCATTACCCTGTTTCTCTCCTCATCTTGGTCTGCCTGCCTCTCAGGACAGACTCGCCTGTCTTCACCCGACTTCATGGCTAACCCCCTGAGTTTCTCCGCCTCTTTCGTGTAAAATTCTGTAAAGACTTCAGTCCTTTCTCAAGAGGCACGCCCAGGGAGGAGAAAGCTGTTGTTATATCCCCCACCCCCTCCTTAGGGAAAAGGCCACTCCTCCTGCTCCCAGTGGAAGCGCGTGCGTGTCTGCGTTTACCGCAGGTGTCTCTCGGCGCACTCTAATACTCCGTAGCACCTCGTGCTGCTTGGCTGGATACTTTGTCTCACGTGGGCTCTTTCTAGCGATTCCTTGGGAACAAATCCCCCCCCAACACCCAGGTCTTCCTCCTCCACAGCTGTGATCATGGGGGGAGGGGGCGAAAGTGTTACTCACCCTGCCAGCCGTCAAAGCAATGTGACACCGGCGTTCACACAGCTCCAGCAAGCCTTTCAGACATCGAGAAATGAGCTTCAAGTTTCTTTTTTCTTCCCGTTTACTTCTGTTTGCATTTGCAGCCGATGGGTTGTGTTTTGCTGCTCCGCCAGCACTTAACATGGCTCTTCCATGGTCAGGCCATCTTTAGGACTTCAGGATGACGTCATTCTCAGTGTGTGAGCGGAAAGCAGGAGGGAGCTGTTTACACCTGTTTGTTTCTCCTCAAGGAGTTCATCTGACCTAATTAAACTGTCGTGAGGGCAGCAATATCAGGCATTAAACCAAGCAGCTCCAACCGACTCTAGAATATGATCTATTCATCCACACTATGGGATGAGATATGACAGGCCTTTGTGGCTTTCATATGAAACAGTCCAATATTGCACCAAAGCCTTTTTAATAATCGAGTTTATTAATCAGCTATGATAATCAGTGGAAATGTGGAATGAAACTCAGTGGACCAAAACACAATTATGAGAAATGACTACTAGGCTCCTATTTATTTGTACTCAGAAATAAAGGTACAGTGGCAATGTAGTTCTTTTTCTAAGGAACAAATTTCCCAAATGTTCCCTAGAAATGTGCAACAATATGAAGCTTAATTAACATTTACAAGCAAAAGATAGTGCAAATGAAATATTTGAGAAGCCAGTCAGAGACCACAGAAGTTCTCCACCAAAGGATGCGTGCAAGGACGAATGGATCGTTGGATACATGGATGGACGGACGGACACGGCCTAATTCAACAGTTTCCCAACCAACCCACTGAGTGGCAGGGGACTAAAAAGGTATTTTGAAAGGCCACTGCATGTAGTTTACGGTATAATTTTCACCACCCACACGGAAAGAACCTATGTTAACATAGGTTTTAATATAGGGCCATATATAGGTTTTGTATATATGCGACATACATACATGGCCGTTTTCATATATTATAAGTACATGATGACGGCCTGTTAAAACTTTCATTTTTATTTGCCATTTCCAATCCCTCCCGTAGCTGAGATAACCAATTAGGGAACTACGTTCAAGTTAAAAAGCGTTTACGTAATTGCGGTTCCCCGCAGACAATTCAATCGAGTACATGCAATCTGCGATTGTATTCCGGACAATTTACTAATTCGCTAGCTCAGCACATCGGCGATTAGCTGTCAATCCACCACTGGTCGGAATCGTTTTTATCAGCATCTATCTAACCAACAGGACACGCCTAAAGGAACGCTAATCTGTCTAATCCTTCCCTATCCCTATAGCGCATTGGCCAACTGCGTGCTACCTCTGAAAAGACCTGCTGATCACTGTTGATAGGCGGGGATTAAAACCTACATGTTTATATAGGTTCTTTCCGTCTGGGAATTTAGGAATCCTTGTTATTTCATCCCTGTAGGAAAAAGTTTGAGACCTTTAGTTGCATCCATACAAGCATCTCAGATAAAAGACAAGTGTCTGTTCATGATGTGTTAAAAGCCTTAAAATAAATTCACTTTTCATTGCAGAAGTATATTCTTACGCTGAAAATTGTAGAAAAATGTAATCTTTAACTCAAGTGAATTTTAAGGGAAAAAAAAATCCCTGAATAAAAATTAATTATTTTTCATGAAATCACCTGTTCCACAATTATTGGCACCCCTTACAATCCCGAGGAATTAAATGTAATCAGAGTATCTAGAGACATTTAACCCCTTTCTGCAGAAGCCAAATTTGGCTATTTATGGGTTACCCACTTTAATGCTGTATAATTCAAGATTCAAGCTTCATAAAGAGGAAAAATGTGGCTCAATTCAGAAAAGACACTTACAGCATTTAGAATTACATAGTGTTTCAGTTTATTTTCATGATTTTGGTAGAGAAAATGAGCTGCAAACATAAAAAATCTTCATGAGAATTCACCATTGAAATTGCAAAAAAAAAATAATTCTGAGGATTGAAAAACTGCTGGTGCTTAAAACTTTACATTTCTGGTATCATAAACTCCTTGAGCACAAGTAGAATTCATCTTCAACATTACATTCTAGATTACCTACATGCCATTAGCCAAATTATACAGCTACCCAAGTGTCTCCCCAAAGTCTCAAAATCATGTACTGTCAAATCATAAAAAATCATGTATTTAACACAAATAAAGTTTTAAGGCATGAAATGTAATATGAACAAATGATTTTCTAGTTAAGTTTAGTATGAATTTATCAATATCAGTGCAGATGAATATCAGTGGTCACCAGTAACCTCTCTAAACACAAAACATACCTTTTCTCCATAATAAAGTTTAGAGTTTTGGCCATTTTTCTTCAAAGCCAGCACAAACACGCATTAAATAAACTGTTTATTAAACGGTCAGAACATTCACCCTGTAATGGAAGCTACCAGTCCCCTCTTCTAAGCTCACGAACCCATTTCAACACTTATAAGGAACAAGTACACCTCACTAACTCAGTAATATCTGGATTCTGAAATATACCTTATTTTAACAGAACAGACACTCCACTTTCACGGAATATCAAACATTCCATTGCCTCTCCCGATTCAAAAGAAACGTGCAATGCACGTACCAGGGGGTCCATCCGAATGCACGGGCAGTTCGCGTTTTAACCAGGAAAAAACCTCGACATTCGACTTTGTCGAGTATGTATACATTCCAAAACGAAACAAAAAAAAAAAAAAAAAGTAGCAGCCTGACCTTTTTCATGAATCCCTCCTCCAGAGACCGATCCAGTAGCAAGAACCCTCCGGTGCGGTTTCATTCGAAATAATTCCAGCTGACCATGTCCTTATCTAATTTAAATTCTGTAAATGTAACTGAACACTTCAAGGCCAGTTTTGCGAACCTGTTTTATATAAATCGCGTCTATTTTAGCCGCGTAATGTGCATAACGTAGACAGGATACAACCGAGCCTGCTGATACGCATTAGTTTGTATGCTCTGTGTTTGTCCAATCAATGTGTTTCACTTTACACTAAAATGTTTAAACACTCGGGAATTGGATAAGAAACGAGCCAATCAAAACATTGTTACCAGGGAAACTTCACGAGGGCAGGAAGTGTAACTCTAAAATTACGCAGAAGACCCTGAGTGTATGGTTGAGTGATTGGCTATCAACGCCAGTACTTGGGTGGATATAAGGAAGCGCTGAATTTGTCAATGAAGGAATCTACGCGTAAATCCACGGTAGGGAACAACGAATTTTTTTGTATGTGACAACTGTAATTGACAGTAGAATGTGAGTGAATCAATACCATGTTGATTTTTTTGCCTCAGAAAACTGATTTTTCTGAAACACTAATTGGAATACTGTTGGCTCACTGTGGCTAAACTGGTTGCTACAAAGGATAACGATTTTTTCTGTGTCAAGATATCGTTTTTTTAAACTGCTGGTTCGATACTATGGGCAAGGATACTGACCAGTTTGCACATCAGGCTTAGCTGAGGAGTTTAATTCATGCAGCTCTTGAAAAACAGGGAGCGGAGTGAACTTCCCCATATTCAGAACCGCGTTCGAGGTCTGCTTGCTTCTGAAAATTCAATAACTGATCCGGGGGTGCCATCACTGATCCGGGGGTGCCATCTAGTGATCGAGTACAGTAACAGCGTGTTTAAATTTCCAGGTCTATAGATGCGGGCGTCTACATCTGCAGAAAGGGGTTAATTAGTAAATCATCACTTCCTGTTTCCCTTGGGTATAAATATGACGTGACACAGAGGCCATTTCTCTTATCCACTTTTCAACATGGGAAAGACAAAGGAACACACCATTCAAGTAAGGCAGATGTGTGTTGACCTTCACAAGTCAGGCAATGGCGACAAGAAAATAGCCACTCGCCTGCACCTGCCCATATCTACTGTCGGAGGAATCATTAAGAAGTTTAAAACAACTGGAACAGTGGTAAACAAGCCTGGATGAGGACACAAGGTTATTTTGCCACCAAGCTCCGTGAGGAGGATGGTAAGAGAAATAAAAAGTTCTCCAAAGCTCACTATTAAAGAATTGCAACAAATGGTAGCATCTTTGGTTCGTAAACTCTACAAAACAACCATCAGGTGCTATCTATATGCCAACAAACTGTTTGGGAGGCATGCACGGAAAAAACCTTTTCTCACTCACAATCATAACGTCTGGAGTTCGCTAAGCGGTACTGGGACTTCAACTGGGACTTTGTGCTTTGGTTGAATGAGACCAAGAGAGAGCTTTTTGGCAACAAACACTGTAAGTGGGTCGGGCAGAACACAAAAGATGAGTATGCAGAAAAGCACCTCATGCCCATTGTGAAGGATGGGGGAGGATCGGTGATGCTGTGGGCCTATTTCTCTTCCAGAGGCCCTGGGAGCTTTGTTAGGGTGTATGGCATCATGAACACTTTGAAATACCAGTCCGAAAGCTGAAAATGGGTCGTCACTGGGTCTTTCAGCAAGATAATGACCCTAAACATGTGGCCAAATCTACACAGAAATGGTTCACCAGACACAGAATCAAGCTCCTCCCATGGCCATCTCAGTCCCCAGACCTCAACCCCATTGAAAACCTGTGGAGTGAGCTGAAGAGGAGAGTGCAGAGGAGAGGACCCAGGTCGCTGGATGATCTGGAGAGATTGTGCAAAGAGGAATGGTCAAAGATCCCTCTATCTGTATTCTCCCATCTTGTGAAACATTATAGGAGAAGATTAGGTGTTTTGTTGGCAAAAGGGGGTTGTATTAACGTATTAACATCAGGGGTGCTAATAATTATGGCACACATGATTTGATGTAAAAGAATTATTTCTTAATGTGGGATTTTTTCCCACTTAATAAATGCATGAAAATTAAAGGTTGGATTTTCCTCTTTTTTTCATTGTGATCCTATATTATTTGGAAAAAAACTGAATTAATTAGAAGCTAAAGAACACTTCTTAACCAGGGGTGCCAATAATAATGGAGGACGCTGTATATGTATGTGCATATGTGCAACCTATATGCCGCATATAGGCCAAATTCAGATACATATATCTGCATTTAGAGGACATATAGGTCTCATATATTGCTTCTTTATTTCCACATATAGGCCCTATGTACATATAAGGTACATTTTTCCAATATAGCTCATATACCCAGTGGCAGGTTCTGTTTGTCATACCTATTGTATAGCTCATATCTCACTTTTGCAACTGTCATACATGATGCCTAGCTCATATTTTTATTCTCATGGTGATATCTGCATAAAGTCCCTTATACCGAATTAACTAAAATTTCACGCAATAACTTATTAATCGCATGTGAACACGTGAAATTGGAATCACATTTAATCTTGAATACATGTTGACATGTGACAACGGCATGTAATGTGTAAACCAGTCATTATTATCTAAGGCAGGTGACAGGAGATAAAAAGCTATGACATCAACACAAATATCTAATACTATTTGTTACATTTTTTTCCTGAAACATAAACAATAACTCGGTAATCAATTCTTTCTTAACCATACTTATTTCCATTCTATGCAGAATGAGTTGTTTATTGTGGAAGAGAAGGAAATGTATAAAAACAAAATGGTTTGATTATGTTTATTTCATCAATTAAGCATTTTGTCAAGTATAAGTCACTGCCAGATTCACCACATTAGATAAAACTGGATTTACATCATTACAGCTCATACACATCCACTGAAAGCTAATACACTACACTGTTACATCCACCAAATGCAATGTTTTCTATCTTGTCTGTAGTGCAGTTTCTAGATGAATATGGCTCAGATGACATGAAAGTTCACAGAAGAACATACAATGAAGTAAACATGCCGTTCAAAAGTCATTTTCATCCCCACATCTATTTGAGCATATCACTGTGGTTAATGAATTTGAAGACATCTAAATTACTGTTCACAGTTTTAACCAGGTGTGCCAATAATTATGGAGGGCACTGTATATGTTCATATAGATTCTTTTAATATGGGCAGAAACGAAACTATGGTCAAGGTCACAAGTTAAACGTCACATAAAATGCCCGGTAGAGGTAGTGTGGCAATTTTAATACTTGCATTAGTTTTCTTGACCTAAACTTATTAAGTTTGAAATTCTACATGAAAAGATCAGATGATTTTTCAGAAATTTGAAAATTGCAGAAGAAAGTCAGGGTCATAGGTAAAAAAGTCAAAGGTCACAAGTGAGTAAAACATTCAGAAGGCACGGCCAGAGGATACGGCCAGCCTGCTCAAGCGATTTTGAAGGACTACTGTCAATACTGTCGGATTTATGCTCCATAAACAAAAAACAGCGATGGAGGTCATCATTTAAAGGTCAAAGGTCAGAGGACACAAAATAGGTAACAAATATCAAGCCTTGGTAAAAAGTTACTAATTCAGTATGAAATGTTGGGGCCTCTGCATATAGTTTCAGAGTAATGGATCCAGATGGAGTCACAGACAGATGCGGGCTAAAATTAGCAGTCCCCCGACCTACCTTTCAGGTGATAGGGCACTAAGAAATGGTACGGGGTATGATTTCATCAACGTTCCATTACATCAAGCTGAATGCAGAATATTCAATAAAATTCAGCCATCACAGTCTCCAAACTCAGCAGGTAAAGTGAAGATTCGGCTCCAAGTAGTATTTGTTGTACTCCCAGTGACAAGCCACTGATGACCCTGCATTAACAGTAACTTCCCTGTGCACAGCTTGCCCAACAAAGTGCAGCGATCAGCTGAAGTACGATTAAAGACAGAGAGAAAGAAAGAATGGGGATCTTTACGATAGAGTCTTAGTTTCCACTGAAATAAAGACAAACATTGTCTCATTCAACCATTCATTAGTTTCTATTGGATCTAGTGAAAATACACAGAAGAAATGCTTAATTCAGACTGATCTTACAATTCCATGCACTTATGAAGACAGTAAAACAAACACAAATCATGCTTGTCCTTGCAGGTGCATAGCATTTCGGTTACAGTGTCAACTGCAGTTCCTCCACATGACTCGCATTGATGATTGAAGAAAGTTCCGCAAATGCTTCCCACGTTGATGTTTGACTCCATTTTCAAAGGCGGCTTAGCTGGGGAGATCCATAAGGAGTTAGGGGAAACTGGAGCAAAATGGGTTACTTAAGAAAGATCTTTCCTCACATCCATATAATTAATTCAAGGGACTCAAACTTGTATAAACATTAAAGTATTGCACATGAAGTACAATATGACAAAGCAAGAAATGCATAAATTTCAAGTTCAGGTTTTTATTTATTGGAAAAAAAAAAGGCTCTCAACCCCGTTTTACTCCATGCAAGGGGCAAAACCGGGTGACTCCTGGGGCAAATTGGGGAACCAGCAAACAATTGTGGCAAGTCCAAAAAATGATCACAAACCAACATCTAATTCCATTTTCAGTCATACACAGTTCACACATGAATACCGAGTTTCTGTTGCTTTTTATCCAGTCCAGCACACGAGTAGTCCCACACATCTGCTGCAGGAAACCCAACTTTCATGACTGACCGAATAAAAATCGTCACAACAGAGAGATTCACTATCCTTCTGTGCATCTGAACTTTTCTTTCCTTTTTCTTTTTTGCAAACTTTTACTTTTGGAGCACTTTCATTTCCAGCAGCTCCTTTTCGTAAAGTGAACATGTGAGAACAGCTGTCTTCCCTCTCGGTCTTGACACCCATTTGACACAAAAGTATCAGTGACATTACAAAATAATATACTTGGAGCATAACAGGGAAGTACCCAATTATACCCCACAATGCCTACCCCATTTTACCCCACATCACACACAGTGCACAATACAGTCCTTTAAGAAAAGCAAGGCGAACTTAGGTCAAGATCAACAAGACGTTCCCGTATAGCATACTACTCCAACAAAACCTCACCTTCATATCAGTGTCTATTCTAAAAAAAACTGTCCCACAAAAAGTGCAAGTGAAAAATAACATGAATATGGATGTATTTTGATATTTACTTCTCCCAGGCGAGTTAAAGAGTCAACATGTGTACTGGGAAGAAATGCAGTGCTCTCATCGAGTGATCGCTCAAAGCCAATGAAGGCTGAGGTCACTCGAAGACTTTAAAGGACGCATTCGGACAAAGCCCATTTTCCCCAATACCCCATTTTGCCTCAGGTTACCCTATAACTGAATTGAAGGGTTGCAGCTACTATGAAGGAAACTGTAGGCTATAGTTATATCCTGTAGTTAAGCTGATTTTTTAAAGCCCAAATTTCATGTCAAGTCTTTCGTGAGAGCTTTATTTTACCAAAATCAATGATTTTCATCTCTGTATTGTTTCAGCCCACGTTGATGAAGACATAGGGCCCAAATATTCACCAGAATGTGTGGGTATTTGTAAATTTACCAAAACCTTTAGATCTAGATTCTAGCCATTAAACAACACATTTAAAGAGCTTGCAGGTCTTGGAGAGTAATGTCAAGCGGATTCTCGTAAGAATTAAAAGAATGCGCAGGCCACCAGAAGTCAAAGACTATGCCCAGCTCTCGGCCTGGATCGCATTTCCCTCAAAGACCAAATGCCGGCGACAACACTGCCAGGACCGTCATTAAACTTTAAGGGGCAGTGCGCGGGCACAAAGGTCTCACTAATTGAAATGGATCCGCTTTCCCACAGGCCTTTTAGAGCACAGACAACGGTACAGTGATTTCACTTTGCAAAACTCATCCTGCAGTATTTGCTATGGTTCAAAGAAAAAGAAGGCCTTTTTCACGACAATTGAAGCAGAAACTCCCAGTGAGAAAAGGAAAACAGAAGACTTTATTCGCAGGTATAGAGTCCGATTCAAATACAGCCCTGCCATTTATGAAACAGTGCAGACCATAATCATAAAACCTACACACCAATGGAAACATATTACTTTCTATCTTAGCCTACTTTACCACCCTAAGCATATACTGAAGTTGTTAAAATTCTAGGGAAGCAATTGTGCTTTATTGCCGCTAGTGTAAAATTTTCTTAATAGGCATAGCAAATCTGAGATCAACAGTTTCGTTCAAAGAACTTAATTTACCAGCTTTAAATATTAGGCTACCCACATAGCAAAAAGTAATCGAATCAACATTGCGATATTGTCAGGCTGAAGATTGTAATCAACATTGAGGTCAGATATTGAAAAAAAAAACATTGAAAGTGCTCGCTATGATCAACATGGAAATAACGTTGAATTTCCAATCAGTTCTGACAATGAATCAACCTCGATTCAACTATGATATGATCAACATCGCAAGAATGTATAATTGCATCACCATTGATTTAACTATATATATACATTGCACTTTATTACTCTATTTTATGGTATAGTTCAACAAGGAGCACGCCAAAGTAGCTTACTAGTCAGTGATATCATTGCCATACGCCTGAATGGCAGTGATGTGTCATGGATTTACTACCTGCCGGATGCCAAATGGCAATCTGGCGGGAGCTAGGACCAAGGGCCTAAATAAACAAAAGGCTCAAATGCCAGGCTGGTTAGAAAAAAACTGGAGGTTTAATTTATAAAAAACAAAACAGAGCTAAATACAGAGCAGCACAGGTTACAAACGCCAGAAGAGAATAAAAGGCAGAGGCATATACTCATTATATATTCTGCCCTCACCTCCACCTTAACGGGCCACACAAGCTCGTCGATTGGCAATTTCCTTTTTTTTTTTTTAAGAAATAAATGTTGAGAACAGCTGCTTTACTGCATGCTCTTTTAACAAAAAAAAAAAAAACAATAAAACAGACCATTATTCAGTTACCGGTAGTTATTTATTTAAGATTCAAAAGAAATAACACTTTTGTATTTCTTTTGTACATTTTAGCACACACCTTTTCTTTTGATCTTTTATGGCTTCCTGCCTGGCTTAGGTGGAGGAAGCACCAACAACAGTTTTTCAAACGTTGAAATGGTAACTGTAATTAAACATTGAGTCAACATAGATTTTTCAACCTCAACCAAAAATAACCAATCTGACCAAAATCATTGAATTAATAACTTTTGCTCTCTGGGTACTGTAATGCAGTTAGCAAATGCACCCAGCTTTAAATAAACTCTTATGCATGTTAAGCATGTACTCAAAGTAAAACAACACAGGAAGAACTGCTATAGGCTTTTATGCAGTTTCTTGTCTGTGTGTGCGTGTGCGCGTGCGCGTGTGTGTGCGCGCGCGCGTGTCGTTTGTTCGCTTTACTGCTGCTCCTTTCATGTCTTTGTTTAATTGTTTCCATTCAATCATGAGAGCGAATTACGTAACTTTCGTGACCAGATATAATTTTCCACAGAAACGAATGCATTGATTTAACGTGAACTCAGAACTTAATTCTTCAGCACAGTTGATGATTAATCAAACTTTGAATAAAAAAGGGATTGTGTTATAGCGGAAGTCAACCAGCAGATGTCACTCAAACATAAAAATAGAGTGGCTAGTTCTAATGGTATTCACTTTCACCAGTATCAAGTCACTCCAGACAGAAGACACTTTCGCTGAGGTGGCAAATTTATTCCCGAATTTGATATAGGTACAGTAGTATAAAGGATAATATATTCATTTGACGTATTTTCTAAATACTGCGTTGAGGTAAGGAACCCATTGGTTCTCAACAAGGGGGCCAAAGCCCAAAAAGGAAAGGGTCTCAGGAAGTTTCCGGAGTGGGGTCTTGAGATAGACAGGATATTAATAGAAGATATGATCACAATACCTCAACTAATTATTTTTCTATATAAATAACACAAATCTATAACAATGAACATTGTGTGAAATGAAATTAAATGTTCACTTTCTGCAGAAAATACAATTCCATATATTTTCTGCCTGCTGAGAATTTTATGGGAAAAAAATGTGAAATCATTTTATGATTTTTATGGGGTTCAACAGAATTCGATAGTCTAACTGAGCTTAAGTGGTTTTAGTTGTTGGCATTGGGTAATTACGGCAAGCAGGCAGAATAACGTGCGTTATGGCTGATAAGCACTGAACATTTTACAGAATGGGAGGTGGGTGGCTCAGGGAAAGTGAGGTTGAGAATTACAGCTCAAATGTAATTACTCAGCACAAATGAAGGAACCTCTAATGTACAGTATGTATATTCAGGTCTGTAATTAACCCATGGATTTTTATTCCATATGAGCACAAGTTGTTCACATGTATCTATCTCACATACAATGCAGAGGGAAAATAGCGTCTGGACCTTCTTCAGAATCAAACCAACTGTCAGAGGAAATGTTTTCACAAGATGGCATTCCACTTTTATTGAGAAGGGTAACAAATTCCAATCGTGACTGTCCTTGCAGTGGACCAACCTTGACCGCAACTACAGCCCGTGCGACATGCAGATCAAGCAATTAGATATCATGCGCAATGGAAAGACTACACCCTGATTCCCTGACATAAGCCATTTATTAATTAGTCATCTTGACTCGGGCGTTAGTCGGAGATTTAATTAAATATTGATCGCTAAGTCTAAGACCCAAGCTGAAACAGGCCGCGTGTAAATAAATCAACCATAGGCCTACGTCTGATTAGGCTACTTGATCGACGGCCTTTTGTCGATTGTATTAGAAGAGTTTGGTTCCAAAATGCAATATATTAATTTTAGTAATTTTGAGTAAATTAACTTTTTCTATATTGGCGCCTAATGCATTTTATAGAAAAACACAAACTTTGACCTTGAAAAAATACTCCATATAGTCTATGCATTTCTAATGACGGGTTTTCGCATAATGTGTTAGAAGCGCAGGACTATCGCTCTGTGGTATTATCTACATTTTTGTAATTTTGGCACTTATTGCGTCTTGGAACCAAACTCTTCATTTATCATTACATTCTAGCAAACGTCAATGCAGCAAGAGCGCAAAAACATTGTTGATTATGTAAGCACTGGCCAACCACTCTTAAGAACCTTTTCATGTCCTCTGTAACGCTTATAAATAAAAAAAAATTCGCTCTAAGAAACATCCCTGTCGAAAATTGCTATTATAAAAGTGTCTGTGTCTGCATTGGAATGCTGGCAATAATGCCAACAAGGCGTGAACTTAGGACGTAGCCTGGTATTTGAAATCAGCCCATTGGCTACTTAAAACATGCAGGATTCTAAAAGTATTGAGTGCATAAATAATTTTCGATGAGAATTAAGGCAGTACTTACTTCTCATGGACTGCCTCCTGGTCTTGGCTACTTGAGACCTGCATCAGTGAGCAAATTTTGTTCGGCAAATTCCACCGAAAAAGTCCTAACAGCGTTCAGCAGGGGGTCCGCAGAATTTAGTTGCGTTATTTCTGATGCAGCCTCCAAAAGGTTTTTCCGCTAAAGAACTCGAGCTTTGAGTGAGTTGGGTCTGCAGTGTTACCTGCTACATCCCAGAGACAAATATCTAAGCTTCTGTGACAAGTGAACGCTTATTTGACTCCCACCACCACGCCAATCGAGCTAGACAGCGTAACAAGAAACATGCGGAAAAACCGACGGCCTCAGTGGTAAACGTCTTGACGCTCCTCAAAGCTGTGCGAGGTTCCTCGGGTCCCTGCTGGCGGTGGCAACACTCGTGTTTTTTGAATTACCTTCCAAAGGTTGTACCTAAGTCCAGCACAGACGCCATCATGTTCACGATTGATAAGTTACCCTCTAACTTTAGCTATCTATCAATTAAACATAGGTGCCATGGCTATCAATTACTGTAATCATCCAGTAAAAGTAAGCCGAGTAGTATTCTAGAACTGGCATCCCGTCCAGGTCAAGAGAAGACAAAGGCTGGCCATCATTTCGCGCTGGCAGGGCGCGCAATCTTGCCAGCTGATCATTGCATGGTTGGTTGCTACGCCAAACAAAGGTGGGACATCTGTTTCCTTTATCTCCTGCGTCCATTCGTAAAATCGAGATAAGTTGAATTGCCAACGGTAATTCATCTCAGACGTACATACGAGAGATTTAATTTAATGAATAAAATTGGGTAGAGCGGGGTAACATGCCCCCCTTAGGCAGGAATTTTCATTACTGAAGGTAAAAAAGATGAATTATTTTATTTTATTTTATTTTTTGCTGGATACTATGTAAAGTTGGCTACCACATCTCTGAAGATTTATGACATAGTCTCTATAGAAATATTTTAAAATGTTTAATTCTTTTTTTTAAAGATAAATTAAAGGTCATCTTACCCCACCCCTGGGGTAAGATGCCCTTCTGGATGGGGTAAGATGCCCCCCATGTTTTATGTTATCTAGGATAACTTGTAAAGCCGAATACATGATGGTTTTTCTGCATTTCACACTAGTAATTATCATATTACAGCTGTTTTAATTGGCAGGTACACATCATACAAAAGATCAACATCTTTTTAGAAATTTCCTTGCTAAAGAAATGGGGAAAGAAAGAGATACATTTACCTAAACTTAACTGTTTATTAAATGACAAAACACTAAGGCACAAGTAATGTCAAAGTACTGTTGGCATTAAATGCAGCAAGGAATAGATGTTTATGTCTTGTGGACAACTAAAAAATATGAGGTGCCACATTAGATGAACTTGTAGCGGTATGGAACATGTATGAGTATCTATGAAAAGTCTTTAAAATTAAGAGTGACCATAATGCATTTCACCCAATATATTTCTTTTTAGGCCCTCAGTGATGCATATATGATTCATTCTTGTGTAACTCCATATGGCCCTACTTTTAACATGTATGGATACACTTAACTTTCCATTCCCAAGTTCTTTATAAATATTATCATGTCTGATATGTATTTCCTGTAAATAGAACATAATTTTTTGGAAAAAAACTCATGAAACAGAATGAATACGACTTCCTTCCCTGGGGCATCTTACCCCAAATCAAAAGCGGCATCTTACCCCCAGCACTACCATGTTGGCTTTGGCTCATTAACCCCAATTTGTACAATTATCACCACACTGGACCCCCTTTGATACATAAAGAAGGCATCAGAGAGTTACACTGACACATCCTGCAGACTCCGGGAGCATTCAAATACTTGTGGCAAAATGATTCCTTTGGTCACTTTTTCGAAGGAAAACAGTAAAAACACAAATACTTTGCCCCAATTCCAATCCGACCCCTTACGGACTCACTGACTTAGAGGCGCGTTCAAGGGAAGTCCGTGAGTTTGTGAGGGCTGTTTCATTGTCAGACCATCAAGTCAGTGAGTCCGTGAATGAGCCCTTACTGCCCCCTTACCGTAAGTCAGCACTGATGCTGACTTTGGATAAGGAAATTACCCACAGTTCATAGTGTTCTGAAGTCAAATATGGGGGATGTCATCGGAATACCGGAAATGTAAAAAAAACAAAAAAAAAAAGGTAAATAAACCAAAGAGCGGTCCGATCGTGGTAAAGGAAGGAGCAAGAAAGAAAAAGTTTATAAGTAAGTATAAATGTTGATTGTCACAACTGCGTGTAGTTTGGTAACGTGAAAGGGGGTAAGTGCTGTTTCATTCCAATTTATAGGATCTGTAGGCCTCTCAGACTCTAAGATTCAGTCCCTTACAGCTGATGTCAATTAAGTGAGGGTTCAGGGCTTGAGTCTTCAGGAGGTGGATTGGAACTGGGCCTTTGAGTTCTCACATGTCACTTGCTCTGTTGACTCATCAGTTGCTCAGGATTTCCCTCCAGGTGGAAGTGCATTGGTCTAAGACAAGAGCCACCTACTGGGTTCAGCTGAAATTGAATTGTATAAGCGAAGCCCATCTTACCCTCAGGAGTGTCATGGTTTAGGTTGTGTGCGTGTGTTAAGGACTTTCCTTTGTGGCTCTCGTCCCTGGACGATATCGAATTCCTTTTCTATCGGATTCTTTTCCCAGCTGGCTCATCAGGCGTGGGCGGAGCTTTCACCTAAGTCTGTAAGCCGGATGTCCTCCACGCCTCCTTTGCTGGAGTGTCTGATGTCAGTTTTCACTGCAGCCAGAACTTATCTCTAGTAAGGGATTTGTGGCGTATGCCTTCGCGGTATATTTGCGATTTATATTTCTTTAGGGAAATTTCCTTTTTGATTCCTTCCCTATCTTTCTTTGGTGTCACACCAATCTATGGTGCTTTGTCTTTCTTGGTTCTCGAGTTTTTTCCCTTTCTCTCTACCTGTTTGTTTTTCCTCTCTCGCTTTGCTTCCTGGTTCGGATTGCCGGGTGTCCTTTTGGAAGCGCAAGAGCTATTTCTGTTACCTCGTTTATATTTCTCTCTGTGGGTATTTTAAGTCCTTGCTGGTCTCATTCTCTCACACTGCTGGCCTCCCCACACTCCAGCGAGACATGGCGTCACCAGCAGCAGACATGCTAGAGAGGACTGTTGCTAACCAACAGTCAGTTCTAACTGGGTATTGCAAGGGTCTTACTAGTCTTGGCAATCAACAGGCAGAGCTGGCAGAGAGAAATCGCCTACAGATGAATGCCATGTAGAAACAAGAAACCATTCTATTAAGTCTCACTGAGAGTCTTAGAGCATTGTCTGCTCAAATGACACAAAATGTTTCACAAGCACAATATGTTCATCTCCCTCGAGAGCCTAAACTCCAGTTACCTCCAAGATGTAGAGGCAAGGCAGGAAAATGTGAAGATTTCATTACGCAACGTGAAATATTTTTCACGGTTCTCTAATGGGTCATTCCATGTCAATTCAACAAATGCCTCCCACCTGAACATCGCAGATTTGTCTAAAAAATATCAAAGAAAGGTAATATACTTACTAGGATGTGTGCCAAATTTCAGTTAAATATGTCTATTAGTTTTGGCAGAAAAAAATAATAAAGATGGTTGTGTTGTGCGAATTTTCAAACACCTTTTTGCAACATCAAATAAAAGGAAGTTTTTAGGAGGCAATATCTCCTGTTATACTTATGTCATTGCCTCAAAATCGTCCACAGTGTAGCATCTAGGCCCAGTGAACTAGACAAGCACATTTTCTATGGCTTTTCTTTTTTCTTAGGGAGCTATGGCAGTTTGAAAATGCTGACTTTTTTGACGAGGTTGTCCGTGACACCAACTTTGAAGGCCATTTATGACCAAAGTTATGCAGATAGGGGTCTATTCTCCCGTTTGTGCATAAGTCCTTTTTTACAGGATTTGAGTTAAGCGCTTTTGAGTTACGCGTATTCTTCCCTACTTGCTTCGATCACGCCCACAGCGCTTAACTTGAATGTAGGCGGCCTTATGAAAGAGGTGTGACTGATCCAAAAGAGAGGCAGGCTCTGTACAAAGCGCATTGATTATAGCTATCAGGAATTCAAGGAACAAGGATTTTCTGATTAACCATGAAACTGTAGTTGTGGTCCATGGTAAAAACAAACAAGACTTTAAATTTGAATATCGTGGGCCTGCTGATAAAACCTCGTATCTCCAAACTGATCAGAAACAAAAACTCGTACGTCCACTAGTCTTACATGCAGAATTAAACATTTTTTTAATTTGAAATTATATTTATCAATTTATATTATTTTATTATTATTTTTTAAATTATATAAATATTTTTGTTTTCCTGTGAAGTTTATCATGGTGAAGATACAAGGTTTTATCAGCAGGCCGACGATATGCCGCTGTAATAGTAGGCCTATGTATGTCTGTGCCAGTAACAAGAAGTAATGCTGGCATCTCCTTTTTATCTCTTATTCTAGCCACCATGGCATAAAAGCTCTGCAAACAAACAAATTGCCGTGATAATGAAATAATAAATAAAGAATTTAGCGCTTCTCAACCACCGTAATAATAGCATTGAAAATGTGCCCCTCCTACATTAGCCTGTTTGTTTTGTGGAAGACAGTGAAGAAGACAAGTAATTAGAACATTCTAGTCGCACAAAAATAACAATCAATGACAGTTTATATGATCTTGAAATTTCAAACTACTCCAATGTCAGATTTGCCACTAAAGGACAAGGCAACGCTTTAACAAACAAAGGATTCTTACTCCGCACGGGGAAAATCTGCAGGGCACTGTTAATGCCAGGCTTTCTGGACACCAGAGAAGTGTGCACGCAACAGGTGGTGGGCAACCATCATCCCCGGTGCATTTCACTGCAATGAGGAGGAGGTGGAATCCACTCTTTCTGCAGTGGAAGTACATAAAAAAGAACTTGGGCTGCATTCCAATCCAAAATAAGATACCCTTCACTTTTTCTCTCCACTCGACTGAGCCCTCCGAATGACGTAGCAGGCGAGTAAGCCCTTCCCGTGCGAGAGAGGGCAAGAGAGGGGACTTTGGGGAAGGGTTGAGAGAATTCGAATTGGAACAACCCTTGCTGCGTTTCTTCCGCACTTTGACGTTTGTCAACAAGCCAATGGGAAGTTTGTGTTACCATGGAGTCGACAGAGTTAGTTGCCTGTAGGTTTTACCTTTTACAGTTCACGCGGAAGTGTATTGCTAAAATATTTTGCTAAAATACATTATAGCCACAATATATTTTGATTACAGCCTCAAAAAGTCCTGCAATATGCAAGAAATCACATAGAAATAATGAAAAATGAGTATTTACAAGCTGTGACTAAAAAATTCATAACTATTTAATGAAGAGTTGCACCACAACCACCTTTGAAACAAAGATAGCCAAGAATGTAATGTAATGTGGGGGAAAAAAAGCCTCTAGTTGGAAGTATTGACATTTTTTTTTGTTAAGCTCAGTCTGGAGCAAGGTTTAGGGCATGTCCTGGGCATGCCTGAGAGGGGAAAGTCCCAGAGAATTGAAAAAGTCTGGAAGGTGGGAGGGGGCTGCAAAAGAGTATATAAGGAGAAAAATTGAGAGAGTAAAGTAGTAGGAGAAATTGCAAGCAGGATACATTTGACCGGACCTGTCACTCTTTTCAAGACCTGTGAAGCTCTTTTTGTTGATTTTTGCCTGTGTTGGAGCATTTTCCTATCCCAGAACATTGCATAATAGCAACCCTATCTCATTCAGAAAGGGACTGTAACTATCCATTTATATATATATATATATATATATATATATATATATATATATATATATATATATCATTTCAATCTTGATCAGTTTTTGTTTTATTAAATCTGTTAACATTTTACAATTTTGTCTGTCATCCCTTGCTGTCTGATATGTCAAAACAAATTGGGGTCATAACAGTAAGTTTTAAGATGGTGAAGATTTCAAGAATTTACAGGTTGTCACACCTCGGCAATTTGATGTCAAATTTCAGGAAATTTTGGCTTTGTAATTTTTTTTTTATTTTCTGGACAACCATAAAATTGACATGCTTGCTGTTTATTGTACCAATAGCACTATGTGAGCAGAGCTTGGTCAGAAAAAATCAGCTCTCTACCTGCATAACTCATAATTGGCCTCCAAAGTTGGTGTCGCAAACAACTTTGCCAAATAAATTAGAGATTTCAAACAGCCACAGCTCCCTAATAAAAACATATTTGCCATTGAAAATGTGTTTCACAAGTGTACTGGGCATAGATGCTGTACTGTGGAAATTTTTGAGGCCATGGCATTGAATATGACTAGAGATATTGCCTCCTAAAAATCCACTTTAATTTGACGTTGCAAAAAGGAGTGCAAAAATCAGTAAAATGTTGCCATCTTTATTAATTTTTTTTTTGTCAAAACTAAAGAAACTTTTTCACTGAAACATTGCACATATCCTATTAAGTACATGGCTTAGGTGTGAGAATTTTTATAAATAAATCAGAGATGGTCAGGTGGGGAAATTTTCTGAAATTTATTGAATTGACATTAAATGACCCTAATGAAGAATCACAGGCTTTTTTTATTTTATCTCTGTTGACCGGCACAGCCCTCACTTTGGAGGGGCCACTCATTCGATCTAGTTTGCCAGTCGTTAATTCAGTGGAGACTCTCTTGAGAGAAATGGTTTCTGTTTTAGATCAGGATGTCTGTGGTCTGTGGTTATTGACTATGTTCGTCCCATTTGGCGGTCATTCAGAGGAAATCCAGTTTCTCCTGATCATATCCCTAGTTTTCCCTGTTGTTTTAGGACATTCTTGGCTACTTGAGCATAGGCCACACATCTTTTGGGGCAGTCAGAATAATCCTTTCGTCCAGTGGGGCACTGATTGTAGATCTCACTGCAGTGAGAGTTCAGCGTATTATCCCGGACATCAACCAATGGGGGAGGCTTACGCCTAGAGCGATTATGAGGAGGTTGTCTCACCTAACTCTCCTAATCTAAAAAATGGAGCTGAGGAGGGTTGGAGTGGGATCCTCAATTTGACTGGTGGCAGCCACAGGAGGATTTCGATTCAAAGGATTTTTCTGACTGCAGTTTCCAAACAGGGTGAAAATTTGGGGGCTGCTCTGAATTTTTGTTTGCCTCCCAACGTTCCCAGTGACTATGCTGATCTCGCAGAGATTTTTAGCAAGCAACGGGCCTCATCTTTACCTCCCCATTGCTCATACGATTGCGAGATCAATCTTTATCCTGGTACTACTCCCCCTAGGGGTTCGTTATACTTGCTGTCAGGGCCTGAGTGCAAAGCCATGCGGGAATATATTCAGGAGGCTCTGGCTATGGATTTATTCGGTCTTCCTCGTTTCCTCCTTTCCGGGATTCTTTTTTGTGGGTAAAAAGATGGCAGTTTAAGACCCTGTATTGATTACAGGGGCTTGAATAATATCATCATTAAGAACCGATACCCTCTTTCCTTGATGAACTCTGTGTTTGAACGTCAGCAGGAAGCATCTTTTTTTACCAAGCTAGACCTCTAGAACGCATATAACTTTGTTCGGATCCGGGTGGGGGACGAGTGGAAAACAGCATTTAATACACATGAGGGGTACTACAAGTATTTGGTTATGTCGGTCGGTTTAGTTAACACCCCTTCCGTGTTCCAGGCACTTGTCAATGACGTCCTCTGAGAGATGTTGGAGAAATTTGTCTTCGTCTACCTCGACAATATTCCGATTTTTTTCTTCAACTCTCTCGAAGTATAAACAACACAACTGACAAGTGCTTGTGAAGCCAAACTTTTTGGTCAAGGCTGAGAAATGCATTTTTTACGCCAAGACTGTGTCGTTCCTTGGTTTCATTGTGTCGGCGGGGTCGGTCCGTGTCGATCCGGACAAGGCGGCAGCGATCGAGAATTAGCCCATTCCTCAGAGTGTAAAGGAGGTGCAGTGTTTTTTAGGCTTTGCTAATTTTTACAGGAGGTTCACCCGCAATTTTAGCACTGTGGCTGCTCCTATCATTGCGCTTACAAGGAAGAATGCCTCCTTGTCATTCTTTTGGAACCCAGCAGCGAAGGCTGCCTTTCAGGGATTGAAGAGACGTTTTAGCTTTGAGCCTATCCTTGTTATGCCCAACCCCTACCTCCCGTTTGTGGTGGAGGTAGATGCTTCTGAGGTTGAGGTGGGTGCCATGTTGTCCCACGCTCTCCTCAGGATAATGAATTGCATCCCTGCATTCTCCAGGTCACTGACTGCTGTGGAGCGGAATTGGTGACCAGGAGTTGTTGGCAGTCAAGTTGGCATTGGAAGCGTGGCGCCACTGGTTAGAGGGGGCTGAACACTTGGTTGTGGTCTCGACCGATCACAAAAACCTCCAGTTTATCTAGCAGACTAAGCTGCATAATTCCTGGTAGGCATGGAGGGCATTTTTTTTCAATTTTATGTCGACTTATGGCCCTAACATCAAGCCTGACGCTTTGTCACTTGTTTATGACCGTTCTTACCACGATCCTCTTCCTGAGCCTATAATTCCGCCAGCTCCCGTACTGTGGGAGTCTGTGGTACGGAAGACGTTGCATTTTGATTCTGGTCGGGATGGGGAGCTGCCTGGTTGTTTGTTTGTCTCTGTGGCGGTTCGTTCCCAAGTCCTCCAGTGTAATGCATGTCTATTTGTTGGAGTACATCTGAGTTTATGCTTGTTACAACCCGCACAAAATGAAAGGAAACCGCAACATAAAAGTGGGAGAGGCGACACAGACTCTAGGTTCTCTAGGGGTTTTTAATTGTTTCAAGTTCGGGTACACAAATAAAGTAGCGTGTTTTGAATGCACAAAGCTGTTATGATCCTGATCTGCCTGACCATGTTTTGGTTATGATTCCGCCTTGTCTGATTATGATTCTGCTTTGCCTGACTACGATTTGTATTGTGATTCGGATTCCAAGCACGTTTTGTTTTTGCCTTGTCTTTGTCTGTTTGCCATATTCCACCATTGCAGTTATATTCCGGTCCATGTTTTGTCTCATACCATGCATTGCACTTTGTCTCCCCCTGTCTGGTCTTTTGTCATCTGATCGATCACTGCGTGTTTGCGTGCCACACTTTCGGGTGATTTAATGGTTTCTGGGATTTAAATATTTCTTCCAATCATGTTTACTTCCTTCACCGTGCTTTTCTGTAATTACTAACCAGACTAACAGTTTATATTTGTTAAGGATACTAACCCAAACTAACACTGTTTATAGTTCTAACTTACTAACAAGCACTAGGGATTGTAAAGCTGCACTTACTAATTAACTAACGAGCTCTCAGCATTCGCCTTATTCTAGTCTCCACCCCTTTGGCTTTACTCAATCTACTCTGCTACAGTTTCAGCGGAACCTCCGCACTCGTTAACCCTTCCAGGTCGCTGATCACGCCAGCGTGAGGACATCGCGTCATTTTTTCAACACGTCGTAGCGTCGGAAGTAGGTCACGTAGAGCGTTATGGACTACTGCACTCGAAAGTGCAGACTTGACACTCTCTCCCAGTTTTGGTTTTATGTTGATAGACCAAATACAGCCAGAGATATGAAATATTGAAAATGGCATAAATAAACGAGCATAAAAATATGAATCATGGGGTGGGGCAGGCGTTATATTTCTTTCAATATCTTCGTCATTCTTTAATATTTTTCACATCGGAAAAGACTGTCAGAATCTAAAGATTCTGCTCTAAACGATGCATTTACTTTGCAGTTGGGGGCGGGAGCGAGCGGCGCTGAAAAGGATGCGGAAGTTGGAGGGACGTTGTAGCGAGTAGGGTGAGAGAGAGAGATAGACGGAGATTAGCGAGCGAGAAATAATTGAGTGACTAATTATCTGCCCATGCTGCCACCAAGTGGACAGAATGCGAAATCTCACTCCCTGGAAATGCAAGTGCTGCGATGTGGCTCTCTGCCTCATTGTGGACAGAAACTGCTTCGAGGAGTGGCATAGATAAGAAAAAGGTCTCATCTGCTTGGTATTATATATAGTTGAAAAACATTAAATTGTATATAGGTTGATCTTACTCTTTATGGTATATTTGCACTATTTGGACTGCAAAGCTCTGTATATTTTTATACATAACCAGTTTTGAAGAGTGGCGGCCAAAAAAAAAAAAGGGAAAAAAACTAAAAACACCAATACAAACGTATGCTTTTTATTAGAAATATTTGTATATAGTTTGAATTATGTCAATTTTATATTTTATTTGTTACATTGGCACTGTTTGGAAGTCTGGGAATTCAAGGCAATGCAAAACTCTGTATATATTTTTTCCATAACCTGTCTTGATGAGTGGCAGCCAAAAAGAGGGGGGGAAAACGCCTATATAAAGGCATGCCTTTATGAGAAATACTTGCAAATAGTTTGAATTTATAAAAATTTTAACTTTATACAGATAATATTTGGAACCTATGTTCACTTTTATAATCTTTGAAAAGGTTCAGTAAGCATGTTTGGGTTATTTGCACAATAAATTATATAATTTTTCAAATTGGATTTTATATTTTTTGTGTGTTTTTTGGCCCAGTATGTTGATATAGTTGGTCAAAGTGAAAATATAATGAGCAGATCATAAAGATGAAGTTGTGCTTAAAAAATGATACCAAACATTGTCATGTTAAACATTTTTTATGTGGTATATGGAGGCATAATGAAAATATTCAAAATCGGCCAAAATAGGCCTAGACCTTTAAGGTTTCTGTTCTCCCTCCTTATCTGTGCATGTTAGAACTTCCTAACCGGAGCCGTGTGTCTGTCAATAGGTTGTCTTTGTCATCCCTGTCCGCGTTTTGGCTTTTGCCAATTTCTTGTAATTAGGAACTTCCTCATGTTCATTCCTTTGTAATGGGTCTGATCCAGCTCACCTGTTCCCGATCATAGCATGTGAATTCCCCTTCGTGTATTTAAGCAGTCATTTCACTCACAGCTTTAGTCAGAACGTTTTCCCTGGTTTACTTGGGCTGCGATTGTTGATGCTTTGTATTCATAGTGTTGCACTTCTGACTGGAATGTCGCCAATTCTGATTTTGGCTTTTTCTTTGATACTTCTCTGCCTGTGTACCGTACCTGTTTTGCCTGACTCTGAGTTTAGCGTTTGCTGCCCTGTGTACAGTTTGGATTACGTCCCTGGGATTCTGATTTTGGATTGTGGACTCTGTACTGTTGCCTTCTGCCCTCGGGGGGTTCAACCCCCAGCTTCAATAAAACTCATTTTTTTCTGAAACTCTCTGGCTTGCATTTGGTTCCAGAACGATACCTCACAAAAGCGGTCAGCCAGGATGAAAGCTGATTTTGCCACATCAACCCTGTCCTTCTTAGCTCTGGGCAGGACCTCTTACAAAACCCAAAACCAGTGAAGTTGGCACGTTATGTAAATCGTAGATAAAAACAGAATACAATGATTTGCAAATCCTTTCCAAGTTATATTCAATTGAATACACTGCAAAGACAAAATGTTTTATGTTCAAACTGAGAAACTTTTTTTTTTTTGCAAATAATCATTAACTTAGAATTTAAAGGCAGCAACACATTGCAAAAAAGTAGGCACAGGGGCCTTTTTACCACTGTGTTACATCGCCTTTCCTTTTAACAACACTCGGTAAACGTTTGGGAACTGAGGAGACCAATTTTTCAAGCTTTTCAGGTGGAACTCTTTCCCATTCTTGCTTGATGTGCAGCTTAGGTTGTTCAACAGTCCGGGGTCTCCGTTGTCGTATTTTACGGTTCATAATGCGCCATACATTTTCAATGGGAGACAGGTCTGGACTACAGGCAGGCCAGTCTAGTACCCGCACTCTTTTACTGTGGAGCCATGCTGTTGTAACTTGTGTAGAATGTGGTTTGGCATTGTCTTGCTGAAATAAGCAGGGGCGTCTATGAAAAAGACGTTGCTTGGATGGCAACATATGTTGCTCCAAAACCTGTATGTACCTTTCAGCATTAATGGTGGCTTCACATATGTGTAAGTTGCCCATGCCCTGGGCACGAATACACCCCCATACCATCACAGATGCTGGCTTTTGAACTTTGCGCCTATAACAGTCCGAATGGTTCTTTTCCTCTTTGAAAACAATTTGAAACGTGGACTCGTCAGACCACAGAACACTTTTCCACAAGCCGGGGGCGTTTCTGGGTGCTGTTGTTAAATGGCTTTCGCTTTGCATTGTAGAGTTTTAACTTGCACTTGCAGATGTAGCAAAGAACTGTAGTTACTGACAGTGGTTTTCTGAAGTGTTCCTGAGCCCATATGGTGATGTCCTTTACACACTGATGTCCGTTTTTGACGCAGTACCGCCTGAGGGATCGAAGGTCACGGGCATTCAATGTTGGTTTTCGGCCTTGTCGCTTATGTGCAGTGATTTCTCCAGATTCTCTGAACCTTTTGACGATATTACGGACCTTAGATGATGAAATCCCTAAATTTCTTGCAATAGCTCGTTGAGGAATGTTGTTTTTAAACTGTTCAACAATCAGTTCACGCATTTGTTCACTCAGTGGTGACCCTCGCCCCATCCTTTGTGAATGACTGAGCATTTCAGGGAAGCTGCTTTTATACCCAATCATGGCACCCTCCTGTTCCCAATTAGCCTGTTCACCTGTGGGATGTTCCAAATAAGTGTTTGATGAGCATTCCTCAACTCTCTTAGTCTTTTTTGCCACTTGGGCCAGCTTTTTTGAAACACGTTGCAGCCATTAAATTCCAAATGAGCTAACATTTGCAAAAAATTACAAAGTCTTCCTGCTCAACATTAAGTAACTTGTCTTTGCAGTGTATTCAATTGAATATAGGTTGAAAAGGATTTGCAAATCATTGTTTTCTGTTTTTATTTACGATTTACCAACTTCACTGGTTTTGGGTTTTGTAAAAACGGTTCACGGCAAAATATACACTTCGTCCGCGAAATGTTGTGGGCAAATGTAGCTAGATCTTCATGGGTGATACTTCACTCTCAGCGTGGCTAGCCACTCTAAGCGCCTACTCGCTGGCATACCGTAAGGTACGGGGCAAGGGCAATCTTTCCTTATCACCTTGTAAATAAAGCACTCTGTTTCAAAAAAAAAACTTTTATGTTTTAGAGTTATTGGTACAACTAACAACGGAACAAGTGAAGCCTGAGCGCATTCTGTCTGTCAATCTCTCTTCACTACAGCAAGCAATGACTGGAAGTAGGAGACCGGCAGGGTTCTCAGGGCGGCGCACATCGTTAGAACAGGAATTAGATGGATAGGTTGGCTTGTAGATAAATTTCGAATTTCGAACAGTGAAACTACCGTAGCCGAACTATCTGTGCGGTTCCACGGTTTTAATCAACACTTCATGCCAACCAATCAGAAAAGAGTATTCACCCACGCTATTCATCAGGTCGGCAAACGTAGCCCTGTCCCTTTTGGGGGGAAAACAAACCACACTCCCCATTGACTTTAATGTAATATTGCTGTACAAAATGACATAAATACAAGACCATCGAAGGTAAATCAGCCGAGAAATTGTCTACAGACATCATGTCTGATTCATATACATCCACTCTACCGGATAGAGAACGTGGGAAATATTTCGAAAAGATAAATTTAATCAATCTTGAAGCATGTCACTTCAGTCTCCTGGCATCTAGCTGGTGCAATGACCCCATCCAATGGCCAGAGGTATTATACCCCGACATATTTATTTATCTGATTGAGTCTCCAGGTAAGCAAAGAACTTAATGTTATTAATTGCTTATTTCCGTATTGCCTTAGTATTGGCTTGAGAGTCACCGTATACGACCAAGGGCTAGCACTGCCACCCAAAGGACAGTATCAAGGCAATGCGAAAATAAGCCATTTCTAATAATTTTTATTAATTGGTTAAGTATGTTGTGCTATCATGACAATATTATGACTACGACTTCTGAAGTACGCGAGTTCAAGACTCATTAAAGAGCTAAATGTTAGATCCGCGACTGCTTGCGCACCTGTTGAACTCAGCCAATACAGGATATATTGGCAGGCCGATTTTACTGTATGCGAGCAATAACATTCTCAACCAATTAATAAAAATTAAATATTTCGCCTTACGGTCCTGCTCTTAGGATAGTATGTTAGTTAACAGTCGCACTGTGCTCTGACCAGACCAGTGGCGGTTTTACACGGGGACCTACAGAGGCCTGTGCTCCCCTGCCGATGTCCTGTGCCCCGGCGCTGGCCCCTGTGCTGACTGGATATGCGCTAGCGCCAAAACCGGACCTAATGTCACTCATCATTCTACACGGACTGATTAGAGCGACGCACCAATGTGTGTTGGTTACCTGCGTTTGCTTTCATGATCTCCTTACGTTACCTGGGATTTGAATATGAGCATGGCAACCAGCAAGAACAACCTGTTACAAGAGACGAAGGCTAGCTAAACGACTGCACCTTATAAAGTAATTTGTTGTAGACGTGGCTGTGTTACTGTTGTTCCCCATTCCGGCAACGAAAGCTTGTTGTCAAGTTTGTAAATGTCTCTTTGAATTGCGTTACGAATCACACTCTGCAAAGTACTTATGAAAAGTTCCACACGATGGTGTAATAACCACTAACTATCTGACTAGGCTGTTCCTTTTTGAAAAATAATAGGCTACAAAGTAAAGTAATCAACAGTAGCCTATCTGCCCGTGCTAAGTAGGGATGGTTATTTGTGAGATGAGATGTATGCATCGCTGTACATTTTTTTTTCTTATTAGACTGTAATGGAGGAAGGGATAAAGCCTCCTTTTTTGCCCGAGTAAAAAAAAAAAAATGAATTTCAGGAAACCAACTAATACGCCTATATGGAAATATTTGCCTAGTATTAGTGCAAGTCACAAACCTATGATTATATTTCAGTTGACCGCAGCATTTTTCCAATTCATATATTCAATCAATCACTCCACAGTAATATTGGCTTCCATAAATGGAAATGGCACATTGTGTCTGAGGGAGTGGAGGGTATAATGGTTATGTTGATTGCTTATTTCATTGTTATTACAGTAACTAGAACCAGTTGTTTTGTTAGTACTGTTTTGTTACATTTGTATGAATAAACACTTTTTCCAAAACTAGCTTCAATTTACAGATAGCCTACTGTATACTGTTGTTATGGCCCCAATTTGTTATTACATTTATAACACAACAGCAACAGCAAGGGATGACAAACACAGTTTTAACAACTAAAACACATTTAATTTTTAACAAAGACAAAGACTAATAACAACCTACAACTAAAGACCAAGATTGATAAATAAGAAAAAACAGAAATGATTACAGTCCCTTTTTGGTGGGGGCTTGGTGATGTCCTGGATGAAGAAAATGCTCAAACACAGGCAAAGAAATCCACAAAAGAAACGTCACAGGTCTTGAACAGAATGGCAGGTCTGGTCATCTTCTTGCAATTTCTCCTACTACTCTACTGTCTCAATTCTTTTCCTTATATACTCTTTTGCAGACCCCACCCACATTTAGACCTCTTTTTTTTAATTTTCTGAGACTTGCCCCAGACATGTCCAGGACATGTCTAAACATGACTCCAGTCTGAGCTTAACAAAAAAAGGTAAATACTGCCATCTAGTGGCCTATATTCACATTACACCTCCATTCCAAAAGGGAAAAATTTTGACTCATAAAGGCAAAATTTTTCTTTTCAATACAAAATGATTAAGTGAACACTTGTCTATATATACATATCATACAATATTCAAACACATGATATATATATACACATTCAAACATGGGATAAGCAATCAGCAATTACATTGTCTGTACCCTTCACATGCTTAATTTCCAAGTCAAACTCCTGTAAAATCAAACTCCAATTCAACAATCTCCGATTCTTGTTTTTCATCTTACTCAAAAACATTAACGGATTGTGGTCAGTGTACACAATCATTGGCTTTTGTCCTGTACAAACATAAACCTCAAAGTGTTGTAAAGAAAGGACCAGAGCCAACAGTTCCTTCTCTATTGTGGAATAGTTCCTTTGGTGGCGATTGAACTTCCTGGAGAAGTATGCCACGGGATGCTCAATGTCATCAGAGTCACTTCTCTGGAGGAGCACAGATCCACAAGCTTGGTCGCTAGCATCGACCGCGATGGAGAACGGTTTGTTGAAGTCAGGAGATTTGAGCACGGGGAAGTGACACAGCAGAGACTTCAGGCGATCGAAGGCTCTCTGGCATGCATCATCCCAGGTGAACTTTACGCCTTTCTTCAGTTGGTTAGTTAGACTGAGAGCAATCTCAGCAAAGTTCTTGCAGAACTTGCGGTAGTACCCGATCATTCCAAGGAAGCGGCGCAAAGCTTTTTTGTTGTCAGGAACTGGAAAGTCCGTGATGGCTTGGACTTTAGCATTTATGGGTGCCACCTTACCCTGGCCTATGACGTAGCCAAGATAGGTGACAGTAGCACAACCAAAGTCACTCTCGCTCAGGTTAACAGTCAGGTTAGCCTGGGTCAGGCGCTGGAACAACGTCTCTACATCTTTTAGATGTTCTTCCCAGGAGTCACTCCATGTGATCAGGTCATCGATGTATGCACCCGTGTGTGGCAATCCGGCGATTGTAGGCTGTATCATCCTTTGGAACGTGGCTGGGGCATTTTTCATGCCAAAGGGTAGGACTTCATACTGGTACAATCCAGATGGTGTGGCAAAAGCAGAGATGCTCTTGGCCCTCTCAGTTAAAGGCACACACCAATAACCCTTCAATAAATCAATCTTGGTCAGAAACTTTGCTTGCCCCACACTATCAATACAATCATCGATCCTAGGTATTGGAAACACATCAGTTCTAGTTACAGCATTGACTTTGCAATAATCTGTACAGAATCTAGTACTTCCATCAGGTTTTGGAACTAGCACACAGGGTGAACTCCAATCGGAGTTGGAGGGTCTGATAATATCATGTTTTAACATGTACTCAACCTCTTTCTCAGCAATCTTTCTCTTTTCAGGATTCATCCGGTATGGATGCCGTTTTATTGGTTTGGCATCACCAACATCTACATCATGAGAGGCTATAGAAACTCTTTTTGGAACATCAGGAAACAAATCCTCATATTTCTTGATCAACCTTTCAAACTGATCTCTCTGTGAGGGTTCTAAGTGCTGGAGTTTTACATCAAGATTTTGCAACACTTCAGAATTTGACAATTTACATGAAAGAACTTCAGCTTTAATTCTAGGTTCATCATCTTGAAACTCCCCCTCATCTTCACAAATCTCGGCCATAGGAGAATCTAAAGTGACAGCTGCAACCCTAGCATTTCTGTCATGATAAGGCTTCAGCATGTTAATGTGACAGGTTTTGCAGAAGTTGGAAACGTCTTTCTGAAGCCCAGGCCAAAAGAAGTGTTTCATGATCTTATCAACAGTCTTGTTAACACTAAGATGACCTCCTAAAGGTAAACTATGAGCCATTGTTAAGATCTCATTCCTATAGACCTTCGGAACAACAATTTGCCTGACGACTGCCCAATCTGCATTGGCAGGGATATTAGGAGGGCGCCACTTCCGCATCAACACACCATCCTTGAGATAATACCCAACTGGAACTGCGTCTATTTCTTTATCAGGAAGGGCTCTCCTCTTTAGTACACAAATTTCAGGATCATTAGTTTGCTCCTCAATCAACCGCTTTCTGGACAGAGACAAGTCTCCAGACACATCAGAATCACCAGACCCATCCGGCTGGCTGAATAGAGAACTGATAAAAGTATCTGATAAGTCCTCAAACGGAGAAACCATAGTAGGCCAATCAGAGTCATGAGGCAAACCACCTGAGTCCTGACTGTTCAATGTGCTGGGCGGCACCACAACATCTTCTTTAGGCTTCTTGGCCATAGCTCGAGTCACTGCGCAAGAAGGATACAGAGATGGGTCCTCATCCCCATCTTCAGTGCTCGGCTGTGAAGTAAGATGTACAGGGGGAACTACTTTGCCCCCAGCCAGGTCATTGCCTAGCAACAGAGAAACACCCTTTATAGGTAGACTTGACATAAGTCCCACCTTTACCTGTCCTGTAACTAAATCTGACTTCAAAAATATAGAGCGCAGGGGTACAGATACAGTTCTCCCTTCAATACCTTGTACAAGTATGAAATCCCCTGAAGCGGTCTCATCACGTAACTCCAAGGAGTCCATCAACAAAAGTGACTGAGAAGCTCCGGTATCCCTTAGGATATATATGGGGACAGGAGTAGTATGCTCATTTAGAGCCACAAATCCCTCTGACACAAATGGAAGAAATTCCTCCCTCACAAAGTCAGCTGTATTAGGCTTTTTAGCCCCACAAGAAGCAGGCAATTTAGCAGATTGGTTATCTACTACAGGGGTTTCTAACCTTGTTTTCACAAAGGCATTTGGTTTGGTATCCTTTTCTTTTTCTTTCTTAGCTTTAAGGAACCAACAGTTAGTTGTAACATGACCAGATTTCTTGCAATAACTGCAAACTAGACCACTTTTGTCACTGTCAGCTTTCACACTTTGATCAGACCTGTTACTGGATCTCTGAGCACCATCACCAGATTTGTCTTTGTCTTTGGGTGAGGAATCTTGGGTATCACCGTAACCCTTTTTCTGAAATTGGGACCATTTATTGTTACTGCTAGACTGAAATTTGGACTTATGAGTGAGAACATATTCATCTGCAAATTTGGCAGCTGATTGCAAGTTCAGTGCTTGCTTCTCATTAAGGTAGGTCTTAAGATCATCCTTAACACAGTTCTTGAATTCTTCAACTAACACCATCTCTTTTAGTGAGTTGAAATCATCCTTGACCTCCATAGAAGTACACCAACGCTCAAAGCAAACCTTCTTCTCATTAGCAAATTCCACATAAGTCTGATTTTCAGATTTCTTCAGACCTCTGAATTTCTGTCGGTAAGCCTCTGGAACCAACTCATAAGCTCTCAAAATAACCTTTTTGACAACCTCATAATCAGAGGAATCATCTGCAGACAAAGCCGAATAGGCTTGTTGAGCTTTACCCTTGAGGACAGTTTGCAACATCAGAGGCCAGTGTTCCTTTGGCCACTGGCAACTCTTTGCTACCTTTTCAAAACACTGGAAATAGTTGTCAACATCCTTTTCTGAAAATGGAGGCACCAGTTTTACCTCCTGACTGGCACAAAATTTATTTTTAGTTTCAATTTTAATTTTTAGTTGCTCCATTTGGAGTCTTTCTTCTCTATCGAATTTCTCTAATTCAAAATCTCTCTGTCTCTGTCTCTCTCTTTCTGCTCTTTCCTCTTTCTCTCTCTCAAATTCTCTTTGTTTTTCTTCTCTTGCTAATTTTTCTAACTCAAACTGCCTTTGTTTTTCTTTTTCTTCCCTCTCAAATTCTCTTTGTTTTTCTTTTTCCTCCCTTTCTTTTTCTCTTTCCTCCCTTTCAATCTCTAGCATTTTTAATTTAAGTTCCATTTCTATATTTGGATTTTCCACTGGAAACTGTTCCAGATCTCCTGGTGCAAACACATTTTCATCAATGTAATATTCAACTATTTCTCTAGCCAGTCTTGCTTTTCGCATGGCTGGTTTTACCTCTGTCAGCTCCAACTGTCTGCAAATTTCTAGCAGTTCTGTCTTTTTAAAAGACTTCAAAACCCCTACGGTTGGTGATGCCAAGAAATCATCCATTGCTGTTGTCAATATATATCTAGGAAAATTCACAAAAACAATTTCACAATTTGGAATTTTAGATTTTCAATAAATTACTCACACAATGGTCTATCCCGGACCTTGAGCCCCCAATTTGTTATTGCCCCAATTTGTTATTACATTCATAACACAACAGCAACAGCAAGGGATGACAAACACAGTTTTAACAACTAAAACACATTTAATTTTTAACAAAGACAAAGACTAATAACAACCTACAACTAAAGACCAAGATTGATAAATAAGAAAAAACAGAAATGATTACAGTCCCTTTTTGGTGGGGTGGCTTGGTGATGTCCTGGATGAAGAAAATGCTCAAACACAGGCAAAGAAATCCACAAAAGAAACGTCACAGGTCTTGACCAGAATGGCAGGTCTGGTCATCTTCTTGCAATTTCTCCTACTACTCTACTGTCTCAATTCTTTTCCTTATATACTCTTTTGCAGACCCCACCCACATTTAGACCTCTTTTTTTTAATTTTCTGAGACTTGCCCCAGACATGTCCAGGACATGTCTAAACATGACTCCAGTCTGAGCTTAACAAAAAAAGGTAAATACTGCCATCTAGTGGCCTATATTCACATTACACTGTATATTTGTAATTTTGATTTATGTTTGAAGAACTATCAGTCCTCAATTACCAGATCCTTCAAAGTAGCTCTGTCTGTCACTAATTAAAGTCAGCATGACATGCACTCCTGTGTGAGCTGCTTTGTATTCAGGCACTGGCAGCATATTTTGTAAATAAGTGCGAAGACTGAACTCTCAAGTCAGTGGCCATAAATACAGACGAGTTTGTACAAATGTTCCTTGTGTGCTGTGGTTCTGATAGGCCCAATAACTGATGAGGTGTTTTGTTGTCTAAGAATGAGTCGCCTGTTCTTAAGGGCATAAACCATTTGATTTGTCTGACAGTTCACACTTTATTATGTTCTATTTTATTTTCAATTTTTTATTATGTTCTATTTTATTTTCCATTTTTATTATGCTCTATACTATTTTCCTTCAGCATGATTTTATAGGCTAAAGCAAAATAGAAGTTTTTAATGCTTTAATATCATTATTGTTGCCATAAAAAGTATTTTTGGGCTATTTGCCTTTATTCACACAGGAAAGTTTAGAGAGCCAGGGAGTGAGTGGTGTTGCAGCACGTCTCAGCTGCAGGCCCATGTCTAGGGCCATCATTGTTGTTTTTAATGTGCCCCTTTGATTAAACCCTGGCCCCACCTGGGCCCCCCCACTAAAATTTGTCTAGAACCACCACTGGACCAGACGGTGACAACTGTCTTAGCTAGGTTCGTAAGTTAGCCTGTTCGTCTGTCTGGTCCAGGCATAACTTATGCACATTCCTCCCTCCGTATGGCTTTGAGCCATAAAGCCCTTCTCTCCGGATATTTTTTTGGACATGGCAGAGGAATGAACTTGAGATCCTTGTTTTTGTTTTATTGTTGGTGCAGCCAACAACACAGCAACTCCTCGGCATGTCGGATTCAAGTTAAATCGGCTTGTTTTAGGCGTTCGCGCTGATTGTCTATGCAGAAAGCAGGATTGTTTTCCCCCTAAAAGGGGCGTGGCGATAAGGGCCCACTGTGGATGACGTATGGCCGACCTGATGAATGGCATAATCTTTTTTGTCTGTTTGCTTTTCTCAGTCTCTGGAACTTTTCATCAGTGCCTCTTGCTATTTTGTCCTCCAGAAAAGGAGCATAATCACTGTGGCATTGCTCATCTTTCTTCAAATGTTTCTCCAGGCATTTGAGTCCATGCTCCACGCATATGTTTTATGAGCTCTCTTTCAGGTGATTTTGAATGACAAAATTTTTTCATATATATAAGTTTTAAATCACATTACATGATGTAGGTAAGCATGTTAAAAACTGGAGAGCATGCCTCCTCAGTTATTGAACACGCATAGAAGTGCACTTTTTTACCAGTAGGTGGTAACATTGCATAGATTTTTATCAGATTTTTCCACCACCGATTCCAAATTAAAGTCACACGCTGAGGAGTAGACGGTACATAAGTATAAATGGTTGGGAGGATCTTTGGAATTCAGATTTTTTGATGGACAAATTCCTCAACGTCTGGTGTTGGGAGATGACTACAGTATTGTTCTCAGTTGGTAGGCTGAGGAAGATTTGGAGCTCAAAGATGTACAGCAAGAGGATCAAGATTCTACTTTATAACACATTAGTCAAACCTATGTTGTTGTATGGATGTGAAACGTGGAAAGTTAATGTATCGGACAATGAAAAGTTGGCTTTGTTCCAATTCAGATGCCTCCAGAGGATCGTGGGGATTTTTTGGCCATACGTTATATCAATAGATGAGTTAAGTGGATGCAAAAGGAAAAGCACTGTGGTAAAGAGAAGGTGTTGGAGATGGTTAGGACATGGTCTGAGGATGCAGAGACATCACCACTGTGTCACAGCGTCAACGTGGAAACCAGAAGGCAGAAGGAGAGTTGTTAGACCGAAAATAACGTGGCGAAGAACGGTGGAAAAGGAGAGGGATGAAGCAGGCTGGAGATCGTGGAAGAGGGTTAGAGTCCTTCCCAAGGACAGGGCAAAATGGCAAAATAGTGTGGAGGCCTTATGCGCAACAGAGCGCAAAGAGTTTTGTTCGTTTGTTCATTGTTCGCGGTTGAACTAAAAGGCGAGCTTTGTTGGTGGGATTGACAAGTGGTAAGAAACATATCTTTAAGTGATTTGTAGTAGGCTACCTGGGATTTCATTGGTAGTAGTTAATCACACTATGTTTCAGACATACACATTTAAGAGGAGTCCAGAGGGAGGTAACTGGAGGCTACTGTGTAATGAGTCTACGATTATGTCATATGTTATGGCAGGATGCTCTCACAATGCTCACAATGATGTGCAATATTTGTAAGCTTCTGTGCAATACAAAATGCTATACTTCTGGGTTTTTTTTTTTGTGTGTGTATGTTGTCTTATGATCTTAAATATTATTGACCCCCCGCCCCCACCGCAATGACCTGATGAAAACAAGACAATTTGAATAGATGTTCACAGAAAATGTATGCATATTTCTTCAGTGCACGCAAGAGTAAATTTATTGAGTGCTAGTTGATCTTCACACTTTTTTTCAACTCTTTCCATGTCATTTCACTTTTGCAGCACTTCTGGCAATCTCTTGAACCTGGTTGTATGAGCTGGCCTTACTATATGACTGGACATGGACTTTTCCAGTTCCTCATCACCTGCTCAAGGGCAGAATTAGGGCAATAAAGTGATGTTCTTGCTTGTTTAATGATGATGTCAGTTCCAGCAACACAGAAACAATATTCTATCAGTCATACCACACAAAATATTTGCTCCATCTAATCGAGTCAAACATCATTTTCTTGCTCTGGTTCCACACTTGTTTTGCATTCAGATGGGATTGGATTTTTGGGCCCAATCCCGTGAAACAAAGTGCTAGCTCCATGTACAACATCTGCAGTTGGTGAATGCTGAAAATCCAGTGTGTTTTTGTGACCAAGACATGACTGTTTGAATGTTGTGTCTTTGCAGCATGAGCTGGCTTTGCCATTATATGCTTTCGGTGCTGTCTGTCCGGGGTGGGTCCCTGCCTTTCGCCCAGAGTCAGCTGGGATAGGCTCCAGCAACCCCCCCCCCTCCGACCCTAGTGAGGAAGAAGTGGTTTTCAGAATGGATGGCTGGATAGAAATGCCTGTTGATAATATTTCACACATATCACACATTTCACTGCTTGTGTTCTGTCGTAGCATTTAGTGCCATCTGCTGGTTACTTGAAGTAGTAGTTCTTTAGGCGTCATTGTCAGTTAGGAAAAACTGTACTAAGTGAACTGTAAGTGAAATGAGGTATTTTTCTGCATGTCAGGTCAGAATCATGCCATAAATGTGTTATGTTATGTTCATATTTCAGATCGTATACATTTTTTTTGAATGAGTGAAATATAGTCCTGTACTTTAGCTAAACATACTGCCTGGCCAAAAAAAGTCACACACTCTAATATTTCAGTTGCGGCATGCATTCACCATGGCATCGTTTCGATAAGCTTATGCAATGTCGCAACATTTCTATCTGTCCTAAGCTGCATTAATTTTTATCCAAGATTTTGTATTGATGATGGGAGAGTTGAATCACCGTGTAAATTCTTCTCCAGCGCATCTGCAAGATTCTTAATTGGGTTAAGGTCAGGACTCTGTGGAGGCCAATTCATGGGTGAAAATGATGCTCCTTGAACCACTGTTTCACAATTTGAGCCCAATGAATCCTGACATTGTCAGTGGAATATGCCTTGCTGTCATAGATGAAAAAATCCATCGATGGAAAAACCTGGTCATTCAGTGTATTAAGTCTGTTTAAGAAGGGGCATCATGTAAGTTGTACTGTGCATGTGCAGATCAGGAGCACTCCTAACTAATCGCCAGCTATAAATGGTGTTCAAAACATGCACATTCAAATCATGTGGTATTTACCTTAAGTACCAATTTCTAGCTTGTAAATAGCACTCATGTCACATCCAACTAGTTACTAAGACTAAGAATTTTCACACACAGTCATCTCTAGGGTTTACAGAGAATGGTCCAGAAAAGAGAAAATATCCAGTTAGCAGCAGTTCTCTCTGCGAAAATGTGTTGTTGATGCCAGGGGCCAGACTGGTTTGAGCTGATAGAAAGGAAATAGTTATTCAAATGACCACTCGTTACAATCGAGGTATGCAGGGGAGCACCTCTGAAGGCACAACACATTGAACTTTGCAGCAGATGGACTACAGCAGCAGAAGACCTCACTAGATGCCATTCTTGTCAACTAAGAGCAGGAAAGTAAGGCTACAATTAGCACCAGAATTGGATGAAGAATTGAAAATATGTTATCTGGTCTGATGAGCCAAGATTTCTGCTGCAACAGTCAGATAGCAGGGTCAGTCATTCCACCTCGCCTGCACGCCATCAATCTGCTGTCTCCATGCTCAAGCACTTCACTCCATGCAATCCGACTGGCCGTTTGCCCAACAGTGGTTAACCCTGTACTGACTGTCGTCCATCTCACCACTCTCATCCACTTCGCCGGTCGTGGCGCCTGGTTGGCTAAAGCCGATATCGAAGTAGACTTGAAACTTGCGATAGATACAGTAAAGTAAAGTAAAGCCATTTAGATTTGGCTCCTCTTCCTATGTCACATGCAGGCTCGTAAGTATGGTTCCACCCCTCATCTGAATATCCCCATCCACTGCATATTTTTCTTGGCAACATCACAGCTTCCATTGGCAAAAACCTATACCTGTGTGCTATCCACTTTTTGTCTGACTGCTTTATACTGCTAGCCTGCGTCAGAAATGACGATGCAAGACTGGCAACAAAATTTATATTAAAAGGGACCTATTATGCTTTTCAGTGGATACAATGACGTGAAGGCCTGGATTTAGTCTGAAGGAGAGTCTGTAGCCAGCAAATTAGGTAAGTGCGTCCAATTTCTGTTAAATTTTGAACCGAATTGTAAGTCTTACTACCTAGCTACTAAATTGACTGTGAATTTAGAAACCATTAATATTTTAGCCAGAAGCCATGTAAAAGATACCTCGATAGGCACAGATTGAACTGGTGAATATTTTTAATGGAATACAGTCTTTTTTTGATGGAGTAGCTCTGCCACTCTAAACAAATGGACTAATGGTTTAAAATTCACAAATATGCAGATGCTAACTGCAGATCATTCTCAACAGACTGCATTCCAAGTGTAGTTAAACTTTTATTGCATGAATATAACAACCATCCTTGCCTAGCCAGTGGACGTTTCCTTTCCATACTCGTTGTGTAGCTAATTAAATAGCTTGCTAGTAAATAGCTACTTATTCAGTCATCTGTATTCAGAGAATTGTCAGTTGCTTGGGGATTTTGATATTGGAGTTCTCTGTTGACACAGTGCTCTGTTTGCTGGCCAATGAGAACAGAGCTCATGTCATAGAGGTGACGCCCGCTTAGAACAGGCAGTTTCTCAGAGAGTTGAGAACGATAGGAATCAAATTGCCAAGAAATCATGGCTAAAAAGTTTAGAAACCACCCTTTTGAACATCAAGGAATATTATTCCTGGGGGTAATAAGAAAAAAAATGCATAATAGGTCCTATTTAAAGCATGGGCAGCATGGTGGTGCAGCAGGTTAGCCTCTGGTCTCGAAACAAAATCCCTTAGCCGTATTTGCGTTGGTTACGTCTGGGTACTCCAATTTCTTTTTCCCACAGTCCAAAGAAATGTAGGTTTAGCTCAATGGAGATTTCAAATAGCCCATAAGTATGAGGGTCTGAATGAATGGTTTATTCCTGTGATGGATTGACAAACTGTCCTTGGTGGGTTCCTGCCTCTTGCCAATTGTACGCAGGGATGGGATCCTGCTCGCTCAAAACCCCGACCAGGAATGAGAGGGTTGTGATTGATGGGTGGATATTTTTAGCATTACATTTACTCCTCAAAATGTCACTATGTTAGAGAAAAGCCTCGAATAACCCTGGAAATAAGTCATTGCTCTGTTATCTCTGAACTTCAGGTGACAGGCGAGAGCTTGGAAGAGATTGTGGCTGATATTTTTGACTACAAAGCCCAAATTGCCATTGCTCAGATTTTCGAGACTGTTTTAGACAGCACTTCATAAGGTCTGTGGCTGTCACGAGCAGTAATTTTTGGAGAATTAATCATATCAATTTTTCTCGAAGTCACTGAAGATAATGGCTTCAGCTAAGAGACTATACTGTGCTGAAGGCTGGTGAAATTGATGACGTCTGTGCGGATATAAATTTAGTCATATGGCATTGGCAAAAAAAGACAAAAAAAAAAAGAAGACCAACTGGTGACTGTTTTTTTTTTTTCGTGCCATTTTTAAGCACAAAGCACTTGAACCTACTTTTCTGTTTAGCAGTTAGAACTGAAGATTTTTTTTTTAACCCCTTACCACTCCGGTAACATTTGCCAAAAAATGCCTATCCAAGGCCTATACCCAAAGTAAATTGAAAGTTGATCTTGTTTTTTAACTTCCCTGACGGCCTGTGGACGGACCGTCGAAGTGGCAAGGGGTATTAACAACCTGGTCTACTGCAATCTGTATTCTATTCATCTGGAGAAATCTGGCCAAGATGGCAGCCAAAATTATATCAGTGCAGACACATGTAGGACAGCTGGTGAAATCTACCGTAAGTAAAAAAATTAATAAATAAAGCTATAACTTTCTCCAAACAAGGCATTTCCATGTTTCATTAAAACTGGCTGTTTACAAAGTTCTATGTTTTTTACTTAAGTTTGCATGCGTTTTTTAGACTTATGCATATGGGAGCTCATCCATATCATATTTGCCTCAGGTAACTGGAAGACTTCACTGACATCCAAGAGTTGGTAATTCCTTCATTCAACATGCAATGAATTTAAATGAACATATAATCATGAAATTAATTCCAAGGGACAGAAAACAACCACCTAATGGGAATTAAACACTGTGTCCCTTCTTCAGTATTTTAATGCAAATTCAAGTGGATCCATCACAGGCAAGGGAATGACAAAATAATTTTCCAAAAATTCTTTCATATGAATCCTGAAATCGATTTGGAGAATACATTTTACACTTTGCATTTGCGTGACTGTGAAGAGTTTGTCCCTTCAGGTATAAATATTTGTCATTTGATGCGACAGAAATGCAGGTCACTTCGACAGTACTCTCCCTCCTTCATACATTTTTATTTAGCATGATGACAGTTTTCAATTTTTAGCTGCTGTGACATATTAGTGCATGTTTAAAAATTTCTTTAATGCCTTGAAAGTTTGTTAATGTCCATTAAACTTGTAGTTCCCAATCCTCTCCTCTGGCCACACAAGCCACATACAGCTATATGATATTTTCCACCTTAAACACACCTTAGCAAATCATGGGCTTGATTAGTTTCATATGGTCTGCTTAAGGTGGGACTTTAAATATACCTGGATTTGGCTGTTAGAACCTAAGGAGTGAATTGGACTACCCTGCTTTAAAATACCTGTCAAAAATGTGTTTGACTTGGAAAAAATAGTTGGTTACTATGACAGTTAAGTTTGTGTCCTCTATATTCATATATAGAGTGGGCAGCCACAATGACCTTAAGCTTGTCTTTTGTGTTGTAGGGTCATGCCTATTATGCAGGAGAAAGCAGTTATTATGTTATGGCTGCAAGCTGCAGAAACTGAGAACGGTCAGAGCCAAATCAATACATACTGTTGGAAATGTATGCAGTTTTGCATATTGTTGTTCAGAAATACATTCAACAATCACTTCATAGGTTATGGGCTCATTACTATAAATATCTATCTAGCCTAAACTAAAACCATACAGACATGATCAAAAAGATCTAGAGTTATTACGGCCACATATCACAGTGAGGAAAAAATGTGATGTGAATGAAATTTGACAGTGGTTTGATTGTTGGTGATCCTATAATGCTAACACTGACCAGCATCTCTAAGGAAGGTTTCCAGCACCTTTTTGAATTGATGCCCTAAAGAAGGCGTTCACATGGCAAAGGGGGATTTGGCCCAATATCTATGCACCTAATAATGAGGTCTCGGAGTGTAGTTCATGAGTAATACTAATGAATACTGGTAAAAAGTTATGAGGCCTGTATAAATACCACATTTTTAAAGGGGTGTGGGTGTAAATATTAAATTGAAGTGCAGAACGCCTGCTTCAATTTAAGGGTTAGCAGGAACCACTGCATTTTTTACAATATTGTCACTGTCCAAATACTTACAGTCCTTCCTGCCATTTGCTTGGGAGTGCAAAGCATCTAATAACAGCAGGCTAGGCTATTTTTAGTCAGTGGCTCGCCAACTCAAGTGCAACCTGTCCCCCCATACACAACAACCATGAGGCAAACTCCCTCTGGAGTGACAGCTGTTCCAGGTTGCATAATTGCACTGAGTAAATCAGCAGCCCGGACTCGCTGAAGCCTTTTGTGTTTAATTAATTTCACCTCGGCAATTTGGGGAGGACTGCAGACTGGGATGTACTGTCTGGAACGGATGAGCTTGAAATGGAAAAACAAGCACTGATTTAACTCTAATATACTCCAAAGTGAATTTTAATGAAGTTTTATATGGATGTCTAATGAAGCTTGTCTCTTTGTTCTTTTTTTAATGATTTCAGAATGAGGGCTGGGTGGATTTTGGATGTTATCTGACTTTTCATAGGAACTTGAAAGCAAATGAGGATTATGCGCATATCTATATCATTCCTGTTTTCCTCTGCATAAAAGATGGATGGTGTTGGTTTGTATGTCTGGCTTTGAATTCAGTATTTGCCAATATAAATGATAGCTGGCATCCCTTCTGGTCATTTGATAGCTGGCACTACTGCCATAGAGTTTCAGGTCAGGTTAAACAGGTTTAATCATTACATCATTTCATGGTGCACAGACTACCTTGTCGGCCCAATTGGGCCTATGGTTCTTCTACTAAGTTGTGCTTGCAGAGTGTCTGGTCTGTGTGAGGTAGACTAAGCAGATAAAGAAGGAGGTCATGGTAGTAAATTGTGGATGACCACGTGTGCCTTTGAGGAGAAGATTTGATGGTTGCTGAAATTAGGCAAGTTTGTTACTCTTTGCCATTAGAGCCTTTATTTGTCTGTTACTTCCCAAAATTATTTTGGCAAGTATGCAAGTCGGTTCAGTTAGTATGTTTGTTTGTTTGTTTGTTAATCTCTCATTCACCCCCTTAACTGCCCTTATTCTTGCGGTGATCATCTTATGATCGGCGGATATGTTTTTGCTTCCGTTTATTTATTTATTTGTTTGTTTGTCTGTTAAAAAACTATCTCAAAAACAGTAGCATAGATTTTAACCAAATTTTGCAGGATGTTAAAGTAGCACAAGAGGCACAAGAGATTAAATTGTGGAATATCTAGGCCAAAGCGCAGCTAAGATACAGGCCAAAATTCAAATCTAGCTATGCTGGTGGAGATATGGGCTCTCGCGAGTCCAGCTCTAGTTGTCTGTTGGCAGGATATCTCAAAAACGGCTGCATAGATTTTAACTAAACTTTGCAGGATGTTTGAGTCACACAAGAGGAACAAGTGATGAATATGAATTTTAGCATATCTAGGCAGAGGTACAGCTGAAATATAGGGCAAAGTTCAAATCCAGCTATGCTGGCAGAGGTATGGGCTCTCGCGAGTCCGGCTCTGGTTTATTAGTTGTCGATTTACACTTCGTTCTGTTAGTCATCTATCTGTCTGTTTGTAAGCAGGATATCTCATAAATGGCTCCATAGATTTCAACCAAACTTTTTAGGCTGTTACAGTAGCACAAGAGGAACAAACAATATAATTTTGGCATATCTAGGCCAAAATACAGCTAAGATATTGGCCAAAGTCCAAATGCAGCCATGCCAGCAGAGGTATGGGCTCTCTCCAGTCCAGCTCTAGTTTATATATTCATTTGGTTGTCTGTCTGTTGGCAGGATATCTCAAAAATGGCTACATAGATTTTAACCAAACTTCGCAGGATGTTAGAGTTGCACAAGAGGAACGAGTGATTACATTTTGGCATATCTTGGCTAAAATACAGCTGAGATATAGGCCAAAGTTTAAATACAGCTATGCTGGCAGAGGTATGGACTCTAGCGAGTCCAGCTCTAGGTTTTTATGTCATCAAATCCAAAAGTGTCTTGGCTAGAAGCCTATACTTTCTTGAGATCCTATCATCGAGGCCAAGGTCAAGGTGATCAAAAACGTATTTTGATCAATAACTTCAAACTAACACCATTCAGTTCATCAAGTCAATGTGACCCTAGTTGTGGAGACGTCACTCCGACGTAAGCGGGTTGAATTTTGACAACTCGTCGTTCTGTAAACGATCTTTCATTTGTTTATTTGTCTGTGGGTTCGAACTCTACAGGTCGCTATTTCAACTTTTATTGGTCATCTTATTTGGGAGGTTCCTTACAAGCGACGTATAGTTTTTGGTGAAACCTGGTTAAAGGTCAAGGTCAAGGTCACCAGAAACATCAAAAACACATATTGGTTCATAACTTCAGTTCTAATTGAGATAGAGACTTCAAACCAATGCTGTTTTTGTCAAGTCAATGCGGTCCAAGGGGTTATAGATCGGTATGACATCACACTTGCATAAGGACATGAAAATGATGTCACTAAGAGACACATTTTTCAATTTTTGCCAAAATTATTTTTGTCTGCTCTGTTATTTAGCTCATCAATTGAGCAGCTCGCACAAAATTTTTGCCCCGTCGGTCAAAAGGTTATGATGCAATTCACGTTTTCCTGATTTAGATTCTCAAGATCGTGAGAATGGCCTCCTTTTCCAATATCTTGTACATCATTTGGTGTTAGAGTATATTATATATATTCTAGTAAAAGAGAAAAATATTGATGTTTGTTCAAATTTTCAGACGTGAAACGTGAAGAATAATGTCAATGTCACACAAAAGGTCAAAAGCACATATTAGCAAATAATTTCCACTCTATTCTGTCTGAAGACATCAAATCAATGCTATTCTGTTTGTGACGGCAACATGGTCCGAGCAATTCGTCTGAATTTTGACAACTCATCGTTTTATGAAAGGTCTTTCATTTTTTTTTTCTTAAGCATGCTCAAGATGCCAGGGGATCCTGAAGTAGTGATCTCTCATGGTGAATATGATTGACTGATTTATATTGGGGAAAAAATCAGTGGTGGTTGTACTGGATTCTGGAACTGAATGTACCAATGCAAGTTACTATACAATACAAACCCTGTCCTTCATGTTTGTTTTACAAGTCTTGTTTGCTGTTTCCTGTCTTCTAGACGGGGTCAGAGTTTGTAGGGTAGGTGGTAGTTTGCTGTCAGAAACAAACAGACACCATCGTCAGAAAGAGACCGAGTCACGGAGACCGTGATCCCTGCCTTAAAGGTTGCACAGACTCAAGGCCTGTCACTCAGAATAGATGGGACTGGTAATGTAAACACGGGCTCACTGAAACAACAAATTACTCGGCAATGATTCTCCCTAAATCAAACACTGCATACAATGTCCTTTTCATGAACTGTAATTACTGTTTTACTGAATCTCACTCACATTCTGTGAATTTTGTTTGAAATTTGATTTGCTAGGGGCCCATGAGATTGGAGGGGGATTTGTACACAGTCAATGTTTATATCCTTTAATTCTGTTGATTGTGTGAGAAACTGCACGGCTGGTGTAATCTCAACAAGCTGCCGTTTTTACTATTCACCCATTGCATTTAATTTCTGTGTAACAAATTGAAAGTCTCCCTGCATCAAACGCTTAAAATAAGATTTATAGCCCTAGCCCAGCAGTCACATTGACTACAGATGGAAGGTGATGTGAGGTAAGTGTGAAGCGAGTACATGAGTAAGTTTTCAGGAACTTGTATATTTGAAGCGCATGGCTATTCACTTGGCAGTTTGCGATTCTGTGCACAAAGCAGAGTGGAAATGTGCAGGAGCCATAGTTGAATTGCAGCTTAGGGTCAGGCTCAATATTGATTCGTCGGCAGCAAAGTCCACTGCGCTGCGAGAGAAAAGAAGCTCCTACGAGTCAATTCAGAAGGAAGCCCCAGCTGTGACTGGCAGCCTGTTCTCCAGGGTGAGGTCAGGTCAGCCCCGGTAACAAGTGAAGTAAGATAATTGGCCGAAGTGTCTGCACCTATGATGTCAAGCCCGGCTCTTCATGCTCCCGAGAGCAGAGAGGAGGGTATGGAGCAGAGGCAGGGCCTTGTAAACTGGCTGAAGTTTTTACAGACTCACCTGTATGCAGCCGCGTGCACCACTGAGACGCTTACACTTTTGAGAGCTTGATTTAAATGATCTTGCCCTGTGCTGATGAGTTGAGACTGATATTTAAGGAAATTAATTAACTCGCTGTTGTTCCCTTTCACCTCAAACCACTGCTAGTCCATTAATTGGCATGTTCCAGCGAGAATTTTTCTGCCGGGTTCTTAACATCTGGCAAGGTTGGTACTTCTTGCTGCGGAACAAAATGGCTTTGGCTTTGTTTGGTGGCTACTTCAGTAAATGTAAAGGTAGTAGAACAGATGGGAGACACATTGATAGGAAGTTATGTAACCCTATGAAGAGTAGGTTTTTCTGGAATGTTTATTTTTTTCAAAATTCGCTGTCAGTTTTCTGGAACTCCAATGCTTTTAATTGCTAATATGGATTAATGCATTAGTATCAGAATTTTCAGATAAGATTAGGCGATAACATTGAAAGTATATCAGGCTAGGATCATGTCATCAATTGTAAACTCAATCTGCGGCCCAGCTGTCCTACAGTAGGCACCTTTTTTAATGTACACAGTGAGAGATTAGAGATCTAGTCACTCAGAGAAATGCCAATGGTCAGCCTTTACATAAAGTGATTGCAGGACCTATGGATTGAAACAGTTTGGATGTTAAAATAATCGCAGATCTAATTCTCATGTTTCAATAGTTTGGGCCGGAAACTTTTTGTCCTCATTCTACAGTAAGAAAGGTTACCTGATAATAATTAATAGAACAGTAATTGTCAGTGTTCAGTAATTTATGTCAGAGATTTTTATGTATTAGTGTGAGTCTAGTTCTGTTTATTGTGTCTTCTTTCTGTTTCCTTATATTTCCCTCTCATCACAAGTATCTGCTTACCTCCTCCCGCTCCTCCCTCAGACCCAACCCAACCCTCAGTACTGTAATTGTTCTAGTTTCCTTATTTTTTGTCACGCCCCTCTCTGTGCCTGTTTCCCTGTGCTCACCTGCCTCACATCCTGTTAATCACTCCCAGTGTATTCAAACCCATTGAATCCATTGCTTCAGCTTGTTTCAGTTTTTCTTTTGTTACTTACAAGCCTTGATTTCCAGTGTTGTCTCCTTGTGTATCGATTTTCTTTGTTTAGGGGTTTAGGTTGCCCTTGTTTTCACTTTTGGCCTCGAACTTGGGTTACCTTTCGAATTTGCTACCACCCATCTTTCCTGTGTTCCATTCTCTGCCAGTCCCGCTACTTTGTGTCAACTTACTGTTTCACTCATTGCCTGACTCAGGCTGCTCTCTTCTGCCTGAGCCCTCCTCAGTATTTATGTTTCTGTTTGTGCCTAGTGCGGCTTAAACAATCATTATTAAAGTGCTTAAAGGCTTTTTCGGTGGCTCAATGCCTGGTTTCTTCTGCAGAGTTTGTAACAAAACCTGCCTGTGTACTGAATGATATGTGGAGGTATTCGGTCAAATTTTCCACCAAAATCCAAAGGATTTATTCACACTCCCGATTGCCTTGCCTACCTCACTTCAGTCAAGGCACTTGGGATGTTAGCTTAGAAATGGATTCCGATGACGTCGACAAACCAGTGACAAAAATAGTGAAAGCAATGGTAAGCTATGATGATGCTGCATGGTAAACTACAGTCATGCATGAAATGATGAACACATAGATGAAGTTCCAGGATAATTCCTCAAGCCTCTGTTCTCCAGAAGCTATTGGTTGCGTTATTTACATTTTACATGCAATATCTCCAGCCTAACGTCACTCATCCCACTACTATCATGTGTTTATTCTGTTATCATTGTCTCAACCGGCTCCCAGACCCTCTCACTGAAAGCTAAAAAAGCAGCAATTGACACAGCTGTCGAGCTAGGGAGCAGTGTCGTATCACATAAATGCTGTCAAGTTTTCATGTTACTGTAATGTGAATGGATTATTTTAACATAACCAGCCTATATTGAGTGGGCTAACAATATTATGCTTTATAAAAGTAATTTCAAAAAGCTTATAATTTGTCAAACTGTAATGACAGTGTAACTTCACTCAGTGAGCTACCTAATCGCATTCAGAATTATGTACAAATGCAAGCGTGGAGTACAGTACACGATGCTGATAGCAGCTTAATAACTGGACACCAGAGTCAATAATGGAGAGGAAATTCTGAAAGTTGCACAGAGCACCATTAAACTGTGTAATCATATTCTGCAAGGAAGTAGAACTTGGGTCTTGCGCAAAGCTGATCAATGGCAGCTTCTTTCACTGGACTTGCACACCACTGTAATAAGCTTTTCAAAAATGTTCATACAAAAACAGAGCAAAAGCAAAATTGTACCACTAAATATCCTGGCCAAAATATTTGATTCATGAGTGCACCCGAGGTTAAACAGGCTTTTTCCAATGAGGCGTCCTGGTAGTTTTCTTGGACTGATTGGGAATAGCAAAAAAATGCTCGAGCAGTCACAGGAATGCATAATTGTTTCAGAATCATGAGGACATAATGCAGGTATTTATCATTTCAATAATTTCACTCCATTTTAATGAGCTCTACAGGGAGTGGTCTGTCCGTGTTAAATTACCAGTGCATATTAAAAACTGCAGAAGCAGTACCTGAACACAAGCTGACTGTTGCAAAGTTTTTAGTTGAGCTGCTTATTATATACCGTGAATATTTTTACTAAAACTGGAGCAAATATGTCTCTTTGCAGCATCTTGCTTTATGGTGGAAACTTGTCACATAACTTGAGATTAAGAGCCAAGATAACGTTTTGCCATCTGTGCAAAATAAAACTTGCAAGGCTCACATTCTGATAGCTTTCACTCAGATTATCATGTACGGTATCTGCTAATTATCCACAACAGCCAGACTGATGTACGGTATTCTAAAACAAAAATCTCAGCCTCTGTGACTTTTGAATGATTAACAAAGATGATGATGTATAATGAGAAAGCACAACTGTAACTCTTATCCATAACTAACCAAACGTTAGTTTTGAACTGACCTCAGTGTGAAAAATTCAGGCATTGTGCTTCCCGCACCCATGAAATCAACTGGCTGATTTCACATATGAGTTCCGTCTCCTGGTTGAGAACTCGAACTAATTTACAAATATGAAGGTGATTGGAAAGTATGAGGACTTTCTAGCAAAATGCACTTAATGCTCGGTGAAGGAATGGCCTAGCGTAGTTGGGCTTTTCACCTTTTGTCAAGTCAGACTTGACGTGATCAAGGGAGAGAGTGATTAGAAATAAGAAAAATTGTAGACCAAATGTCAATAATAGTTGTTTATAGCAGACAAAGAGTAAAAATGACAAACTGTTACAGAGGGATGTTCTTAGCCACAGTTCGGAGAACGCTCTGCCCGGGCATTACCTGGACATCAGTTCTAATAATCCACAGTCTAGCAGTACATCAGTTGGCTGTAGATCTGTCTATAACCGTAGTCTAATCAGCTCCCGCCTTTCTACATAGTATTGTCCAGTCAACTTTGGACAGGTCACTGAGAGGCGGTTACGGGATACCTGATGCCACTTTGGACTGCGCTTAGGGCGTTTTCTTTCTTGGCCGAAACTTTGCATTCCTGTGCCACTGTTGACCTTGGTCCTCTGTACAGTTCCTCTCACACACAGACACACATTCTGGGTAAATAGGATTATAAGCTTTGAGGTATTGACATAAAGGATGTTTCAAGCTGTAAAAGATAATAATAATACAAAAAATGTTTTGATAATAATACTGATGATAATAAGAAGATAAGAATGCAAAGGATGTTTTGTGTATTATTCCACCGTAGCTGGCGATGAAGTGTAGTGCACTTGAGCAGACCTGAATTGAGTTTTTTTTTATTTAGCCAACTTTAGCCATGTCCTCTAAATGAGTAATGATGCTTATATTGGCCAGTGCGACTGATTTTCTGAACCAAATGGGCCTCATTGTCATGACTGTCATGTGTCGGTAACACTTTACTTGAAGGTATCGTCATAAGAGTGACATGACACAGTTATGAACGCATCCTAAACATTATGTTAATGTCATAAACGTTGTCAATAAGTGTCATTCGGTTTTTGAGATGACAAGTTGACATTGTTTGGGTTGTCTTCATTATGACAACTTCGTCATAAGAGTGACATGACACTATCATAACAGTTACATGACACATGTAACAGTTATGACAGTGTCATGTCACTCTTATGACAGTACCTTCAAGTAAAGTGCAACCCATGTGGTCTCCATTTGACTCCTGCCCTGTTCCGGTACTCTGCATGTCTCTTTGCGGTTTGTCTCCTGTATATTCTTGTCTTCTCCCTTGCTCCCCAGTGCTATCGTTCATCTGCCTCTCCCTTTTTGTGAATGTCGCACCTATATAATGTCATTGTAACGTCAGTGTTGTTGCTGGGTTATCATGGTTCATACGCATCTAAAGGTACTGACCCACTGCGCTGTTTAACGATTCCATCTGAAAAACGAAGGCGTATGTTTATTGGACTTTTTAATCCATTTTTCAGCTGGTTTGACGGACGGTGCTAGCCGTTCCAAACTTTGGACATTTTCAAAATTTACAATGGCCAGCTTTGGATAGTGATTGGCCTTTCTCATATGTTACTCTGGCGTTTTGTGACGTTTTCACCTTTACTCAGGCGGAATCTTACCGGTTTTATGGCTGTGGGGCAGGCGGACAGCTAAAACCCACAAAACCGCCAAAAGAAAAAAGCAAAAAAGCCCCCCAAAAAAAGAACCAGAATGATTGTAAATAATTGTGATTTTTAATGCAAACTATTTAATTTGTTCTTAATTTCTCTTTTCATTCAATTTACGAATTTTTTCTTTAAATTTGAATTAAAACAACATATTTCATTTCAAGTTTTTCTTTGGCTCGTTTTACCTTTTTTGGTGGGCTTATTAAATTAATTGTGGGGGATTAGACAAACTTTGTTTTTAAGCCGTAACTATATACAATTTATCTACATTCATTTACGCACAATCCAATTCTTTCGTTACTCATACTGAAGCAGATGTTACTCGGGCGTTCGATGTTCCGTAAGCTGGGCCCGATGAAGACGTTACTTATGCTTAAGCAGACGTTTCTCAGACGTATTTGAACGTTGCTCATGCTGTTCTATCTATTCTATCTACCGTCCAAGGTCAAAAAATTTGAATTTGCCGCCGTATGACGCCGTATGACACCGTCTGACGTAAATACTTAGACAGAGGCAGACGGAATGGTCAAACGGCAGTATGGGACAGGGCCTTAAACCAAACAGTCAGGTTGTGTCTTCTAGTATTGAGTTAAACTCTTCTTCTATGTGTTTTGGTATATTAATGGTAAAGGAAAAACGTAATTGCTTTTTGGAACAGAATTAATAGGAGCAAGCTCCCAAGCCTAAAACTTGGTCTCAAGGATTGGGTCTGCATTCCACTTAATCCTCTGTTCCTGTCTGTTCCTCAGAGTCAATTTATTAGGCACACCTACAAGCCCTCATTGATCTCTTGTACTAGGAATGCTGTCCTGCTAAAGCCTTTGGTTTTACTGTCAAGCAGTCTTGCTTCTGTGAGGGGGATTCACCACCTGACTTCTGGCCACTGGGACAGCTACTGGCTGAAGCGCGGACACACCCCTACCCCCCTCCAGTCATAACCAACTTACCTGGACTGTGCATCAGCAGTTCGAGGCTAAGGTCTTTCCCTCTTCTATTATTATATTCCTCGAAATAAATTGTCCCTTGTGGATTGTACCCTGAATTTGTGTTTGATTTCTTGTCTGGATCATACCACTCATTCTTACACACAAACTGCTTGACAGATTAAAGTTATATTCTGCTTACTATGCAGTATGACATGTACCTCCACTTGATGTGATGAATTTCACTTCATCTACTGTCGGCAGATGTCAGCCTATCAGTTTATTGTCAGTTTTGTGGAGGAATTTATGCATTTACCAGACTGTTTCACGGCATAGGAATAGCATACTGAAAAGAATGTTATTTTATGTACTGTCTGAGTGGATTTCTTGTCTTTGTGTGATATCAGAACTGTTTTCTCATAAGTCACTGCCACTATTTATTCTTAGTTTTGAAACAAATTCATGCAGGGAAACTGGGTTGCTAGATACTGTATGTGTAGGTTTTTAGAGAGCAACCAGTGATTTATAGTCATTTGTGAGTCGACAGACTACAGATATGAAAGCAATCCTATGAAAATGATTTTTTTAAGCAATAGGAAAAAGTTCAGAAACCCCTAATGGAAAATGAAAGATCAAAAAGCAGTCAGGTATATGGCTCCGAGCCCCTTTGCAGCCCGCTCATGATTTGTTTTCAATAGTATCCGTTAGTGCTCAATTTTCAAAATGCCCCCATTTTAAACAAATGATTAGAAAATGACAAAACTTACAAAATCCAGACAACAGCAGAGAAATATATTCTAAAAATTCTATTTCCACAATGACAATTGAAGAGTTTGGCCAAAACTCAATATATCCATTTTACTCATTTTGAGTAAATCAGCTTTTTCTATGTTGGTGCCAATTGCATTTTATAGAAAAAAAAAAACCAACAAAATTTGACCATAAAAAATACTCCTTATAGTACGAATATCTAAAAATGGATTTTGCACCATGTGTAAGAATCACCGGACTATTGCTGTATGGTATTATCTTAATTTTTTGTCATTTTGGCACTTACTGCATTTTGGAAGCAAACTCTTCAATTACATCAGCATTAGAATGCTCGGTCAAAAACATTCTCTCAAATTTTATTTATTTATTTAATAACCTATACTTAACCAGGAATAATTAAAAAAACTCTTGAGGTTTAAAATCTCTTTTTCAAGAGTGTCCTGGTCAAGATAGGCGGCAGCTCAGGTCAGCAAAAGTTACACACAAACACACTCGCTGTACAAATAATAAATATACATACTAAATATCTAGGGAATTAGATATAAAACAATCTTAGACATTAACAGCTTATAAAATTCTTTTACAAAACACAGTCCTCAGAAAATTAGTCGCCACAGTCAATGCAGGCCAAACAAAGACAGTACAGTCAATTAAAACATTTACAGACAGAAAAAGGATTGTAAGTAAGCAGGGAGGAGACCAAGAACACCTTTATAGATGAGAGTGTGCCAGTGTTGGAATCTTCGAAGAGATAAAGCAGACCATCCAACTCGAGCATATAATGTGCAATGATGTGTCAGAGTTTTAAGGTTAAAACATTTATGATGCCACACCTTACAGGGTCACACCGAGACCTCACCATGCACTATGAATTGGACCAAGGGTCACCAAGCCTGTTCCTGGAGAGCTACCATCCTGTAGGTTTCTGCTCTACCTCCTATTCAGCACAACTGATTCAACTAATTAGCTAATTATCGAGATCAGGAGCTGGGCAATTAAACAGCTAATTAGTTGAGTCAGGTGAGCCGAATAGGAGGTTGAGCAGAACCCTACAGGATGGTAGCTCTCCAAGAACAGGGTTGGTGACTCCTGAATTGGACCTTACTATGCATTTTAGATGCG